>CM031868.1:6303646-6324628 GCA_018697195.1 Certhia americana | reverse complement strand
GCAGACAGACAGACAGTACAGGCACTACAGACAGACAGGCAGTGCAGGCAGTACAGACAGACAGTACAGGCACTATAGACAGGCAGTGCAGGCACTATAGACAGACAGGCAGTACAGGCAGTACAGACAGACAGACAGTACAGGCAGTACAGACAGACAGACAGTACAGGCAGTACAGACAGACAGGCAGTGCAGGCAGTACAGACAGGCAGTACAGGCAGTACAGACAGGCAGTACAGGCAGTACAGACAGGCAGACAGTACAGGCAGTACAGACAGGCAGTACAGGCAGTACAGACAGGCAGTACAGGCACTACAGACAGACAGACAGTACAGGCAGTACAGACAGTACAGACAGACAGTGCAGCCAAGCAGCAGGCAGGCTTGTCACAGGGTGCATGCGCTACCCGGAGGCGTTACAGCTGTTTCCGCTGTCCTCTGTGGGTGCTGCCTAAGGAATAAGTTTCTCCTCTGGGCAGGCTGCCCGACCAGCCCAAAGGCTCTCTGTGGCTGCTCGGCAGGCAGCCCTGAGCTGCGGGAGCAGGTAGGACATGGTTGCTGCCTGTACCTCTGTCCCCATTGCTGCCCCCAGCACCCCTTCTTCATCTGGGACTGGCAGGGGGCATAATAGACAGGGGCTGTCTGAGTTTCCCCCCCCTCCCTCCGCCCAAATCTAAGCATTTCACTCCTCTTGAGAGGTACTGGGGAGATGGCATTTCGTGTCTGGGGGCGTGTCATTACATTGTTTCCCCTCTTACATGTCCCTGGGGGCACAGAGCTGGGTGAGCCTTGGGCACACACTCCTGTGGATTGGGGGCTCCTGTGGATTGGGGGATCCTAATCGTCCTCTTCCAGCTCTTCTGACCCAAATTTGCTGTGCAAGCAGCTGAAGCTCCTGTGCTTCCCTCCAGCTCTCTGTCACTGGGCTCTTTCCACTTGGGGGTCCCTCAAGGGCTGAAGAGTGCTGAGAAGCTCTTCCACCCTCCCTGAACACAGGGAAAAGTGGAGTCAGTTTGTGGACAGAAGTCCCATCCCCTCCTCCAGCCCTGCTGTAGGCTGAAGACGTAAGGGAAAGCAAGGCACAGCCCACCAGACTTTCCTGGAAGAGCAGCTTGGCATCCCTCACCTCTCCCTCTGCTGCCTCCAAGTATTTTTCTGGGGAATTAAGGCTGATCCTGTGGCAGTGAGGGGGCTCAGTCATGGCTTCCAAGCGCCAAGCTTCTTCCTTGAAGCAGCCAGACAGCAGGGAAAAGAAACTGAAAGGGGAAGAGGAAGAAGACACCTGGAGCTCCACCTTGGCAACCCTGAAAACTGCTCCCAAGGAAAAGCCCCCTGCCACAATTGATGGGCTGTGCCCCCTGAGCACAGCACTGGATGCCCGGGTGAGATACTTGGAGTGGGGTGGGAGGTTGTGGGTGGGAGAGTTGGGGGAGTCGCAGAGCAGCCTCTGCCCTGTTGACACAGGGTCAGCCTCATTTTTCCTTGCAGACCCCCATGTTCCCACTGGGAACATTCTGCACCTTCTCCTTCCCCAAATGCTACCAGGTGCCAGCCCAGGCCGTGTCACTTGCTCTAGGTGTATGAGGACTATGACTGCACCCTGAACCAGACCAACATCAGTGCCAACAACAACAAGTTCTACATCATCCAGCTCCTTGAGCATGATGGTACCTACAGTGTCTGGAGCCGCTGGGGCCGTGTGGTGAGTCCACCCACGTATCACTCCCCTGCACCTCAGCTGTCCCCACCCTGCCTTCAGAACCCCCAAAATTGAGCATGAACCTGATGGTCCCTGGTCCCAAAGCAAGCACCCAAGTGTACTGCTATAGCACTTTAAAGGGGGGGCTTCAAGGATTTATCCCCACACAACATAGTCAGACTGTCTGGGGCACATGGCTCCTGTTCCTGCAGTGACTGTGAGTGTGACAGACCAGCAAGGAGTCCTGGGGTGTCTTCCTGAGTTGGTGGCTCAGTACATTCCTGCTCACTGCCCCACTGCCCTGCTATCACAGTTCCTTGTTCCTGCCTGCTTCCACCGGCATGGGGCTGGTGGAGCAGGGATGCAGGGGAGGTCCTGACAACTGCTGTCCACTCCCAGGGAGAGGTGGGCCAGTCCAAGCTTATGAACTGTGCTTCCCTGGAAGCTGCCAAGAAGGACTTTGAGAAGAAATTTCGGGAGAAGACCAAGAACAGCTGGGCAACAAGGGAGAACTTCATTGCCCAGCCAGGGAAGTACACGCTCATTGAGGTGCAGCCAGGGGCTGGGCAGGAGGTAGAGGCTGTCCTCAGGGTGAGTACTCTGGGCACCCAAGTTGTCACTGTGGTGGGATGGTCCTCATCACACTCCTGGCCCACTGAACACCAGGACAACCAAGAGGGTCAGCAGGATGGGATGGGTTTTGAGGGGGGTCTGGGTGTTTGCTGAAACAACTTGCAGGCAGAGATTTGGGGCTAATGGGTTTAAATGGGGTGGGAGGGCATCCTGAATGAGAAACATGGCCTTCTGGGTGGCATCGGCCATGCAAAGTGCAGGCAGCACCATTGCTCTGCTGCCCCACGACCAGGATCTCCTCAAAGAGGTGGGCAGCCCTGGTGGGCCATGCTCCCACAGCCTCCTGCAGCTCTCAGCTGATGTGGGATGTCTGCAGGTGGATACCGTGGATGGGGACAAGGTCTGCAAGAAGCGGGTGCTGCCCTGCACCTTGGACAGAGCCACACAGGACCTGGTGTCCCTCATCTTCAGCAGTGACATGTTCCGGGATGCCATGCAGACCATGAACATTGGTAGGAGATTGATGGGTGGCATGGGCTCAGTCTGGGGGGTGCAGGTGGGGAGGTGAACGGAGCGGAGGTGCTGATGGAGTTTAGAGCATCCCCTCATATCCTGGCACCTGATGGGACTGTGGGCACCCCATGCTGGGTGCCCACACTTGCCCATGGTGATACTGGAGGTTCTTGGAAGTAGCAGTGGGCAAGTGGGGTGGATGGGTTCACCTTGTCCTCCCCTATAGACGTGAAGAAGATGCCTCTGGGGAAGCTGAGCAAGCAGCAGATCGCGAGGGGCTTTGAGGCACTGGAAGAACTGGAGGCAGCGCTGAGGGAGCAGCCCCCCCAGGCCACTCGCCTGGAGGAACTCTCCTCACGCTTCTACACCATCATCCCACACAACTTTGGACGGGCACGGCCACCCACCATCAACTCCCCTGACCTGCTGCATGCCAAGAAGGACATGCTGTTGGTGAGATGCCAGAGCTCATAGTGCATAGCATCCCTTCCCAGTGGGGCAGGAGCTGCTGGCAGGAGGCTGGGCTTGCCCTAGTCCCTCACCACAGTTCCCAGCACTGATGGTGAGGATGTCCCTTCTTTGTCCCTGTTAGGTGCTGGCTGATATTGAGTTGGCACAGAGCCTGCAGGCAGAGAAAGTGAAGGAGGAGGAGGAGGAGAAAGAAGTCACCCATCCTCTGGATCAGGATTACGCCCTGCTCTGCTGCCAGCTCTCCCTGCTGGACCCAGCTTCCCGGGAATACCAGGTGCTGCTTGTGCCACAGTGTCCCATAATGGGAACCAATTATGTCAGGCCTGTGGGTATCCCAAAAGTTCCTACTGTCCCAGGGGGACCGTGGGCATTGTTGAGACGGCTGCCTAGAGTGACACAGCTTTTTTGTCTCCTTGTTGGCAGCTGATCCAAACCTATGTGACACAGACTGGGCACAAACTCCACATCCTCAACATCTGGCAGGTGGCCCGGGACGGTGAGGTGAGGAGGAGGTGATTCTCCCCATGTGATAGTGGGGAAGCCACAGTCACACCCCAGGATTGCTTTAGGGCTTCTCCACCCAGGAGGGGATTCAGCCCAGCTGGCCAGGGCCAAACAGCCACCCAGGCTCCTGCCCCTCCAGCCAGGCACTGGGGCTGGACTTGGGAGGTGGGTGACACTCCTCCACCCCTGGGCACCCATGTGTCTCTCTGTGGACAACCCTTAGCTCTGCATCTCTCCAGGATGAGCGTTTCAAGGCCCATGACCTCCTGGAGCACCGGCGCCTGCTTTGGCATGGCACCAATGTGGCAGTGGTGGCCGCCATCCTGAAGAGTGGGCTGCGCATCATGCCCCACTCAGGCGGGCGTGTGGGCAAGGGCATCTACTTTGCCTCTGAGAACAGCAAATCAGCCTGCTATGGTGAGAGTCCTGGGATAGGATGGGCTGTTTGTGATGCCCACAGGGTCTGTGTGAGCCTGGCCGCCTTTGCATATCCCCTGCCAGGCAGCTGTGGGCTTGCCAAGCCCCTTTCCTGCCATGGCAATTGCTCCTTGTGTCCAAGCATGGCCTGGGCACAACCAGATGGGAATACCAGGGATGGTGCTATCATTCCCATCCCTTTTTCCCATGGCAGTGGGCTGTACATCTAAGAAGGTTGGCATCATGTTCCTGACGGAGGTGGCCCTGGGCAAGCCCTACCGCATCACCTGTGATGACCCCACACTGTGTCAGCCACCTGCTGGCTATGACAGTGTCCTGGCCTGTGGCCAGACAGAGCCTGGTGAGCCTGGGGCAGGAGGAGTGTGGCAGCTGTGGGGCTGTGGTGGGGACAGGGCGGGGGGGAGAGAGGCCAGATCCCAGGTTTGATGCAGTGGTGGGTTGTATTCTGGCCCAGATCCTGCAGAGGATGTGGAGGTGCTGCTGGATGGCAAGAAGGTGCTGGTCTGCCAGGGCAAGCCCATCCCCATGCCCGCCTATAAGGACTCCTCCTTCAGCCAGAGCGAGTACCTCATCTACCAGGAAAGCCAGTGCCGGATCCGCTACCTTGTCCAGCTCCGCTTCTGAGGGTGCCTGGGAGCACTACAGCCTTAGCCCAGCACCAGGTGGTGACACCCATCCGCCCAGAGCACAGTGATCTGGACTCTCTGGCCACCCCACCTGGGGCTTGGCAAGGGACAGGCTGGCATGGAGACTGAGCTTGCTTTGATAGTGAATAAAAGCACTGTGCCTTTCACCAAAAGGTGCTCTCACTTTCCTGCCCTGCAAGGCAGGTGTGCTATAGGGAAGGGTGTCAGTGGGTCCCTGAAGGGATGGCACTGGTGTCTCTGGAGGGGCTGAAGCCTTCAGATGACAGCTGGTGTCTTTGAGAGCCAGCTGCTCTCGTTACCTTAGCAAGGTACACGGCTCGTACCCACCCTGTGGCATCAGAGCTACAGAGGATGAGCAAGAGCTGCTGCCCTGCCTGGGCATGGAGGAATCCATCCTGAGGGTGAGTGCCTGCCCTCCCTCTAGTACTATGCCTCATGTCAGGCCTGCTGTCCTGCCCCAGCCATGCCAAACCCTTCTCTTTGCTCATGGCTGCCCCTTGAGCATGTGTCCGGGTGTTGCTGTTTGATAAGAAATGAACACGCATGCACAACAACTCTCTTTACAGAGAAAGGAGGAAAAGAAGAAAGTTTATTGTGTGACTTCAATATATATATTTTTTCAAAGGTGACCAGGGATTGGAGAATAAAGTCTAACTTCTCTAATCCCACAGGTCAAACTAAAAGTCTATCAAGTCTCGCTTCCTCTAGAGATGAATGCAAAACAATTATTATTTATAGTAAAAATGCATGAGAAACTGGTTCCAAGAATTTCAAAACATCAGAAGGCTAAGAGAAACATGCAAAACCAGGGTGGCATCCGGGTGCTGAGGCTGCCAGGGAAGGGCAACTCCCAGCTGTTACCCTGATGTCCCATGAGCATCTCTGTGCCAGTGGAGATGATTTGCTGCAGACCTGTCTGTAACTTTGTCCCTTGAGCCCAAGGGACTTGAGTGCTTAGCTGTTCCTGTGGAAAGACCAGGCTTGGTGCAGTGGGTGACCATTCTGGGGGGTCACCCCAATCCCCCCTTCCTGAGCCCCCGCCGGCTGCTAGGACCCAGCAGCTGTCCCTGTGGGACTGCCACGGGTGCAGGCAGTGCAGGCAGTGCCGGGAGTGACAGCTGGTGCCATCCGCAGCTGGCAGGCTGCAGGCAAACAGGATGACGAGCGGGTGACGGCAGTGGGGAAGGGGGAATGTGGCCTCACACAGGGCCAGCAGCCCCGGTTCTGCTGCAGGAGCAACACCAGCAAGCAGGACCCCAATGAGGAGAGGAGCATCACCCATCTCTCCAGGAGCAAAGGTGCGCTGAATCCCACTGGGATTCCTGGGGTCCCCTGTGGCCAGAGCAAGAGGGTTGGGACAGGCAAGTTGTACTGTCCCTCCTTGGGACATACTGGTACCATTGGAGAGGGGGGATGGGGTGTCATCCTGGCATGGGTGCCCACAGAACCTAGCAATGCTATCCCTGGCAAGGCTGGGGACAGCCTGAGTGCTATGACTTCACTGGCTACCTCTCCCTCCTCCAGCAACTTGGAAGTGTGCTGGTTGTCTCTGTGTTTCTGTGTGCCTTTCTGTCTCTTCTCCCTTTTCGGTTCTTTCCCTTCACACCCGGCTCCTGATCCCAACAGGCAAGGAGAAGGTAGCAGCCATGGCTGTGGTGGGGTTTCCCTCTATGGGACACAGAAGAAGAGCCCTTGCTGTCCAGGCACCAGAGCTGCTGGCTTAGCTCTGGAGGGGGATGCCAAGCCAGATGGGGTCAAACACCACGGACAACCTAGAGCTGCTCTCTGTCCCCAAGCAATCCATTGCCCCGGAGGTGGTGGGCCTCTTCTGCATGATCCTGCTCACCCTCACCGCCCTGGTGGCCAACATCGTGGTGATGGTCATCATCCTCAAAACACCCCTTTTCAGGAAGTTCATCTTTGTCTGTCACCTCTGTGTAGTCAATCTCGTCTCAGCCATTTTCCTCATGCCCCTGGGGATCATCTCCAGCTCCTCCTGTTTCAACTGGGTGATCTACAGCATTGCTGAGTGCAAGGCTGTGATATTCCTGAATATCTGCTTCATCAGTGCCTCCATTCTCACCATCTCTATCATCAGTGTGGAGCGGTACTACTACATCGTCCACCCCTTGAGGTATGAGGTCAAGATGACCATCAGGCTAGCAGTGGCTGGAGTGATTTTCATTTGGGTCAAATCTGTTCTCATCACTGTCTTGGCAGTAGTGGCATGGCCTCATGGCAATGGGGCCACCAGTGCCAGCCGCTGCACAGTCTACTGGAGCCCTGGGGCCCACAAGAAGGTTTTCATGATTCTCTTCAGCATCACCTGCTTTATTCTGCCTACCATCATAATACTAGCTGTCTACTCCAGCATCTACCGAGTGGCCCGGACTGCATTCCTGCAGCAGGCACCTGTGCCAGCACAGGCAGTTGCACCCAGACACCAATGTGACTCCATTGCCAGCCAAGTGACCATCCTCACTGCCAGGATCCTGATGCTGCCCAGGCTGATCCCAGATTGCCTTCTGGGGAGCAACAAGGCCATCCTCACCTTGGTCCTCATTGTGGGACAGTTCTTGTGCTGCTGGCTGCCTTTCTTTGCTTTCCACTTGCACTCCTCTGTCACTGTTGGCACTGTGGGTGGTGGGCATGGGGAGATGGTGGTCACCTGGATTGCCTACTCCTCCTTTGCCATTAATCCTTTCTTCTACGGGCTGCTGAACCGCCAAATCCGTGAGGAGCTGGCCCGGCTCCGGCGCAGCTGTCTTAACCATCCACTGGGTCAGGAGCTCTGTCTTTCCATCTCAGAGGCTTCTGTTCAAGAAAACTTCTTGCAGTTCATCCAGAGAGCAAATTGCACACTGGAGACACACATCAGCTGCATCAGCCCCAGGAACAGGCTGGACCAGACCACAGCGGACTTCCCCACCCCAGCTCAAGTTCCTGAAGAAAGCAGCTGAGGAGGCTCTGTCCCACTGTGCTGGGCTGGAGACCTGCCAGGGACCCATCAGACCTGCTTGGACCCAATCTCTTGGATTTGGAGGAGTCCTTGTTCAGGTTTTGCCTTTTTTTTTTAGCTTATGGTGGGAAGGTGGTTTCTCTGGTGGGAGAAGGTAGCAGATCTGGGGAAGTCACGTCTCTCTTCTGCAGGCTGAAATTGTCTCTGGCTCCACGTGCACAGCCCAGTTCCAGGGATGGGCTCTCCTCAAGACATGGAATGCCAAGGGGTGCCTGCACAGGGGCAGGGAATGGGGATGGGACACTTCCATCTCCATTGCCCCGTTGGGAGCAGTCTTGGCCAGTGGGGAAGAGCAGATGTCCCTTGCACCCTATCCAGGAGCAATGTTCCAGCTAATGCCACTAACACCAGTAATACCAGGGCCCTGAGCCCCCTGCTGAGCCTGGATGGCAGACACAGAGACCTCCATCCTTGGCTGTTTAACCCAAAACTAATGTTTGTGAGGAGGTTTTGCAGGACAATGTTTTTGTCCTGCTCCCTGTGACACCACTGATCAGGGGGACACACCCACAGGCTGTGTCACTGTTTGTCCTGCTGGCATGGCAGCATGCAAAGCACATGGCCATGCCTGGCCATGCCCTCCTGTCCCCCTCAGCTGGCAGTGATCAATCCCCCGGGGGGGGGGAACTGCCTGTCTGGAGGTCCATGCCGGGCTGTTTATGGACACAGCTGCCCAGTTTGAAGCCCGGTCAGCAGTGCCACCTGCCAGCTGACTTGGGCTGCTGGCCAAGGGCATGCTGGGTTGGACATGGTGACACAGGGTGGTGGTGGGTGGCTGTGTGAGGTGCCCCAGGGCAGCAGCAGCCAGAGGGGATTGGAAGCTGCTGCTCCACTTCAGTCTCACTGCTTTTGAAGGGCTTGGGGACACTTTCATGGGGTCCCCGCTGCTAGAAAAGGGACTGGACCCTTTTGGGGAATGCTGAAGGGTTACATCACTCTTAGCTCGACTACAAAGGTCCCAGGGATGGTGGGTTGGAGATGTCTCTACTCCAGTAGTAACTGCAGGCCTGATGGAAAACTGCTGTATGGCCTCTGTAACTGCCCTGTGGCAGGGAGGAGCTCCAGGAAGATCCCCAGAGAGATGGGGCTGAAGGCCAGCATGTCCCCCTAGACACAGGGATGCCCTTCCAGCCCCCACCCAAGTACCCAGGAGCTGGGACCACCCCTGCTCTGTGGGAAGTCTCCACCCAGGGTGGGGTATGTAGGGATTATTATTATTATTATTATTATTATTGTTGTTGTTGTTGCTGTTGTTATTTTCTTGTAAATTTTATCTTTTTATTAAACCATTGATAAGTTACAAAGGAGGAAAAAATATAGACTCATATATATACAGCATTTCCAAGCCAGCAGGGACTGGCTGTTGGATGGGGTTGCTGGGAGACGATTGCCCCAGGGTGGCCCACAGAGGGCCCCCCATCAGAGCCAGTGGAAGAGGGACTCCTGGAGAGGCCAGGCAGTCTTCATCCGGTGGGACCTGGCTTTTGAGTGCCAGATGGAGTGTGGGCATGAGCAGGATGGCAGGGGAGGCGGGGTGAGGAGCAGAAAGCAGAGGTCCCATACCAGTACAGGGCATTGGGAGAAGGGACCCTAGTCCAACAGGGACAGCCCCCCGCTGCTTAATACACACATGGTCTCTGTGCAGAAAATCAGGGAGGGGGGCACAGCACTGCTGGGATGGGCAGCAGGCAACAAAGCAGCCCCTTCCTCCAGCAGGCATCACCACCAGGAAGACCCTTCCCTTCTCTGGGGTGGGGGACATGGGGCACCTGGCAGAGGCTGAGGTCAGGGTAGGTGGAGGGAAGGTGTCCCTGCTACTGAGTAGCATCCTGGACCCCCTGGCCCACCCACCAGTGGGGTTCAGTAGGGTGAGAACTTCTGCCGGTCAGCTTTCTTGGTGCCATTGGCCGCTGAGATCTTGGTCGTGTAGGTGGTGGTGCCACCATTGGGACCTGCCACGGAGGATGGGGACAGCGCCAGGAATGACACTGGCTTCAGGCCGATGAAATTGGAGAGGGAGATGGCATAGGGGGTGCCCAGCAGGGCTGGGGGGGCTGGAGCGACGGCAGGAAGTGCTGCACTGGAGCCTGGGGCGAGGGGCTGGGAGAAGCCCATGCCGAGGTCCATAGAGCCAGGGCCTGGTGGCACCTGGGAGGTAGATTTAGCAGTCTCTAAGCTGGGGAAGCAAGAGAGAAGGATGATGGTGAGTACCATGGTGACAGAATGGATCTCCCACCACAACCTCAGGGTGTGGGAACTGTGCGCCCCATCCCTTCCGGCACGTGTGTCCACGGCATATCCTGGATATTCCACTGAGCAGGATTAAAAAGCCGGGCCTCAAATCTGGTGGGTCTCACGTCCTGAACCTACCATCTCAGTATCTCAAAGCACCACCCAGCTCATCCTTCTTGAGGACGCTGTGGTGGGGGTATCCTCCAGAAGCTGCCTTGGGGTGCTGGAGAAGAGCCACCCCTCACTAGCACTCAGCATGAGACCCTGCCCCAGGCTGACACCTACCAGGCTGTGATGAGGTACTGAGCCAGGGTGATGCTGACAGGGGTCCCTGTGATGGTCACATGCCGCTCGCTGGAGCCCTCGGTCTGGTTGCCAATCTTGATGTGGGCACCCGACATCTGCCTGATCTCGCTGATCTTGCTGCCATGCCGGCCAATGATGCAGCCGATGAGCTGAAAGGGCAGGGACAGGGTGAGCCAGGAGCAGCCAGAGCAGTCTTGCCAAGCAGGGAGCTCCAAGGGGCTCACCTGGACACCCCCTACCCCTCGGAGGTAAAACTGTGGAAGGCACTGGGAGGGCAGTGCTTTCAGTGGGTAGACTTTCACAGTGCTTTCTGTGGG
Organism: Certhia americana; assembly: GCA_018697195.1. Taxonomy (NCBI): domain Eukaryota; kingdom Metazoa; phylum Chordata; class Aves; order Passeriformes; family Certhiidae; genus Certhia; species Certhia americana. The sequence continues at coordinate 6,313,910 of CM031868.1, read as the reverse complement.
TAGACCCTGCTTTTTGGTCTCACTCAAGACCCTCTTGCTGGCATTGTGCTACATGCCAAGGACTTCCCTCAGCATTGGCCAAATCCTTTCCCCCTGTCTGTGTTTCAGTTTCCCCTTTCTTCTTCCCCAGTTACTATCTCCTGCTCCTAAGCTCTGGCAGAGCCTCCACTGTGTGGCTTAGTGGGTGCTGGCCTCTGCAAAGAGCCTCCAGGATGGTACACATTGGTGGGGACAAGCTGTGGTCCCCCTCCTCATTCCCAGACCAATACATACGTCATTGGGCACCAGGAACTCCTGGGAGCTGCTCTGGGAGCTGGCATCCAGGCCTGGAGAGAGAGAGAGAGACAGATGTCAGCAATGAGGGGGCAGGTCTCCAGTAGCTGTGTCTCCCTACCCCAACCACATACCAGGATGGTGATTGGCCCTGGGGACAAACCTGAAGGATTGCTGGGGAGAGGAAGGGAGGACAGGACAGAGACACAAGTCATAATTTGGTGCTGGTGCTCTCCCACTGCAGGACTGGGTACCACTGGTGGGTGCAGTGACCCCAGGAAAACAATGACAACGTTGTGCTGGAGGGGCAGGTAGACATGCTGGGGGGGCTGGGACTGGAAAGGGTGCAGAGGAGGGAAACCCCTTCATCAGGGCCAGGTGTCAAAGAAGATCAAACCCAGCCTTGGGGGAGCATGGGAGATGCTCACCTGGCATCATGGTGGATGCATGGCCCAGGGGGGCGAAGGGAAGTGCATGCCCTGACAGCTGCTGCAGCTTCGTCACCTGCCCAGACATGAGGAGGAAGGCGGTATTAGGGGCGATGGCAGAGGTCAGCTGTGCCCCAGTGCCTCCCAAGACAGGCATTCCCAGCAGCACCCATCTTGGTGGGCACAGACCCCATTGCCACAGGGACAGACTCACCTCTGCAGGAGAGACCCCACTGTACTGGCCCTGCATGGAGAAGCCCTGGGGAGAGAAAAAAGGGGCATCAGTGGGAGCCAGGTGGGGACCCTTGTCTCAGGTCACTCCCCCTTGGGGCAGAGAGACTACCCTGAGCCCACCAGAGTTGACCCTTGCTGGCAGAGGCTGCCCTCCTGGCCACCTCAAGCCCTCAGAGATGCTGTGGCCTCTTACCTGATTGGCAGAGAGCAGGATGGTGCCCAGGGAGAGACCAGGGTGGTAGGGTATGGTGGCCCCCTTCGGAGGCGACTGGAGACAGAAGGAAGGAGGTGGAGGAGATGAGAGATGAAACTAAGCGCCCCTGTAGCCCAAAGGACCCTCTGCCCCCTAATGCCCCCAGCAAGCTGGGCACAGCCCCCAGCACTACAAAGGCAGGGTGCTCCTATGGGTTTCCATGCAGGGGGACCCTGGTGTTTGGGTCCAGATGGGCATGGGAAGCTTTGGGGGAGAGGGAGGTAGGTAGCAGATGCCCCCTGGGCTGGACATGGGGCTTGGCAGGTACCTCCAGGATGACAGCACAGATCTGCCTCACGCACTGGATGATGGTGTCTGGCACTCCTGAGACAGTGACAGCCCGTTCAGTGGAGTTGGGCAGCAAGTCACCGGCCACCTGCACCTGTGCCCCTGTGCTCTGCAGGAAGCAAAAAGAGATGCTGGCATTCCCCAACCACTCCCTATCAGGGCTCAGTAACCCACACCTCCCCTGTCCCCCTCCTGAGCCCCCAGGGATCATTGCAGGACCTGCAGGGTGATGCTCCCTCTCCTACATCACCTCCCCCAACCCCTGTGGGACTGTGGCAGCCCCAACACCCAGGGGTCTGTGCCCCCACGGGGAAAAGGGGATCCCACATCCAGGCTACCCTCAGCCTCACCTCCCGGATTTCCCGAATCTTAGCTCCTGCCTTGCCAATGAGGGAACCGCACTGGCTGGCGGGGATGACAAGGCGCAGGGTCACCGGTGCTCTGCCTGCTGACACCCCATCGCCCCCTGCTCCCAGGTCCTGTGAAGGATGTGGGATGCAGCATCAGACCCCCAGGATCCCGCAGGTGTGGGGGCACCTGGTGGGGATTTAGGAGGGCTGTCTACCTCCTCCAGCTTGAAGGCAATCATGGAGACAGCGCGGAAGACGGCATCAGTGGAGCCGGTGATCGTGGTGATGCGCTCAGGGCAGGACCCTTCTGAGATAGTGATGCGTGCACTGCTCTGGGGACAGTGTCACACTCTGTTAGGGAGGTCACAAGCCCTGTGCTTCATGACTTCTCCCAGGGACAGCCTCACAGGGGGAGATTGATGCCTTCGAGTCTAAGCCTTGCCTTTCCCACCTGCCCCAGGCAGCCTTCCCTGGGGTGCTGCTTTGTTTTCCCTGGTTTCACCTGGGATTTAGGGAGGCAGGCACATGGGAGCCACCAGGTACAGACATGACAGGAAGCAGGACCTGGCAGCCCACCAGCATGCCCTTACCTGCTCTCGTATCCTCTTAACAGTCTCTCCTTTCTGCAGGTAAAGGAACAGCGTGGGTAGTCAGGTCCAGGGGAGCCAAGTGCTGGCAACACACAGGACCCCAAATCTTACCTTGCCAATGATGCTGCCGATCTCCTGCAAAGGCAGAGAAGAGTGGCACCATCAGGAGGTGACTCCCTGCCTGCCACATCCCTCCTCTATCCACAGCCTGCCCCAGGGACACTGTGTGACTTCATTAGTGACACTGGGGCATGGGAATGTGCCTCTCCCCGGCTTAGGATGTGGAAAGAAATCCTTCTGGGAATACTATTCCCAGGGGAGACTGGGAGCAGGGGAAGAAAACAGAACATGGTGAGGAGCTGGAGCTCCAGCCTGGCCCCTCACCCCAGGCATCGCTGACTCCCCAGTGGCACTGAGCCCCCTGCCATTACCTTGCCATGCATGAGCATGCGGAGGGTCAGGGTGATGCTGAGCTCCGTCTCCTCAGGACTGCCGCCCACACCACCTGCTTCATCCGGCGATGCCATGGTGGGAGGGCGAGATAAGCCTATGGAACATGCTGGTCTTCAGAAAGGGGGGAATGCCCCAGCTAACCCTCTACCCCCAGATCTGCAGCTTGAAAATCCTATGGTTGGGAAATGGGGAAGCCGAGTCAGAGGCAGTATTGTGCCCTCCTCTGGCAGGCAAGGCTTACATGGCCCCATGGCACCCCACGGGCACTCTGCATCCCCAAAAAGGACACAGTGCTATGTGTCTGCCTGAGCTGCCTTCGGTCTACTCTGCACAAAGCCAGGATGGATACAGAGGGAGGAGGCAAGGTGTATGGAGCATGGCTGTGGGATAAGGTTCAGTTTGCAGATGCTGGAGTGGGGAGAGCCGAGGTGACCTGGGTGGTCTCACAGGCTATGCAAGCCACCTTCTTTCTCCTTCTCCCTTCCCCCTGCCCATGCACAAAGCCCCAGAGGTCACTGAGATGAGCTCCCTGATGAGGACCACCCCAAGCAAACCAGAGCACGATGCTTGCTCTCTGATGCTGCTGCACAATGTCCCCTCCCAAAGCACCCCAGGGCCCCCCGGACCCTGTGCCCGGGTGGCCGTGGGCGGTCAGGGCCCCTGGGTGGAGGACAATTGCTGTGTGTCCAGGCCCGGGTGGGCGGCTGCGGCACCGCTGGCTCCCGGCAAGCCGGGCGATGCCAAGCAGCTTTGAAACAAAGCACCCGTGTTGAGGCTGGGACCGCGGCCGCGGGCATGGCGGGGGGGGCGGGGGGCGGCTATTTTAGGTGCTGGCAGGACTCGTCACCACTACAGCACATCTCCTGCACCAGGGTAACGAGGTGGGGGGGGCGCACCCCCTAAGTGCTATGCCTCGCACCCCAGAGCTGGTATGAACGTGTCTCCACTCTCCTGTTACTGCGGGCTGGAGAAAGGTGGAGAGACTGAAGAGGGGGAATATTCCCGTTCCTGGTGCAGGGGAGCCTGAAGTGGGGCGGAGGGGGATGGATGCACCCTTCTCTAACCCCTGCCCGCGGCATCCGGAGATGTGTGGGGTGCCAGCAGGGCCATGCAGCCGGCCAGGGTCCCCAGTCCCCCTGGGGATGAACGGCAGCAGGGATAAAAGACTCCGCCGGGGGAAGAAGGACGAGGCTGGCGGTAGGACGGGGGAACGCAGCAGAGCCACGGGTGTCCCTCCACTGAAACAGAGAACGCGTGAGGAGTCTGCGGGCAGGGGGGTGCTCTCCCCCAGGTAAGCCAGGCTGGCAGGGACGCCAAAGGCCCCGGTGATGGGCACAGGCCACCTGCCATGGCTGGCATTGGGACAGCCACTAAGCTGGGCACCGCCCGTCCTTCGGTACACCTTCGGGTGACAAAGGGAAGGGGGACGACAGGAGGAACCCCCCCACCCCGTCCCTGGGCAAACCTCTCTCTTCTCGCCCTCCCGGCCGCCCCAAGCCCCCTAGTCCCCGCGGGAGTGGGGCCTGGCGGGTACCTTTCCGTGCGCCTCGTCCCTCCACCGCCGGCTGCCCCTCTCAGTGCCACATTGTCCCCGGCGGCGCCCAGTGACACCCGGGGCAGGAACAATGAGCCGCTTGACAGTCCAGGGCCAAGCTGACAGCCTCGGCCCCCACCCCGGTCCACGCCGGGGCCCCCCTCGCTCTTCCCCTCTCCCACATCCCTCCCTCCGGGATCCTATTACAGCGGATAAGAGACACTAAAAGGAACAATGCACCCTGGGTAAGGCCATCTGCCACCGCTGGGGACATTCCTGGCCCCCCCCCGGCCCCCCTCCCTTTGGCTCGCACATCCCCCCTCTTTGTAATTGCGTGGTTTTTTTTTTTTTTTTTTCCTGGAAGCCGATCAGCTGGCAGGGCTCGAGGGCTCAAGGACACTGGAGCAGGCGGGGATGGGGCAGCTGGCACCCCAAGGCCTGCTGGCACCCCAGGCTGCTGCTGTGAGGTGGTGCCTGGAGGGGCAAGAGTCACCCCTGTATGGGGGTGTTAGGACAGCATCAGGGGACCTGAGCCATCTGGGGGGTCAGAGATGCTCCAGACAGGGGTACTGCCAGTACAGACCAGCTCCTGCACCCTTGGCACTGCCTTGTGTCCCACACATGGGCATCTGCACCCACAGAAAAGTGCCCCTCCCCCATTACCTCCCCCACTAAATCCTCCTGGGCCCTGGCGTAAGCAGCTAAAGCCCAGGCAAGCTTGGGAAAGGGGGGGGTGCTGGGGGGGTGCTGGGGGGCACCCTGCTGCCGGCTCCATCTGTGCCCCCGAGTGCCTGGTGCAGCAGCACCAAAGGCAGAGGAGGCAGGCGGCAGGCAGGGGTCTTGTCCCCTCGTCTGTCAGGCCTCCCCACCTGCCCCCTCATCTGTTCATGGCAGCCACTCGTTGGGTAAATCACCTCCCACCTCCCCAGGGTGCTGGGCAGATGCTGCCGTGGGCAGGAGCCTCCCAGGGCTAGCAGTTCTCTTTTAAGCCCCTGTGGATTACCCTGGACTTGGGTGCATGCCAGGAGGGGTAGGCGGAGGAAGAGGAAGATGAAGAGGAGGCTGGCCGGCTGGGGACATGGATGTTACTACCATGGGGTAACCTACCTGCCCCTGAACACAGCCCCAGGGCTCCCTGGGCACCCTCTGAGGTTCATGGGGGTTCTGTCAGAAGTGATGAGTGGGCTCCAGTGAGGCTGGCGCTCACCCATCCAGAATTCCCAAATGTGTTCCTTCAGTGGCTGAATCTTCCCTGTTGTCCTCCCCCAAACCGGTGTGGGAGAGCAGCCATGGAGGTAGGGATGGGGGAAGGAGGCAAGAAAGATGGAAAAGAAGCAGAATGAAGGTGGCAGGAAAGCAGTGGCAGAGCTTGGAGTTTTATTTCATCTCAAAAGAGGTGGGTGCTAGTGTGGGCCAGTGCAGTGTGAGTGGCAAGCACCTGGGATTGGCACAAGGGTGCATATGCAGGCAAGAGGGGTGAATGGACTGGCCACATCCCCCTGTCCTGGGGTCCAGTCCTGCTCACTTCAGCTGCTGCAGGAAGGCCAGGAGTCCACAGTGCCACTCATTTGGCTTGTCCAAGTAGCAGGCGTGTCCTGCACCCTGCAACATCAGCACCTGGTGCTCAGGGAGGTGCTTCAAGTTGTTCAGACTGGTCTGCCCCAGCTCCACGTCCTGGTCCCCGTACACTATCAGCGTGGGGGTCTGTAGAGGGGGAATGCACCTTAGTCTGGAAGTGTCACCCGGTCACCAAGTGTCGCTCCTACTTGCCCAGGGACACCCTGGAGGGGAGACACTTGCCTTTCTCCCCCACCCACCATGACAAAGGGAAACTGAAGCTCAGAATCTGGGTCTCCAGCTATCCTCTCTTTACCTCCCACTGCCCGACATTTACATTCCTTTATCACCACATTCCCCTCTTTCAGTGGCAATAGTTTCTGGCCTGTTTGGCCTTTCTCCTGCTCAAGCCCAGTGCTAGTGTCCCCTCTTCACCATCCCTCCCAGTTCCTTAACCTCCCCATGCCCTTCCAGGTCATACTTTGATCTGGGCATACTGCTCCACCGTGAATTTCTCGGTGCAGATGGGTGCCACAGGTACATAGGCCTTGAACAGCTGGCTGTGCTCTAAGAGGAAGGGCAGCGAGTACATGCCACTGAGCGACGGGCTGATCACCACAGCTGGACCCAGGCACAGAGCCTCTGAAACTGCCTTCAGGAATGCTGCCGGTGCTGGCTGGCCCAAGGGTGCTGGGGCCACAGCATCCTTTGAGCGTCCGAGCCCTGAATCGTGGGAGATACAAATGGCCCTGTCAGGCTCCACACCGCCTCAGTGACTGGGAGAAGCCAGCACAGCACAGCACAGCACAGCATGACACCAGGGTTGCCATCCTGGCCACACAAACCGGTGGATACCTTGCCCGACTCTAGGGTTGTGCTCACCACACCTTACCCGGCAGGTCAATGGCCACGGCTCGGTAGCCGTTCTCGGCCAGTGTGGCAAGCGTCCCCACCTGCAGCCAGGTTTCAGAGGAGAAACGGATGCCATGCAGCAACAGTACTGTCAGCTTCGGCACTGCCTGGGCTGGCTCAGCTTGGCGGTAGAAGAGGGTCTGTCCTTGCACCGTGACAGTGCTCTCAGTGATGCGCGGAGTGGCCATGCCTGGGGGCTGGGGGGCTCTTAACACGGGTGAGAGGAGATGAGAGCTGATGGGCCGTCCGCTGTCGAGGCCTGGTGGTGGTAGGAAGGCAAGAGGGCTATGAGGGGTCACACCGGCATCATCTTCACTGTGGTGGCACCACCGGGGGCTCTGATATACCAGGCAGCCTCACGGGCCCGTTCCTGCCTCAGTTTCCCCGTCCATCGTCGGGCCTACAGCCCTTACCTGCTGCTGCGCACACGGGGCCCGCCGCCGCTCGCCTCCTCCCTGCCGCACCACGGGACTGGGGGTGCCGCGCCCCGGGGACAAAGACCGGCAGGGCGGGCGAGACAACGGCGGCACCGCCTCATGGAGCGCAAGGTCCGGGGCGGCCCTGGGAACCGCTGCGGCTCCGCCGGACACGGCACAGCGTAGCCCTGCCCCGCCAATCCAAGCCGAGCTTTCCCGACCGAAGCCGAGTCTGGCCGAGCGAAATCGAGCCCCAACCGAACTCTACCGAGCCAGGCCGAGCACCGTAGAGTAGAACTCGAGCTCTGCCGTGCCGGACTGAGCCCGGTCCGAGCCCTGCCCGAGCTCTGGCGAGAGCCGCCGAGCCCTTGACGGACATAGCCGAGTTCTGCCGAGCTCTGCCAAGCTTGCCCGAGCCCCAGCCGATCCTGCGAGCCCGGGGTCTGCTACGGGTTCCGGCGTGCTGTCCTCCGGGGCTGTAGTGTCGCGGGTTGCCGCCGGGGGGGGCCCGAGGGCGCAGCGGCGCCATGCGCGGCGCGCTGTGGGTAGCAGGGCCGGGGCCGAGCGGCGCCGCCAGCCTCGGTTGCGGGCTCGGTCTCGGCCGGAGCTGAGCAGAGCAGCGGGGACCGGGACCTGTTCCCCCGCAGTCAGCGGGGCTGGGGTGCCGCGGTGCCGCGGTGCCGCTCGCGTTCTCCAGCGCGAGCGGAGATGCTGCTTGCCCGCAGCCGCCTGGGGCTGCTGCTCCTCGGGGCGCTCCTCACTTTCCTCCTGTACCTCTTGCTGCCGGCCGTCCGGCGCTCACGGCTTGACGAGGGGAAGCGGGGTTGGCGGGCGGCCAGCAGCATGGTGCGGACGGGAATGGCTGCGGGAGAGCCCCCCGTGTTCTACAGGGAGGTTCCCGCAGCAGCTGTCGGCCCCGGGAGGTTGGTCTGACCGCCGGCAGGCGGGGGGTGGCAGGCCCTGGGCCCCATCACCAGCCCTCGTGGTCGCTGGACGCTGCAGGCATGGCAGCCTTCCTGAAACTCTTCCCACCTGTCTTCCCCCATGCAGGCCCGATCTCCTGTTCCTGCACGGCCAGGCGTTCACCTCCAAGACGTGGGAGGCCTTGGGCACACTGGCGCTGCTCGCTGCAGAAGGCTACCGTGCGGTCGCAATAGATCTGCCTGGTAGGACCATGGCACTGTGCTTAGCTAATCCCTTTGGGCAGCTCCAGTCCCTTGCCTTAGTCACTGCTGTGCACTGGATCTCTTGAGGTAGGGTTCTGGATAGCTATTGATGATCCCTGGGACAGTGTGCCTGGGATTTGTTTGTGTCCTGCGCCGTTGATGGCTGTGACTGTACAACCCTGGTGCTTGATCAAGCATCCACTTTTTGCCAAGCCATTGAACCCTAGTGAGGAGAGACCATTGCAGGCTGCACAATTCCCCCTGACCACCCCATGCCCTCTTCCCCATACCAGGCTACGGGGATTCGCCCCCAGCAGAGATGGTGGTGACAGAACAGGGCCGGAGGACTTTCCTGGACCATGTCCTCCAGGAGCTGGGCATGCAGAGACCTGTTCTTGTCAGCCCCTCCATGAGCGGCCGCTTTGCCTTGCCCTTCCTCCTGACACACGGGGACCGGCTGGCCGGCTTTGTGCCCATCGCACCCGTGGGCACCAAGGGCTACACTGCTGAGCAGTACCAGAGAGTCCAGGTGGGTTTGTGGGCTCTTGGGGGCTGTCCTGGGTATTGGTGAGCCTTGCTGGCTGCAGGGTGATGTGGAGGGTGGCACTATTTTGGGGTGAGTGAGTGGGACCCATGGGGGTGCTGGTACCTGCCTCCCCTCAGCTTTGCAGCCCCCTGTGGTAATGGATGGAGGTGGGCACAGCCCAGGAGGAGTGTGGTGGCCTCTGACAGCTGCTCTTGTTTCTCTTGTTTGCTCTCTCCCGTTACTAAGACGCCCACCCTGATTGTGTACGGTGATGATGACACTGGTCTGGCTCCCCAGGCCCTGCAGAACCTCCAGCACCTCCCTGAGCACCACGTGGCTGTGCTGCCTGGTGCTGGCCATGCCTGCTACCTGGACAAGCCAGAGGACTTCCACCAGGCCCTGCTGGGCTTCCTGAGCCAGCTGAAGTGAGCACTGCCTCCTCCCTGCCAAGCAGAGGGGCTGGAGCATCCGAAGGACTGGGAGGCACAGACAGCTGGCTTGAGGGCTGCTATTCCCTCCTGGGGTACCCCCAGGATAGCGGGGGGTGGGACTGGAGGTATCCCCCTTGCTGGCAGGGCAGGGTATCGTCTGTCACGAGGCCAATAAACTGATGCTGCTCTGGTTTCTGCGTGTGTCCCCAAGCGCCGCGGGGCTCTTGGAGCCCCACCTCTCTGCCGCAAGTGTGTGGCCAGGAGGGTGCCCTGTGCCCCTTGCGTGCACCCTGCCCCTTCTGCGCCCCCCGCTCCTCCCCTGCCCGCTGCTGCCCGCCTCCTGCCCGCTGCTGCCGGCGGGGCGGAGCGGAGCGGAGCGGGCGGAGCGGGGCCGGGCGGGCAGCGCCAGCGGCAGCGTCGCTGAGGTAGGGCCGGGGGCGGCGGGGGGCCGAGCAGCGGGGCCAGGCACCCCGCGGACGGGTGCCCCGGTGCCTTCGCCTCCCTTAAGCCCGGGCCAAGGTATCCTGCACCCCCCCTCCCCAGCGCTTGCACCCCTCCTCTACTCCCCTGCACTACCTTGCCGCACTGTTCTGCACCCCTAACCGTGGTATCTTGCACCTCCTGCACTCCTAACCACGGTATCCGGCACCCCTCTGCCCTTCTGCCCATGCTACGCCTGCACCCCGATAACGCAGCTGCTGCATCCCTAACCACGGTGCTCTGCTTCACCCTGTACCACGGTACCCCTGCAGCCCTAACCATGGTACCCCGCTTCACCCTGTACCCCCCTGACCACAGTACCCCTGCAGCCCTAACCACGGTGCCCTGCTTCACCCTGTACCCCCCTGACCAC
>CM031868.1:6186588-6303636 GCA_018697195.1 Certhia americana | reverse complement strand
CAGCCCTAACCACGGTGCCCTGCTTCACCCTGTACCCCCCTGACCACAGTACCCCTGCAGCCCTACTCGCGGGACCCTGCGCTGCCCACAACTCTAACCATGGCATCCCTGCACCCCAGTTGCTGTACTTCTGCACCCCACTGTGTCCCCTGCCTGCACCCCAGCCCCTATCCCCACCTTTGCACCCCCAGCCACTGTACCCCTGCACCCCTAACCACAGTCTCACTGCACCCCTCATAGCCTCTTTTCAACCCCTGCTCCCACACCCCCCAGTGTTTGCCTTCACCTATTCTGCTGAACCCCTAAATGCCCCTAAGCACCCCACCCCACCACCCCCATCATCCTGCTCTTCCAGCCACCCAGCTTCCCTCAAACAGCTCCCACAGTAGCCTGTCACCCTAATGTGGTCCCCCAGCACCTCTATCCTATGTTAACACTCAATCCCCCTTCACCACCCCAATTTCCCTGCACCCCCTGAGCCTTTCCTTGCAGCTCTCCTGCACCCCCTAGTCAGGCAGCGGTCTCCTTTCCCTACCTGAACCCCCTTATACCAGCATCCCACCTTTCGTGCCTGCATCCCCCAGCATTCCCACAAACCTCTAACCCCTGGCTAATCCCAACTATCATATATCCCTACCCAAACTAGCCTTCTTCCCTTTTACCCTTCTTCATACTCCCACACCTAGTTGCCCCCCTTTCCTCTCAGCTAGCCCTTCCCTGCATTTCACCCCTTGCCTGGGCATCAGTAGCCTGTCCTGGCACTGTGTTTGGGGCAGGAACATGTGTTTTGGGGGAAGAATGACAGGACAGTGTGGGGGGCACACCCCATCCTGCCCTGTACACAAGTGGAGGGAATTTCTCCCATGGTGGCAGTGTCCCAGGAGTCGCCTGGAGGAGACCTTTGCCCTGTATCCCTTCTGTTTCTGTGAAGACTCAGCGTGCCGGTGGACTTTGGAGGGGCTGGTGGGTGATTAACCATCTTGCAGCTCTCTCCCCAGAGCTTTGCAGCCCTGGTCCCAGACATGGCACCTGGGAAGCCTGGGAAGAGCACAGGGGCCTCAGAGAACCCCTCGGTTACACTTTTCCGGGAGTACCTGAGGATTGACACTGTCCACCCTAAACCTGACTATGGTGAGGATGGGGGGACAGGATGGGGAGCCATGTGGGGATCAGGTAGTGTGGTTTTTCAGCTCTGACCTTTGGACCCGGGTGCCCAAGTCCTGTACTGGGGCTGTTTTGATCGTGGTGTTAAGGAGCGAACTCCTTTGTGCCTTATCTTTGTTGGTGCCTTTGGTTGGGGCAGGGATATCTGAAGTGCCCTCAGAACTGTTTACTTCTTCTAGCCCCGTGCCTCTTACTTTCCATGCTGCCCTGGCTCTGGGATGGGTCATCTCTTTCTGTGCAGATCTCCTTCTGTTAACTTTTATGTCTTTCCACTAAAGTACATTTTATTGGTGAGGAGCTCCCTGAACTCCACTGAAGAAACATTTCCCTCTGAACTCACCCCCATTCAGTTTTATTTTTTTCATATTTCCCAAATCCTCACCCCAAAGGGATGGTGATGAGCTGCTTCCATCCCTGTTCATGGCCACTTCTCTTGTCCAGGACCTGCAGCACCTGTCCTCTCTTGTCACCTTTTTCTTGGTCTGGGAACCTCACAGAGCCTTGGGGTCCCTGAGGGTTTGCAGTGAGAGACCCCAGTGTAACTCTGGGCATCCCCACTCTTTCCCAGATGCGGCTGTCCGATTTCTGGAGTGTGTCGGTGCTGACCTGGGCTTGGCCTGCCAAAAAGTGGAGGTGAGCAAGCCAAGAAACCTTCAATCTGTCCACCCATCCATCCATCTATCCACCTATGCTTGGGTCCTTAGTGACCAAGATGTTCCTCTGCCTGTACCCAGAGCTGGACAGGAGTGAATCCCCTCTGCCTGTAATCCTCTGCTGACCTGAGCCCTTCCTTAAGCCAGTATTCTGGCTGCTCCCTGCTGACCTTTGCAGCTGCCTGTGCTATGATTAGCTGGGGACCTGGCAGCGTCATGTTGGCTGGGGCCATACTTCCTGCTGGGCACTGGCTGTCCTGGGAGACTCCCAGGCACCAGGAGAAGATGCTGGGTTTGTCTTCCCTCCTTTGAATCACAGCCAGGTTTGGCACCTGCAGCCAGTCTCTGTCTGGCTGTGGGGGTTCAGGCAGGCCTGCTCCTGCTGCCTGCCCTCTCCCAGTGGAGAAAGGGGTGGCAGGTGGCATCCAGAAATCTTTCCCAAGCTGATGCTTTTTTGCTCCAGCCTGCTGGTCCAAGCCTTTCTGTCCACATCCTGGACCCTGGTGACATCCTGCCTTCATCCCACAGGTGTGCCAGGGCCGTGTGGTGCTGATCCTGACCTGGCAGGGTACGAACCCCCGCCTGCGCTCCATCCTGCTCAACTCCCACACTGATGTCGTGCCTGTCTTTGAGGTGCTGGGGCAGGGTGAGGGGTGGGAAGGGCATGGAGAGGAGGCCAGGGTAGATGTGAGCTGGTGCCCTCTGTACCCCTCTGCCATTGTGGATGCTCTTCCCTGCAGGAGCACTGGACCTACCCACCGTTTGAGGCAGTTAAAGACTCGCAAGGGAACATCTACGCTCGGGGTGCCCAGGATATGAAGTGCGTCTCCATCCAGTGAGTGGAGGGCTCTGCACCTGCTGGGTGAGCACGGTGCTGGTGTTGTCTCTGAGTGATGCAGGACAGGATTCCACTATCCCCAGGGTCCCTGGGGCCAGAGGGGCCACTGCTTGACCTGCCCTGAGGTGGCTCAGAGTGTAAAAGCCCCTCTCCTCCACAATGACTGTACGCTACTTTCCCTTGCAAGGTACCTTGAGGCCATCCGGAGGCTGAAGTCAGAAGGGAAGTCTTTTGCCCGCACCATCCACCTCACCTTTGTGCCTGGTGAGTCCCCAGGCTGTCCCGTCTCAGGAGGTACAGAAGGGGCTGTACCTGCAGCTGGGTGGTGCTCTGGAGCCTCCCATGGCAGCCAGGCATCAACTAGCTAGGATCCACAGATTTTGACTTCCCCTAACTCAAGGCGCGAGAGGTTTTCATGTCCAAGGACATTGGGTGTGCTGATGGCATCCAGGCTAGCATGGAAGGAGGACTAGGGGTGGTGGGCTGGGGGATGCCCCAGTTCCTGCCTCTATGCCAGGCTCTCCCCCACAGATGAGGAGGTGGGCGGACACAAGGGCATGGAGATGTTCGTGCAGCGCCCTGAGTTCAAAGCACTCAACGTGGGCTTTGCCATGGATGAGGGTGAGTAGTGGTAGGGACGCGTCTCTTCTTGGCACACACTCCCCTTGGCATCACATCCCACATGCTTCCAGGGACTGCCTTGGGGGATCCTTCCCCTGGGCAGTGGGGAGTGGACACGATGCCAGTCTGGAGGAAAATACTGCTAGGACAGAGCAGAGGGGGCACATCATGGTACCCCCATGCTCCACTGACCCCCTCTCTGTGCCCACACAGGCCTGGCCAGCCCATCTGACACCTTCAGTGTCTTCTATGGCGAGAGGAGCCCATGGTGTGAGTATCTGTGTGTCCACTGCCCTGTCCCTAGCTCTTCTGGGTGCTGGGGCACTGATGCTATCCCAGGCTTTCTGCTGAACTCTTCCCTCTATGCCTTCTACTGCAGGGATAAAGGTGAAGTGCATGGGTAGCCCTGGACATGGGTCTCGCTTCATCAGCAACACGGCGGCTGAGAAAATGGTAAGAGAGGGGTTACCCCGTGTGCACCCAATGCCTGCCCTGGGCTGCCAGCACCTGCCCATGGGGCTGGTCCTCACCCACTGCCCTTCCCTCCCCAGCACAAAGTCATCAACTCCTTCCTGGCCTTCAGGGAGAGCGAAAAGCAGAGGTAAGAGATGGGCAGCAGGATGGAAGTGGCTTAGTTCAGTCCATGAAGGGAGCCTTTGGGATCCCAAGCCAAGCTGTGATATGGTGCTGCTGCCCTGTGCCTCAGTTTCCTCATTTTGGGTGACAGCAGGGTAGGGAAGCACTTCTCCCCAGGTGGCAGATAATGACTGTCCCTTGCATCCCCCAAGGCTCAAGTCCGACTCAAGCCTGACCCTAGGGGATGTCACCTCTCTCAACATGACCATGCTGGAGGGGGGTGTCTCCTTCAATGTCGTGCCCTCTGAGATGGCCGCCAGCTTTGACATCCGCATCCCACCCACCGTGGATCTGAAGGTGGGAACCATGCCAGCCCCACCTAGGAAAGGAGTGGGATGAGGATACCCTGCTCACACCCCTCCTCTGTCTCTGCCCCAGGCCTTTGAGGAACAGGTGGCCATGTGGTGCCGCAGTGCCGGGGATGGTGTCACCTATGAGTTCCACCAGGTGAGGGATCTCAGTCACCTGGGCATATCCTGCCTGTCCCTCCCCTGCCAAGTGCCACTCCATTGCCCCCTTCATCTGCCCTCTCCCTCTTGTCAGAAATGCATGGACCAACACATCACCTCCACTGAGGAGTCAGACCCATGGTGGAAGGCTTTCAGTGGGGTCTGTAGGGACATGTAAGTAGCATCACCAGGAAGGGTAGGACCCTGGCAGGGACATCCTCTGGTGGAAGCCAGGTGGTCCCTGGGGGTCTCTGAGGTCATGTCAGGGGCTGGGATGGGGAGCCCTGTGATTTGCCAAAGCGTCTCTGTTTCCCCCCAAAAGATTGAGTGTCCTGCAGGGCTGAGGGATGTTCTGGCACAGTCTCTTTGCCCATGAGGTGTGAGTAGGACAGGGGACTTGGCTGGCTCTGTGTCCATGCTGACACAGGGTCTCTCTTGACAGGAAACTGCAGCTCAAGCTTGAGATCTTCCCAGCTGCCACTGACAGCCGCTACATCAGAGCGGTGAGTATGATGCCAGCCTGCCACAGGTCCCTCATCTGGGGTGAGACCTGCAGTCCCAAGCAGGAGCTGTATCCATATCCAGAGCTCATGCCAGCTCTGACCTCACTCTGTGTCTCCCCATTTCCAGGCAGGACACCCTGCTATTGGATTTTCACCCATGAACCGCACCCCGGTGCTGCTCCATGACCACAACGAGTTCCTGAACGAGCAAGTCTTCCTGCGGGGCATCGAGATCTATGCCCACCTCCTGACTGCCCTGGCCTCAGTGCTCCCACTGCCCGGCGAGGGCTGAGTGCCCGGCGAGGGGAAGGAAGGGGGTGCCAAGCAGAGAGTCCCAAGGCTTTAAAAGGAGGGGCAAGGGCTGGGCACAGCAAATACCTGCTAGCGTGCTGGGGATGTAGATGCCATCATGCCATGTTGGCTGTGTTCAGGGATGGCTTGATGGTGACACCCATGGGTTTGTGTCTCCCTTTGCCAGGTGCCAGTAGAGCCTCATGCCCAGGTGCCTCCAGCCTATCCTGGTGTTGTCAGTGCCTCCCCTTGTCCCTGTGCCATCTCTGGCTGCACTGGCTGGGTGGTGAGGGGCTGGCCAGTGCCCCACTCTGCCTTCCCATGCCTTGTCCTGCCTCACTGCCCGCTTGCTGGGAGAGCTGGGGCCAGTGCTGCCCACCCTCCTTATCAATAAATCTCCTTGGTAAGCACAGCCTGGAGCAGGGCAGTCTTTCTGTCGGTCCATGATGGTGCTGCCCACGTGGTCTTACCCAGGCACTGTGGATTTCCTCATGCAATGCAGTTTGCTGAGGTGCTTCTCCTCCCCTGGGCTCATTGCCTGCATGACAGCAGTGCAGGCAGGATCCTGCCTGAGCACGCTGAGGGGCCTCTGCTTCTGCTCAGCCTCGGGGGACTGGTGCTGGGGTTCATCCTGCTCCCTCCCTCTCTCCCTCCCTCCCTCTCTCTCTCCAGAGTTTCTGCCGCTTCTGCAGACCCTCTGGTCAGGGCAGTGTGCAGGTCTGGGCAGGCACCTCTGCTTACCTGCCAGAGCTGCCATCGGCTGCATCTCTTCCTCGCTTGTTTCCAGCCCTGTGTGGCTCCTCAGCATCCTGAGGTGCGATCTTTCTCAGCCAAGAGGTTTCTTGGGGAAACTGAGTGAATTGGGGTGGTATCACACTGTTTGGAGACTTCCAGAGCATTA
Organism: Certhia americana; assembly: GCA_018697195.1. Taxonomy (NCBI): domain Eukaryota; kingdom Metazoa; phylum Chordata; class Aves; order Passeriformes; family Certhiidae; genus Certhia; species Certhia americana. The sequence goes on along the minus strand of CM031868.1, from coordinate 6,297,580 downwards.
CAAAAGGTTGGGGGTGAGCCAGGGTCCCCCAGCTTCCTGACCCCTGTTTTAATTAGGAAAGCTAATTCCTGGTACCCGTGGGGGGCTAGGGGCTGGAGGCTGCCCCATACTGGGCAGGGAGAAGAGATGAGGCTGGTGGTGATGAAGCACTGAGGGAGAAACCACCAGCTCCTCTGCTCCTCCCCCTCCATCCAGTGCAGGAGGAAGTCCAAGGTTTTTGGATTTGGGACACACTGGCCATGTGATGAGGCTCCAGGAGGAAGCCGGCATGGAATCTCTGAGATCTCATACAACACATGCCGTGGCGTGGTTAGGGTACCGTTGGTGTCCTTTCTGGCCAGGATCCTTGCCCAGGGTGTTGGTACCTTTGCAGGCAGACAGCAGTTCATCCCCCGTTCTGTCGGTGTTCCAGGGCGACCTGTGGCACCCTACGCCCCTCCCTCGACCCTACACAGTCCCGTTCCCCAGCTGGCCTGCTGTCCCCAGCTTGCCTGGCACTGAGATGGGACCTGACAGCTGTGTGCTTGCTAGTGCTTGGAGATCACACCACGCTGAGCATCCTTCTCGGGGGGCAGGTCTGTATGCCCTCTCCTACTCCTCCAGGAGTGCGAGGCTAGGGGACCAGGGCTTCCCTTCCTTGATCCTCATCCTCAGGGACGAGCCAGAAGGCACTTCTGGGCAAGAAGATTGCAGTAACGTCTAAAGCGTTGCTGGCAGTGGACACTTTGAGGGTGTGCGGAGTTCTCAGTGTCGCCCCGGGAGATGGGGCCGTCTCCCCGAGCATCCCAGGGATGGGGTATGGCGGGGCCGGGGCGGGCCGGGGCGGGCCGGGGGCGGTCGGATGTCGGCCCCATAAAATCTCGGTGCCACCGACGGCCGAGGGCGCGGCGGCGGGATGCGGGCAGCGGTGGCGGTGTCGCTGTCGCTGTGCTGGTTCTGGGCGGCGGGACACAGCCTGCCCCGGCTCCGCCTGTCCTACCGCGGTGAGCCGGGCCGGGGGCACCTGCTGCGGGACGGGGGGGGAGACTGTCCACGGAGGGGTGGCCGCAGGGTCCCCCCCTCCGGGGGCCGGTGGGGACTTGGGAAGTCTCAGCTGCGGGCGCTGCACCCGAAGTGCAGAGCTTGTTTTTTTTTGGTGCGGTGGGTGGGCAAATTGTGCTGGGGGCTCGGGCTGGGCTGGAGTTTCTGTGGGTGGCTGCCCGGCACCCTCCGCTCCCCACGCGGGACGTAGGGTCCCCCCGAGTACAAGAAGGAGGACGAGACGTGACGGGGACAGGGGATGTGCCGCCGGGCTCCGCGCCAGCCCCGCCGCTTCCCATGGGGGGATGGTCTCCCACGCGGAGTGCAGGGAAACTGAGGCACGGTGGTGTTCTGGTCCCGGCACGCTTTGACTCCTGTGCTGGGCGGGTGCTGCGGTGTCTGGGTGGTCCCCCAGACTGGTGGGTGCTCAGCATCCTGCCCTCGGCTGGGTGGGGGCGGTCCCCGGGCTGCACCCTCCGAGCCCCGTCGCGCTGGGGTGCGGGTGTTGGGGTGCCGAGGCCCCTCGGGGGCTGCGGGGGCAGTGCTTGGTTTTAATTAAAACTCTCCTTGTGATCGTGCTCTGGCTCGCCGCATCCCCCGCTCTGCCAACCTAATCCATGGGCTGCTCCAGTCCAACTTGGCAGAGCCTGGGGCGCCCCAGTCTCCTCCCGGCCTCAAAGCAATGAATCTGCTCTAAAAGATTCAACGTAAAATAAATTGCATAATGTGCATCTTACCCCTTCCTTCCCAGAAGGGGGAAAGACTTGGGCAGCCGAGCAGTTCCAAAGCCTCGGGAGCTGCGGTGCCAGGGAAAGTCTGCTCCTATACTATCTGGGCTAGGGATTCCCGGGTCTGGCTGTATCCCTTGCTCTGTCCTGGGGCACAGCAGTTGACTCCAGGGGCTGCTTCTCTGTTGAACGGGAAACTGAGTCACGCAGTGCCCCCTGTCCCCTTACCTTGGGAGCCCAGGATGGCTCATGGCTCTGCCCTGTGATGCGATCCAGTGAGGACTCGGGTTGGGCTTGGCAGCCGGGTGAGGAGATTTGGGGGCTCAGCAGGGATGAATCGTGGGACTCAGGGTCTGGTGCAGTGTCTGATCCACTCCAGCACAAAGTCCAGCCGTGTGGAGCCGTTTCCCAGGTGTGAGGAGCTGCCCGGGGCGGGGTTGAAGCTCCTCAGCTTCCCACAGGGAGTGAGCCACCTTCAGAAGACTTTTTTTTTTTTTTTTTTTTTTTTTTCCCGTAAGCTGATTATTCCATTCATTTTCCAGATTGGAAACAGAAACTGAAATTTCCCATGAAACAAATTCTGCCACTGCCTTCTCCCCGGGGGAAGGAAAAAAAAAGAAAATTTCAATTAAAGACATTAGAGCCTCTGAAATTAAAACCGTGGTGAGCTGAAGCTGTTTGTGCAGAGCTCCTCGACCTGGGCTCCGCGTGGCTGGTGGCTCTGGCTGTGAGGTGACTTTGGGGGGTGATAGGGACAGGCATTGTGCTATGGGTGCAGTGGTGGCCATGTACCCAGCTCTCCCTCATGCTTCAAGCCACTCTTTTCCTTTTGTTTCGACTTCCAGCAGTGGTTCATGTAAGAGGGGAAAGAACATTTTGCTGTTGTGTGGACCAGAAGCATTGGCTGTGCTCTTTGCTGTCCTTCCCAAGGGACCCCCACCTGGGAGGTGGCTCCCGTGGGAGCCCTACCCTGGGGTAAAGGTGTCCCAGGGATGGATGTGGCATAACAAAGGGCTGTTCCCTGGGGAGTTGAAGAGGAAGGCGCCCTGAGCCAGTGTAACCTGAGGCGTGGGAGGAATTCACTAGGTCTGGGGGAGAAGGGGAAGCCTTGCCTGAAACAATGAAAGGGGCCTGCCGAATTTGCCAGTGTTGCATTGAGCTGGGAAAATATTATTGCTGGGCAAGAATAGAAGGAGATAACAGCGTTTTCCTGGCCTGGACCTGGCAATATGGGAGGACCTGATGCTGGGAGGGCACAGGGAGGAGGGTACCAGACTGCGTGGAGAGACCACCAGTGCCTGGAGCCAGTTCTGCTTGCAAGCACAAGGGTCTTTCTGATGAGGATGGAGCTGCTGGGGCTGTCTCCTCTGTGCCACTGGCATCACGAATTAGGGCACAGGTACTGCCCTTGAACAAGGACAGGGTGTGTGATGGGGTGAAGGTGACTGTTGTCCTCTGCTGGGGTTGGACCTTGTCTCTCTTGCAGGGCCTAGAATAGGCATTTCCCACCAGGATGGGGCATTATGTCGCTGACCAGCTCCTTGCTGGAAGTGACAAATGTCTCCCCTGCAAGAGCAGGACTTGGTACCCCAGTGTCCTGGCCTGTGGCAACTGAATTTGTCTGAGCACCACCTCCCCTCTTATGGGGACATGTGTGGGAGATGCTCGGGCTGGGTGTTTCCCTGGGGTCAGCAGTAGTGGCTGGCAGTCTTCCTGGCTGGAGGGTGTTTGGGGACAGCTGTGCTCATCAATGGCACTTTGTCCTCCTCCTCCTTCCCTGTCTGGCAGGCACAGTGGCCTGGCCTTGGGTCAGGATGGGTTTTCAGAGCGCCATGAAGCTGAGCCATTCCCTCTGTTCCTCTCCCTCTGGCAGCTGTGGCAGCTGTGTGGGCGCCACCATGCCATCTCGATGACCCTGAAAGTAATTTCCCACTGGAAACCAGTTGAGCCACTGCCCCCGTGTCGTTGTCACTGTGAGTGCCCATCCCCTTTGCATCCCACGAGATTCAGGCTTGGACTTACTCTGGGGGCTTTGTCTGTCAGACTCTGTTGCTTTGGGATGTGATGTCCATTCCAGGGATGTGGTTTGTCTATCCCTGGGATGCCCCCATGCTGGTGCCTCTCCCCAAGTGCCTTGTCTCTGCCATGGAGGAAGCCTTCTTGTCAGTGAGTTCTGGTGGCAGTGGCAGCAGTGGGCTTTGTGTGGCAGTTTCCCCATGACACTGGCTCGGTGCCTGCTATTGTGTCCTTGCCTGGCACCCAGCAGGGACAGGACCTGCTTTCCACCCACCCCATGTCCGGTCTTGCCACCATCCCAGCTCTGCATGAGCCCAGCCTGGGACTGATGGCACAGCCCAGGTTGCTTTGGTATGACCACAGTAGGAGTCTGGGTTGGTTCAGCCAAGGACACAATAGCAGGCACCCAGCCAGTGTCATGGGGAAACTGCCACACTGCAGGTTTGTCCTTGCCTGGCAGGGAGAGCAGCACTTCAGCCAGATTGAGGCTGGGATGTCCATGCCTCCAGGAAGGGATGGAAACAGATGCTGCAGTCTGGAGTGGCTGTGAGCAGCTCTGCTGACTCCAGGACAACTCCATGATACTCAGAAGCTCAGAGGAACCCTTGGGGCTGGGATGGCTTCTGATGATGCTTTCACCTCTTTCTGGCAGAGCTTTTAGGCACCAACCGCTCTGTCCTCTTTTTTGGTCACCGCGGCTTCCTGGGCTTCCGCTCCCTCTACCTGGATGAGTATCGTGACCGGCTCTTTGTTGGGGGGAAGGATGTGCTCTATTCCCTACTCCTGGATGAGGCCAGTGCAGATGCCAAGGAGGTGAGCTGGGTGCTGCTGAGCATCCTGGGGTGTCTGTCCCCACCCTGTCCCCCTGTGGACCTGTTGGTGCCCAACTGAGCCGGGCAAAGTCATTCCAAAACAAGACCTGCCCTGGGGACGGCCTCATCTCAAGTGCCTCGAAATGATTCCATAAACTTATAGTGCCTGGCAAGGGCAGGCTGGCTGGGATGGCTGGAGGGAAATTTACTGGCAATTAGTAATGATCATCATCTGAGGAGAGTGGTGGTGGAGCTCATCAGTGATTCCTGGGTACTGAGTATTGTTTTGGACTCCACTCTTATAAAAAACTGCCATTGGGAGATAGAGTGCTGCCCATTCCCATCTCGGCATCCCCTTATCAGGCCAAATACTCAGCTGAAAGCCTGCAGAGATGAGGAGCTAAAGGGATCCATCACTGCAAGAAGTTGTGCCAGGGTTCACCTTCAAAGCCCCCAGGTCTCTCCTGGTTTCTTGGTGGGAGAGGTGATGGACCAGAATGATGGTGCTGGCTGGTGGCTCCCATTCTCTTTCACCCTCTCCACTTTGACTTTGTGTTTTACAAACACAGCTCTGGGCTGTTTCTAGCTGAAGAAAAATGAGGAGGAAATGAAGTGCCCCTTGGTGTGCTGGGTCACTGCGGTGGGGTCAAGGGCTTGTGTACCCAAGCTGCCCTTGGTCTGAGAGCTGCTAAAGGCTGTGGGGGGACATGGACTCCAGCACTCCTGCTGTTCCCTGGGCACCCTTTCCCCAGGTCACCCAGGAGCCCACCCGCTTCCAGGCCAGCTCCAGCCATCCCCAGCATGACCACCCAAATCTAGCCCAGTTGCAGGCTGTGACTGCCAAGATGCATCTCCCCAGGAGGAAGGGTCCTGCTAGGGGTTGTAGGGTGGGAGTCCTGGGCTGTGTGGGCTCCAGGGAGCTGTGGACCCTCTCTCTGTCCCTCTCACCATTCCCTTGCCGTTGGCAGTCTGGGGATGTGGATTTGCATGGCTGGCTCCCTGCTATCCCCCCTCCCTGCTCCAACAGACTCTTTGTGTTCCAGATCTATTGGCCACCCCGCCCTGGGCAGACAGAGGAGTGTTTTCAGAAGGGGAAGGACCCAGGGGTGAGTCTCTCCCCATTGTGCTCTGCTCTGAGCTGATGGGTCCCTTTGTGCCAGATGGTTCCCCCCCATGTTGGGGCTGTGCCATGTCACCTGACAGGGATGGCCCTGGAGCTCAGTTGCCAGTTAATCCTGGTGCAAGAGGGAAACTGAGGCAGGGATTCTGTGGCCAATCCTGGCCACACAAGAGGCTTGCTCCAGACTCTGGAAATCCTGTCTCAGTTGCTCTGCTCAGCCCTGTGGCCACAAAGTGGTGACTGGTGTGTCCCATTGTGGCTGCATGAGCAGGCAGGGATAGCTGCGCTCTGGGACTGGAGCTTGGGTGGACCAAACCCCCCATGCTGTGCTCTGGACCTGAGCAACACTGCCTGGTCCATTCTGGCTATTCCCGATGGTGGGAAATCTGTAACTGGCTCAGGTTTTGGGACCTTGTTCCCTAAACCTTATCCCTCTTTGCATCCCCCCCCCCCCCCCGATATGAAACAGGACTGTGGCGGGGAGAAACTCCCCAAGGCTCCCCTGGCCAGACAAATTGCTCCCAGGAGTCCCTGTTCTGCTCTCTGTGTTTATTTTACCAGCTCTCACCGACAGATCCAAGCCAGGGCAGGCTCAACTTTTTATTTTTCTTGAACATGCTTTTTTTTTTTTCACTTGCTATTTTAGAGGCTCTTTGCAAAGGGAAAATAAACAGCAGGAGGCTGGGAACCCCTGGGGCGGCTCAGCAGCGGTGTTCCCAGCAGATGAGGGGCCTCACATCCCGCTGTGGAGGGGACAATAGAGGGCAGGCAGGGCTGGCGCTGGCCAGGGGGAGCTACCAAGTTAATGGTGGAGAAGGATGGGAGCCCTTTTCCAATGGGAACTGCCAGGAGAGAATGCACAGAGTCAGAGGTGGCAGGTCTCCAGTCCTGGGAGTGTCATTGCTGCTGTCCCCCAGAGAAGGGGACAATTCCAGACAGCAGCAACCAGGGCTGTTCTGGAGGCAGCCCAGGATGCCTGTGGGTCTCTGTCTCTGTCTCCACCGTTTCCTCCTTTTGTTTCATCCCTGGCGTAAGCAGGAACATGATAGGGAAGGATGTCCCTGCATCTGGTCAAGTCCTGGGCACCAGGGGTTTGGGGCAGGGTTTGGAGCTTGCAGGGCAGGTGATGTTGCTCCCCTGGCTAGTGAGGGCTGTGTAACAGGGTGAGTGCACAGGTGACTGTGGGCAGGAGATGCTCAGGTGGCAACTGGATCCCATGTGGTTCCCCTAGGATGCTATTGCCAGCAGGAGGACCAGTAAAAAGCCCTGTCATTTTGCAATGGGCGTCTGTCCTGATGAAGTCCATACAAGCCCTGTCAGAGGGCACAAGCTGCCATCCCAGTTCCCTGGCACCAAACTGGAGGCAGGGAGCCTGTGCAGAGCCCAGGGAGCCAGGGCTGGGGCTCACCCACTCTCGTACAGCCCCAGGCAAGAGGCAGGGAGCTGGGGGTGGGCAAAGCACCAATACCCAGTGACCCTTCCTCTCCCCTGCTGTTCCCCCAGACTGACTGTGCCAACTATGTCCGTGTGTTGCATCCCTACAACCGGACACACTTGCTGGCCTGCGGGACAGGTGCTTTCCACCCCATGTGCACCTTCATCTACGTGGGGCACCGTGGCAAGGTAGGGCAGCATCCCCAGAAGGACACCCCTGGAATGTAGGTCCCCATTGCCTGCCTCTCTCCTGAGGGACCTTGGGACTGCATGGGGATGCTGGATGTGTAATTTGCTCTAACCTAAATACTGGTGGGAGGGAGTGTCAGGAACCAGCTCTCTGTTGTCCCTTTGTCCTTCTGCTACCCCCTGTCCGGCTTTTTCACCTGTCTGACCTGGGATCACCTTTATAGACATCCCTAGGGGCTGGTGTCCTGCCAGGGGCTGAGACAGGGGTGACATTTTCTCCTCTCCCAGCTCACTACTTATAAATCAAGTTGGCTGGGGTAGAATGGCAGGACCCCCCTCAGAGCCCTCCCTACATCCTGGCCCTGTCTGGGCAGCGGGAGCCCTCTCTGTACCATGATGACTCTGACCAGGTAGGCAGGCAAGCAATGGGGCTAGCAGGTCCCCTATGGCTGCTGCACACCCTCATAGGATCAGTCTTGCCTCAGAAAGTGTGGATAATGCTTCCAGATGGTCTTTTGGGTGAATTGAGTGAGGTGTAAGCTGGGCAGGGACCAGAGCTGGCCCCTGCACGCCTGGGCACAGCCTGGGGCTCACCTGCCTGCTCCCTTCCCCAGCACACCTTCAGCCTGGACCCTGCCAGCGTGGAGCCGGGACGGGGCAGGTGCCCACACGAGCCCAGCCGTGCTTTTGCCAGCACCGTCATTGGTGAGTTGTCTTCCTCAGGATCTCAGAGCCTCTGGGGTGTGTCCTGTGGATGGTGCCTGTGACTGCCAGCTGGGTGTTTTTGCAGGTGGAGAGCTGTATGCCGGCCTCACCGCAGATTTCCTGGGACGTGATCCCGGTGTTTTCCGCAGCATGGGGACCCGCCCTGCCCTGCGCACAGAGGTGGACCAGCGCTTACTCAATGGTAACAGCTTCCCTCTGCTCCTTCATTTCCCCCAGCAGGGCTAATGCCAGGGACCATGAACCTTGTGGTGGTCAGAGCACCTGTGGCCATGGTGCAGCATCCCCCATGCCAGCTAAAAGCAGGGAAAGGCACCAGGGCAGCAAGGTCTGGGGGTGGTCCTGGTCGGCATTCAGCGTAGACCCCAGCATAGACTAGGGGTCTGCAGGTGGTAGCTATGCCCTCTCTTGTCACCTGACATGGCCAGCTCTTGCTTGTAGATCCCAAATTTGTGGCAGCCCACTTGATCCCAGACAACAATGACCAGGACAATGACAAAGCCTATTTCTTCTTCACGGAGAAGGTGGTGGAGGCAGACAGCAAGGAGCATGCCATTGTCAGCCGTGTGGGGCGTGTCTGCGTGGTAAGATGCTGGTGGGGACCATGTGGGACAGAGATGCACTAAGTCATAGCAGTGGCCCTGATACTCCCTGTCCCTGCAGAATGATGCTGGTGGCCAGAGGGTGCTGGTCAACAAGTGGAGTACCTTCAACAAGGCTCGGCTGGTGTGCTCTGTCCCTGGCCCTGGTGGCATTGACACCTACTTTGATGAGCTGGGTAAAGTGTGCATGGAGCTGTATCTCACTGGGGCTAGTCATTTAGCTGGATTTCAGGAAAAAAACACACTCGAAATTTCATTTCCAGAGGATGTCTTCTTACTGAGGACGAAGGATGGGAAGAGCCCAGAGATCTATGCCCTTTTCAGCACCATCAGGTTGGTGGTCCAGCTCCAGCCTCTGGGGACATCCAGCTGCAGCTGCCCATGATCTGCCCTGTCACTGTCACCAAGGGTTGCTGGCTGCTCCCCTGGTCTTTCGGGGATGTCAGTACTCCCACTGCCAGCAGCGCCAAGTATGGCTCAACCCAGTCTGCGTCCCCTTGCAGCCACATTTTCCGGGGCTCTGCTGTCTGTGTGTACCGCATGGCCGACATCCGGGAGGTCTTCAATGGGCCCTTTGCCCACCGAGAGAGCCCCCATCACCAGTGGGGTGCCTACGAGGGCAGGGTGCCCTACCCACGGCCAGGTGTGGTGAGTGACTCCCTGGAGCTCCAGGTCTCCTGCTCCTCCAACTGCTCTTCCTGGGTGGTGATGTGGTGATCCCTCATCTTCTCACCTGCTGGAGAGGTCAGCTGGTGGTTTGCCAAGGTCTGGCAAAGGGGTGGAAAAGATGGATTCCAAACTGGAAGGCAGAGAGGGACCCAAAACAGCTCTGAGGGGTCATGGAGGGGGAAGGAGGGATGGGTGCTGGGGTGGCTGGGCTGAGCTGGTCCCCTCTCATCCCTGCAGTGTCCCAGCAAGACCACCAACCAGCCCCGGCGGCAGTACAGCACCACCAAGGACTTCCCCGATGAGGTGCTGCACTTTGCCCGCGCTCACCCCCTCATGTACAAGCCTGTGTACCCCCGGCACCACCGGCCCCTCCTCGTGAAGACTGACCTGCCCCACCGGCTGCGCCAGCTCGTGGTGGACAGGGTGGAGGCCGAGGATGGGCAGCACGACGTCCTCTTCCTCGGCACAGGTGAGCAGCAGGAGCGGAGTGCAGGAGGGAGCTTCAGAGCTGGGGGTCCCAGTGGGCACCTCCCTGGGCTGTGTGATGCAGGGTATTATTTACACCTCCATCCTCCTTGGCCCCCAGATGCTGGCTCAGTGCTGAAGCTGGTAGTAACACAGAAGACAAGCTCAGCCATGACTGAAGAAGTCATCCTGGAGGAGCTGCAGGTTTTTAAGGTGACATTTACTGCTCCACTTGCAAGGGAGGGGGCAGTGGGGTGGGCTCAGGTTGGGGACATGTGGGGATGGAGGCTCAGGGCTGTCACTGCATTGGTGGTCACTGGAAGGTCTCAGGGTTGTGAGGGCAGAGGTTGGCTGGGGGTATTTTCACCCTCTCAAAATATTCCTGATGCTCTGCCAAGTCCTGGTGGTTCTGAATAAGCTGGGCTGTCTATGGTGAGCATTATGCCAGCTTGATGTCCACTCCTCTCCCCTACAGATGCCTGTGCCCATTACACAGATGGAGATCTCTGTCAAGCGTGTGAGTACAGACACAGCTCAGCTACAGGCCTGGGGACTGGGCAGGTGACCAGCTGTGGTCACCAGCCTCTTAAAGCCAAGTGATGCTTGCCCTGGGCTGTCCTGGCTGGGCCCCCAGGTGCCAAGCTTATGGGGGTTGCCAACATCACCACCTTGGTGTTCCCCCAGCAAATGCTCTACGTGGGCTCCAGCCTAGGGGTAGCCCAGGTACGGCTGCACCAGTGTGAGTCCTATGGCACTGCTTGTGCTGAGTGCTGCCTGGCCAGGGATCCCTACTGTTCCTGGGACGGCAAGGCCTGCACCCACTACCAGCCCTCTGGCAAGCGCCGCCATCGCCGCCATGGCAACCCTGCACACCTGTGTCTGGACCAGAACCTGACGGGTAAGAGACCGTGGGGCCCACAGGGCTGAGGGGCTCCTCCAGGTGCCCCAAGATGCCCTGGTATGCACAGCCCTAGCACACAGAGGGGCCTGTGGCCATTCCACATTGGCACCCTCATCTGCCCATCTCACAGACCAGGACATGCCCCAAGAGGAGGTGGGTGCTGTTGGGACTGGGTCTGGCCACTGGGAGAGAAGGGCATGAAGCCACACAGTGGCCAAGGGGGGCTGACACCTGGGCAGGTGGAAGCCTGACTCTGCCCTCCCTGTGAATCTGTGCCTGTCTTTGCCCTAGTGGATGATTTTGAGAGTGTTGAGGAGAAGGTGCTTTATGGGGCAGAGGACAACAGCACCTTCCTGGAGTGCGTGCCCCGGTCCCCGCAGGCCAGCGTGCAGTGGTTTGTCCAGAGGCCCCCCGACGAGCAGCGGAACGAGGTGAGGCTCCCTTGCACCTGCTCCCCTTGTGATGACACGGGAGGGATGTGGCGCCAGACCTGGACCCTCCCAACCTCACGGTGGCCGACAGGTGAAGACGGACGAGCGGATCCTGCAGACCGAGCACGGGCTGCTTTTCCGCAAGCTGCACCGGCACGATGCTGGCATCTACTACTGCAAAACGATGGAGCACGGCTTCACCCAGACCGTGGCAAAGACCGCCCTGGAGGTGATCGCCAGTGAGCAGCTGACACACACCTTCCCCCGGGGGCGAGGGGAGGAACTGCCACATCTACTCTGCTCCGAGCCCCGGCTGGTGCCACAGGCTCCCAAAACGTGGTTCAAGGACATCATGCACCTCATCAGCTCCCAAAACCCACGGCGGGTGCAGGAGTATTGTGCCCGCCTCTGGTGCAGCAGCCACTCCCACCACCGTAGGAGCAAACTGGCCCAGGCCAAGCTGGTCCTGGCTGGTGTGGATGTGGTCAAGAAAGGACAGACAGCCATACCCCACAGCGAGAGGAACCGTGTGCCCCGGCACGCACCGGCCACTTAGAGAGGGCAGGGTAATGGACATGGGGCACCCAAGGGCAAATACCAGCTCCCTGTGCTGCTGGTGGCCCCGGGGGCCTCATGCCCTGCTGGGTGGCTTGCAGTGCTGCCAGCCTGGTCCCCCTGGCTGGAGTGGATGGGCAGGTCCCTGTCACCCTCAGTGGCTGTAGGGTCACCTCACAAACAGGTGGTGAGGTGGGACACATTGGCCTCCCCTTGCTCTTGCAGGTGATGTAGCAGATGGGGGCTGTAGTTCCTGGGTGGGCTGGGGCACAGTGGCACGGTGCCACCCATGCCATGCTGTCACCCAGATGCTGGCTGGATCCCTCTGTAAATACTGGGACCACCTGTAGGGAGCAGTTGATGGCTCCAAGCTCTTTCCACATCAGCACAGAGCTTGGGGAAGACGATGCCTGCTCGTATGGGGGGAAAGCCAGCATCATCCCAAAAAGCCTCTGTGTGCAGGAGGAACCCAGTCACTTCTGTGTCTGGGGAGCTGGAGCTGTGTTGTGCCACCCAGGATGTATCCTGAGGGACAGGGCTCCTTCCTATCTTCCCTTGGCACTGGGACACAGTCAACAGTGCCAGCCTGTTCATGGGTGCAGCTCCCCACTTCCCCTCTGTCCGCCCCACAGCCACAGTTTTAGGGCTGGAGAGAAAAAGCAAACAGCTGAGGGCAGGTTAGACCTGTTCCTGGGTAAACACTGGGAGAGGCACTAATGCCACCACTGTCACTGTGCCCAGGTGGGAGCAGGGACAGGCAGAAGGCAGGCCCAGCAGAGTTTGGGGGGCTGCACCACAACTGGGGTGGTTTCTGCTGGCTGGTGGTGCTGCAGGGCTGGGTGGGACATGGCTGGTTTGGGTGGTGCCTGGCTGAGCTAAACCAGCACCCAGGGCATCCCCCAAACGCAGGGGTTGAGGGTAGGTGCATAGAGGGCACCTCCAGGCTGCCAGCAAGGTGTTCCTTGCTTTCCTCACCCAACATGAGCTCACTCATGTCAGCCCGGGGTGATAAAGATCTGCCCCTTCCTGAGGCAGGGCAGCCCCACACAATGGTGTGAACCGCAGCCCCGCAGGGACAGGCATTGTTCAGAGCTGCAGGAACGGGAAAGAAAAATAATAATAATAATATTAATAATTAAAAGGCCCTAAATAGCTCACACAAAGCCAGCTCGTGATATCATCTCTCCTCCCTCTTTATGTTTGTGCTGGAGCAGCAGCTCCCCAGGAGCAAAGTCCCTCGGCAGCACTGCCCCATCCCATGGAGATGGGTTGTGGGTCCTGGGCCCCCTTCTCCAGCTCCCTGTCCCACCTCCCCTGCAAACTCCACGTGTCTCCTGGGATGGGAGAGCTGTGGTGGGGCTGGCAGGCTGGGACATGCCCCTGCAGAGGGGGGTGTGGTGCTGGTAGCACTGATTTGTGGGGCTGGATGGGTGTGGGAGCCAAGCACCTGGATTTGGATAATCGCAGGCCTGGAGGGCACAGGAGAACAGTCAATAAGCAGAGACAAGAAGGGACCTGGATGAAAAGCCAGAAATGAGACAGGAGTCTGATTCCTCAGGGCCTGGATTAAACAGCTCTGCAGTGCCTGCACTGACCTGTGCTGGACTGCACTCTTCTGCATCTGAGTGACCCCTGTGCTCCACAGAGCAGCAGCTGGGCTGCCCTTTTTGGGGGAGGCAGCAAGAGGGGGCCTGAGGGCCCTGCTGCATATGGGACCTGGCCCTGAGGTGAACTGTGACAGGCTGGAGGTGGCACCAACTTGAGCAGGAACAGAGACCAGAAGCAAACAGTCCCACAAAGAGTCCCCCCTTCTGGGGGGATTTTGTCCCTGCTCCCAGTAAATCTGACGTGCTGAACCTATTCCTGCTTTTAGATATTTTGTGGTAGATTTTCCACTAGGGCTGGGGCAGGAGAGATTTTGTCAGGACTGTACACAGCATTCTGCAGGCTTCCAGCTTCGTCTCTGGTGATCACCAGCCAACTGGGGCAACCTGTGTCCCTAGAAACTTCCAGGGGCTGCACAACCATGAACACCCTCATGCACCTGGTGGGGGGTGGAAGGAGACACCATCCCTGGGCAGACCCAGCATAGTGCACCTTGGTTTCTGCAGAGGGGACTGAGTCCTACCTGGGCTTGGCACTGTCCCAGGGGCAGGAGTGAGGTGAAAGCAGTGCTTGGGGCCGGGGCGTGCGTGGGAACGGCCACAGAACAAAGCTGTGGAGAGGGAGACAGGCCCAGCTGCCCATCCCACTCCTATTTTTATCCCACTTCCTAAGGAAGTGAGCACAGGAACACATGCTCACCCTGGGAGCCTCCCAGCCTCGGAAGCAGCCAAAAGGGCTGGCCCCAGCCTCACCAGCAACCCTCACACCTCAACACACAATCACAGAATTGATTGGGTTGGAAGAGACCCCTGAGACCACCGAGTCCAGCCTACGACCCAACACCACCACATCAGCAAACCACAGCATCACAGCCAGCCTTTCCTTGAACACCTCCAGGGACAGTGACTCCACATCTCCCTGGGCAACCCATTCCATTGCTGGTCACCTTTGCTGTGAAGAAATTCTCCTTGGAGGTCCAAGATGAACCTCTCTCGGTGCAGCTTAAGACTGTGTCCCTCTCATGCTGTGTTTAGTTGCTTGTGAGGAGAGGCTGGGCAGCACAGCCCCACACTGCAGCCCCCCCATCAACAGAGCAAACCAGGCTGCTGCGACTGAGCCCCATCTTCATCATCGTCGTGATCATCATCCACAAACAACACCACAAACAAACAAAAGAACAACAGAACCGCACCAGGCAGATGCACCCACATTAATTTTTTCTTGCTATTTCTTTCTGCCCAACACCCAAATTTTCAGAGACCCTGTTATGAGCACCAGGCATGGCGTTCATCCAACAGTGCTGCATGGTGCCAGCTCTGGTAGAGGCCTCTACCCTCAGCAGTGCTGTGAAGGAGCAAAATCGTCCTTGAGGGCAGAAGTAAACAAGTGTTCAAGTATCTCAATGTCTAGAGAATTACAGGCACGAAGTTGACGAGCATGTGCCATTAGCTAAATTCCCCAGACAATCAAGGGAAGTAGCAGCACACAGTGAGGAAAGGGAGAGAAGGCAGGCCGGCAATCAGCCGCCAGAAAGCTCAGAGGCGTGAGCTGTGATAAACCCTATTGTTTTAGAGGCAGTAAACTCTAGCCTTCCATCCTTCAGCATTCCCCACAGGAGCACTTTGCCCGGGAACCCCGAGCGCCGCGCGCGTCCCCGAGCGCCGCGCGCGTCCCCGAGCCCCGCGCGCGTCCCCGAGCCCCGCGCGCGTCCCCGAGCCCCGCGCGCGTCCCCGAGCCCCTGCGCGTAGCCGTGTGTCGCGGCCGCGTGACGTCACCGCGCGCGATGACGCACGGTGGCGAGCGACGGCGGGACCCGCAGTGGGGTCCGGACATGGCGGCGGTGGCCGGCCCGCGGGAAGATGAATAAAGGCTGGTTGGAGCTGGAGAGCGATCCCGGTGAGCGGCAGCACGGCACCGCGGGGGCGGGCCGAGGCACAGGTCGTGGAGGCGAAGGAGCTCTGAGGGACGCACGGGCAGCGGGGCCTGGCCTGGGGGGGAATGTGGGGGGACAGGTGAGGGAGGCCGCAAGGGGCAGGCTGGGGGTGTGGGGTATGCGGGTGGGGCTTTACGGGGTGGGGGTTGTGTTGCATAGGTGGGGCTTTGGGGGAGGCTGGGCATGGGAGGTGAATTGGTAAAGTTTGGGGGGGCTCCGCGTGTGGGGTGTGCAGGTGAGGTTTTGGGGGGCTGCGGCTCAGGGTGTGCAGGTGAGGTTTTGGGGGGCTGCAGCTGAGGGTGTGCAGGTGAGGTTGTGGTGGTACCAGGGGGGTTTTGAGGGGAGTGAGATGTGGGGTGCAGGAGCGCAGGAAAGGTGCTGAAGAGGCCGGCATGGAGAAACTGGGAGCGGGACTGTCACTGGTGTCCCCTTCCCGCTGCCCTGACAGTGAATTCTGTGGCGGAGTTCCGGAGTTGTTTCAAGGATTGGGGTTTCAGAGCAAAGCTGGTGTTGGCTGGGGCACTGTCTGAAATGTTTTAACCCTCTGAGTTGCTGTAGCGTGGAATGGGGTTGCCCTATGAAAGGCTGGGAGCTGCTCTCCAGGATGGGGTGGGGAGTTTCTGGGGCTGTGGGTGAGGAAATTTGACCTCTGGATTTACAGTTGTCTCTTGCATTCAGCAAAGGATCCTGCCAGGTGTTGGTGTCCCAGTCACCCCCCAGTTTTGCCCAGAAACCCTGTAAAGCAGCAGGTTTCTGATGCTGGGCAGAGCAGCCCCACTGGTGCAGTTGGTCCAAAGCAGTGCACCTTCTGCTTTCTTTCTGTGTATGGGTTCATCTTCCTGTTCAAGTTTTGCTGCTCTTTATTCTCTTTACTGGTACTTGGAAAATGCTGAAATCATTCCCATCCTGTTCTTCATTGTGGCAAAAAGTCCCAGGATATGATTTGGATCCTCACAGCTGGCAGGGAAGGTTATTTTCTTGGGAGACAATTTGTCTGGGCAGAGGCAGGTATTTTTTGGATATGTGACAGTTTGGATACAGGGGTGGCAGCTGGGACAGATGTTAGGAGTGACCCATGTGCTGCTTTCAGCTTTCAGCACATCTCACAAGCTGAATATCTTCCCACTGGCTCTTGCCATGGGGCTTGGGATGAAATCTCTGGGTGCTTTAGGGGTCAGGGAGATCCAGGTTTGGGCTGGCTGCTGGGTGGGGAGGAGAGCCTTGGCAACCTCCAGGCTGCTGGCATTCTGTTAGGTGTTGTGTCAGCAAACCTGTATAATTTGGGAGGGGTGCTGGCAGCAGGACTGTGTCTTTTGTGGATGCTGAGGTAATATGAAATCTTGAAATATGTCAGAGCAAAAAGTGGGCTTTGAAGGGGACCAGGCAGGTGATGGGGTTTGGTGTGATGGCCTGGCCTCCCACTGGTTTGGAGCATGTTATTTCCACAGCATATTTCTTCTCACTGACAATTTTTAAAGAAATACAATGTTTTCTGCTAAATTAATGAAGACTTTTTGCTCTCAGGAATTTCCTCGCTGTTTTAATCATTTTCACTTTGGTGTGGAAGCCCCTTGGGCTCTTTTTAATTGAGTCACATACATCAGGGTCCTTAAATCCATTGCTTACAGGGAAGTTTCTCAGGATTTAATCCTTCCTGCTGGTATTCCCTGGACTTCCTCCCAGGCTTTCAGCAGCCTTTATAAGGGAGCTAAAAAAGCAGATCTGTTATTCCAGTCTCGAGCTCACTAACTCCACATGCAGAGTGACTGCCTGAAAACTGGGCTGACTGCCTTTCATTTGGCATCATAGTGGCAGCTGCTGCTCCACTGCTGATGTCTGATATTCCTTCTTTTCTTACTCTTGTCTCTGTATGTCTGGTTATGTCCTCCTGAATTTGATAGTCACTGGAGATAGGCTGTTGGATTTGGTTCCCCCAAAGAGACAGGGAGATGAAGACAAGCCTTTCAGCCCTCAGACTTCCCTGCAGCCCTGTTGCTGTGATCTGGATTTTCCCTCACTGGCTTTCTCTAGCGTGAACAGAAATTATATTTTTTTAAAATATCTTGTGATATCTTCAGCCATTTTTCTCTCTGGTTATAAGTGTGCATGTGTCATTTAGGGACTCCCTGCTGCTGCTGCTCACCTGGCAGGCCATCTGCCGTGGCTCAGGATGCACTGGGCTCTGGCAGGAAAGAGTTGGTTCAGGTCCTCTTGAGGAAGAGGATGATCAATGGGGATGGAGAGATGAAGAGAGTTGGAGCACCTCTGAGCTCACAAGCCCCACTACTGGGACTTGGTGTGATGCTCATGCCACTCTGCTGTGGATTTTCTGTCTGTGCCTTGGCCTGGGACTGTGGGGGACTCTCAGGGGATGATAACAGCAGATTTCCTCTCCTCTCTCTTCAGCCAGAAGTAACCTGTTGGTTTTGTTCCTTTCAGGTCTTTTCACACTCCTGGTTGAAGATTTTGGTAAGTCCTAGAAACCTTTCTGAGAAGTCAGTTTTGTGCCTGACATTACCCTGTCTTTTCTGGTGGGCCTTACACCAGCTTCTCTCTTTTGTCTGCAGGGGTCAAGGGAGTGCAGGTTGAGGAGATTTATGATCTGCAGAGCAAATGCCAAGGGTGAGTCAGAGGCCTGAGAGTGGGAGTTTTGCTGAGTTTTGCACACAGAATGGTCTGTGTGCCTGGGAACTCATTGCCAGGTGTTCAGAGGGGCCCGTGTGAGCTTGTCTGTCATGGAGGTCAGAGCTGTAAGTGATGGACCAGGAGGGCTTCATCAGGCTTGGGGCAGGTGGGGGACATCCTCGAAGGGATTCATTCATCTCCCTTTCACTATGGAGAGGTGAGGTGGTTGCAGTGTGAGCTTTTACCCTGTCCTGGTGCTGTTAAAAGGCTTTAAGGCTCGCTGTCACTTCTTAAAAGCCATTGCTGAATTCCTCTCAAGAATGAATCCAAGGTAAGTGTCAAAGGAGGGTCACTCAGTGGCCAGGCACTGTTCTGCAGGTCAGTCAGTGTCCACAGGGGAATTTCCCATTTCTTTGTCTTCAGTCTCTTAAGACTTGTCAAACCCCAAAGTTTTCAAGCTTGATTGTTGGCTGAGCCTGGAGCATCAGTGCAGAGGTGTCCTCCATAGTGCTGGGCTGGGGGCATTGTGCCACGGATGGTCATTTCCAAAAAGATGGCAGTGGTTGTTCTGCTTTTCCTCTCTTTGCTCTGCCTGTGAAACAGCAGGTTTCTGATGCTGGGCAGAGCAGCCCCACTGGTGCAGTTGGTCCAAAGCAGTGCACCTTCTGCTTTCTTTCTGCAGCCCTGTGTATGGCTTCATCTTCCTCTTCAAGTGGATTGAGGAGCGCCGGTCCCGCAGGAAGGTCTCCACACTGGTGGATGAAACATCGGTGATTGATGATGACATCGTCAATAACATGTTCTTTGCTCACCAGGTAGGCTTCAGGTTGGGGGGAAAGAGAGGGATCTTTGTCTGTGGGGTATTTCCTGGGACATTACCTCAGGGAAGCCGTGTGGTACTGAGAGGCTGCACTGGTCTTGCCGGTCATGAGGGCAGCTCCTCTTTCCTGGGGAGGGTGTTCCCTGAGCTCTAGTTTGGAGGGAGTCCAGTGAGGGCTGGGAGACTGTGGCTTGCACCGTGAGCAGATGCTCATGGGGCATGGTGAGGCTCACTAAGTGATACTGACTTCCCTCCTTCCTGTGGGAGCTCAGGTCAGGTCGCTGCTCTCACAACTGCTGATATTTTATAGTATACTGTAATTTTTTACTGAACTGATGTTCTTGCATCAGTGCTTTCAGTTGATTGTTGTCATCACTGATGGGTTGTTGAAAGGCTGCCTTGTTTCTGCTGGTTAAATTGGTCTTTGTGTTCTAGCTGATCCCCAATTCCTGTGCCACCCATGCCCTGCTGAGTGTCCTCCTGAACTGTAACAATGTCGACCTGGGCCCCACGCTGAGCCGCATGAAGGATTTCACCAAAGGCTTTAGTCCTGAGGTAGGGGCAGGGCTGTGCAGGGGTGGCACAGGTGGCTTTGCCTTTTGCTCCCCTTTTGGGGTGATGCTCTTAATGAGCTGGCTCCTTCCCTGTCCTCTATGGCTTGTGCACTGCAGCAGGATTGCCTCTTCTCTCTCATATTCCTGCCTTGCCTTGCTCAGAGCCTTGGTCCCCTTTAGGCTGGGCACAGCTCTGAGCCTTCTGTCATGTTACTCCCTGTAATCAAAAGTCCTCTCTCCTCCCTTCAGACCTATTCTGAAGTCAGTTTTTCTTCAGCTGTATTTTATTCAGTAGAAATTGTGTGCTTTTTCCATCTTGGATTTTACCCGTAACTCAGAAGAGTAGAGGATGTGTGTGAGGGTTTCTGTCCTGGTCCTGTGGGTAGATGGAGGGAGGGAGTGGGAAGATGAAGCATTTTGTTTGTTCCCTGTCACTTCTCAGCTGTTCTCCTCTCTTGCTGTTGGCTGCAGAGCAAAGGCTATGCCATTGGCAACGCCCCAGAGCTGGCCAAGGCCCACAACAGCCATGCCAGGTGAGTGAGGGGTGTCTGTAGGTCCCTGTCTCTGGAGGAGGCAGATCCTCCATGTCCTCTTGCCCTCACAGGCCAGAGCCACGGCACTTGCCAGAGAAGCAGAATGGGATCAGCGCAGTGCGGACCATGGAGGCTTTTCATTTTGTCAGCTATGTTCCCATCAAGGGACGGCTCTTTGAGCTGGACGGGCTGAAGGTCTATCCCATTGACCACGGTAAGAGCCCACCTGTCCCTGCTTGCTGACACAGGTGAATAGCACCCTGCTGTGCCCAAATGCAGTTTTTCATTGCCTCTAGTGTTAACTGGTGTTGGTGGAAAATCTCTCCAATGCCCCCCAGATTTGTCCTGAGTTTTGGCACCTAATTTTGGAGCCTGTGTGCTGGGGACTGTACCTAGAAAGCAGTTATTTCTAAATGTATTGCTTTTGTTTTTCCAACCTTGCCATTTTTCCTCCCCATGGTTGCTCAGGGCCATGAGATCCTTCAGCTTTG
Source organism: Certhia americana (assembly GCA_018697195.1). Taxonomy (NCBI): domain Eukaryota; kingdom Metazoa; phylum Chordata; class Aves; order Passeriformes; family Certhiidae; genus Certhia; species Certhia americana. Next base: position 6,277,354 of record CM031868.1, on the reverse strand, counting down.
AAATAACTTCATATAGCAGGGAGATTTTATTTCCTCACTCTGTCCTTGTGCCAAATAACCATTCTGTGTTGAGGCAACTGGTCCAAACAGATGCCGTTGGGTTGCCCAGGTTACTCCCTTCTCGTACAACTTGACCCCTCAGTTCTGTCTTTCAGGCAGTTATTTATCCCTGCCAGGATTCTGTCTGTCAGCCCCTTTGGTAAGGTACCCACTTCATGTACTTGGTTTGCTTAATCATGGCCTGCTTTGCTAAGTCCAGCTGTGTCCTGTTATCACAGGGCCATGGGCAGATGATGAGGAATGGACGGACAAAGCCAGGAGAGTGATCATGGAGCGCATTGGCCTGGCCACTGCAGGGTAAAGTCCTGGCCCACGGGGCAAGCACTGGCCCCTTGCCATATTCCCCTGGCTTATTTGTACTGTGGTTTCTGAGTGGTAGGTTGTGGAGGTTGCCTATGGAGAGGTGCAGGTAGCTCTGCCCCTTGCTCTTGCTGGCCTGCAGAGCATGCAGAGAAGCTGCATTCCCTGTGTGATGCAGTGTCCCTGCAAATGCTGCACAGCGTTAAGAGTGGCCTGGTCACGTCTCTGTTAGCTCAAGCCCATAGGAGACAGAGTGGTGCTTCTGGTCTTGAGTTGGGCCTCTTGGATGCTTGGGCATGAGGGTGACAGCACTGGCACAGGTTGCCTAAAGATGTTGTGGAATCTCCATACCTGGAGATATTCAGAAGCTGTCTGGATGTTGTCCTCGTGACCAACTCTGGGTGATACTGTTGGAGGGAGCAGGGACTGGAGCAGATGACTCTTACAGGTCTCTTCCCACCTCAATCAACCTGTGACTCTGAGAATGTTTTGTGTGATAGCTGAAGCAACCTTGTACTGCTTCATCAGCCACTGTGAAGTTGACTTGGTTTTGGGGAGAAGCTTTGGGAGTGTTGGTGTTAAATGCCTGGGCAGGAGGTGGGGTGGCCTGGCAGGCCCCAGAGCCTGGGCTGTCATCACAATCTTACGTCTGAGGGCTGCTGCCCTTCGTGCAGGGAGCCGTACCACGACATCCGCTTCAACCTGATGGCCGTGGTGCCTGACCGGAGGATGAAGTACGAGTCCAAACTGCACATCCTGAAGATGAACCGCCAGACTGTGCTGGAGGCCTTGCAGCAGGTAGGACAGCCCAGGCCCTGAGGGAGTGCAAGGCAGGGGTGGGGGATATAGTCTTTTTCAGGGCATCTACCTGTGCTGCCAGGGCCTTGGTTTAGGGGTTTTGCTTTGCCTTGGGAAAAATCTTGAGGGAAGAGGAGATAGCTCACCTGCAAGGTGGCTCACCTGTGTTGTCTGTGTACCTGGGCACTTGGTGTTGGCTCACCCTCATGAGCTCTGCGGTGCTTGAGTGGGAAGGATGTGGTTTGTATCATTGCTAGTCCAGCATGCAGTTTCTATGTCATTTGCTTTCAAGCTTATCCGAGTAACTCAGCCTGAGCTGATACAGACTCAGAAGTCTCAGGACTCCCAGCCTGCTGAAGAAACAAAGCCAGCTAGCAGCAAGACCATGACTCCAGAGAGCACTCCTCCAGGTAGGATCTTGTACCAGCAGTGTTGCCAGCCTCGCCTGCTGGCCCAGGGTGGTAACCACAGCTGACTGACCTGGGGCTTGGGGCAGTTTTATTGTCAGCTTCGCTTTCTTTTCCATGAGCCCTGCTCCGTGTGTATTGTGCCGGGGTGTGGTGATTTGCCTCTGTGCCTGGGGTGTGTTGGAGGGTGCAAAGCTTGAAAGGCTGGAGGAGGCTGGAAAGGTGGGAGGGCTGGAGCTTGGGGACACTGGTGACAGATAGAGGTGGTTGTGGTGGTCTGAAGGAGTGTGAGAGCTTTTCTCTCAGCTGAGAGGGGTGGTAGAGGACATGGAGTAAAAGGTGACAGTGCTGGTAATTAAAGGCTCTGTTGTGCTTGTGTGGCAGATGGCACTGATGAACCCACCAGCCAGGGCCACCCCACGGCCACGCAGAGCCCACCCAGCAAATCCAAACTGGTGCCAAAGACAGCAGTGAGTGGCATCAATGGGGCCCCTCCAGCAAACCCCAATCCCATTGTGCAGAGACTGCCAGCCTTCCTGGATAACCACAACTATGCCAAGTCACCCATGCAGGTAGGCTGGAGCACCAAGCTAATGGCACACCTGATTCAAGCTGAGCACTTTGCCTGCAGTCCCTCACCACAGCTGTCAGCTGGCCTCAGCCTGGCCCTGCCTTGCAGCCAACCTGGCCCAGCACTAACCCAGCTGGGAAGGGAGAGGGTGAATAAAGACTGACCTGACAAAGGAGGTTAAACTTAAAGTGGGTAGACTGAGCAAAAATGGGGAAGGGTCCCTGTTTCCTCCCAAAACAGCCAAGCTTTGCTGTTGGGCTGGACCAAGGGTGAGTGCAGTGGGTTCTTCCTCCTTGCCCTGCTGCCAGCAGGCCTTCAGCAATGGTGTGTTGCAGGAGGAGGAAGACCTTGCAGCAGGAGTAGGTCGCAACCGGGTCCCAGTCCGACAGCACCAGCAGTACTCGGATGATGACGATGACTATGATGATGATGAGGAGGAGGAAGTTCGTAACACCAACTCAGCCATCAGGTGACAGCTTGAGCTGAGGGTGGGGGGCTGGGAGCTGACATTTGCAGAACCATCAGAGAGGGCTTCTCTGGCCTCCTTCCTTAGATCTTGATAGTTCCGTTCTTCTCTTCACCTGCCATTTTACTTTTCATTCACTGGGTTTTGTGAAGTCCCTCTGTAGCTCTTGGCAGCCAACTCTGAATTTCAGCTGCTGTGAGAGTGACTGTGTCTTGGTAGCAGGCTTTGGGGCTTTGAGAAACCTTGGTTCCATGGTGCTGATTGCCAGTTCAGCTCCTGGTGACAGTGTTGGTGTGCTTGGACTGCTGCTAAGGCCAGGAAGTTGGGGTCACAGCAAGGGAGCTTTGGAAGAAGAGCAGGGGGTACACTGCACCCTGTGCCCCCCAGCAGTGTCGGGATCCCTGAGACTGAGTGGCTCAGTGGTGCTGGGGTGCTGCAAGAAAAGCTGGTGGTACTGGGAGTGATGTTGAAGTGTTTCAGACCTTGTTTAATCCCAGCAGGCAGCCTGGACTGCTGTGCACAGAGCTGGCAGTGTCCATGCTGGGCCCCCACCTCTTTCTACCAGCTACTCACCTTCCCTGTGTGTTTCTGGGCAGGTACAAGAGGAAGGGGCAGGTGAAGCAAGAGCCCATGGCAGGGGCCGCAGATGGCCAGCTCTCTGTCCTGCAGCCCAACACTATCAACGTCCTGGCTGAGAAGCTGAAGGAATCTCAAAAGGATCTTTCCATTCCCTTGTCCATCAAGACAAGCGGTGGGGGTGCTGCTGTGGCGGTGGTCACCCACTCCCAGCCCTCCCCCACCCCTAGCAACGAGAGCACGGACACCGCCTCCGAGATCGGCAGTGCCTTCAACTCCCCGCTGCGCTCTCCCATCCGCTCGGCCAACCCCACGCGCCCCTCCAGCCCCGTCACCTCCCACATCTCCAAGGTGCTGTTTGGTGAGGAGGATGGGCTGCTGCGCGTTGACTGCATGCGCTACAACCGGGCTGTCAGGGACCTGGGGCCCATCGTCAGCTCCGGGCTGCTGCACCTCACCGAGGATGGCATGTTCTGCCCGCTGGCTGCTGCAGGTAAGTGCCTGCTTTAGAGGGGTAATGTCTCACCTGGGGTGACAGGACAGTGTCCTTTGACTTCAGGGGTGAATGCCGGTCTTTTGTGGTGGCTCCTAACACTTCCCTGACCATTTGTGTAGATGGGAAAAACTCTCCCTCTTCCATCAAACCCGGTGAAGAGGCCACAGTTGTGATCAAACTGGAGGAGAAGGAGGGCAGTGAGGCCAGTGACAGCAAAGAGAAGGTGGGACTTGGCAGGACCAGTGATCACCCTGGGGGGGAAAAGTATTCTCCCAAGGTGAGTTTTGTGCTGCGACAGCCCTGGGAACGTGGAGCTCACCTGGAGGCGCAGCAGCGCTGGCAGTGACTGAACTGCATGTGCACGCTGTCCCCTCGTGTGTCGTCGCAGCCGTGCCTCGGGGCACAGGGCAGTGCAGGTTTTGTGCCTTGTGTCATCTTGGGGACCTTTGCCTTGGTAGTGGGCACAGCCCCTGTCTCTGCAGCTCACAGCCTGCTGTGAGCTGCAGAGGGGCCAGGGGCTGGTGAGACCCTGCATCCCCAAGTCCCAGCCCCCTGGCGACTTCACAGCTTGTCTGTGCCCTCCAACCAGCGGTAGGATCAGGCTCAGGCAGCACAAGTGTACTAAGGGCTCCCTGGAGAAGAGTTGGGTAGAAACTGCTATTCCAAAGGGAAGTCTTCAGATGTTTTTGAGGGGAAGCAGGCCTGGGGGGGGGGGGTGGTGTTTCTGGCACACAGGCAGCCCTTCCCCCTGTCCCAAAATTAGGTGTGTTGGGGCTGGGGCAGAATCCACCTCCCCTGGGTCTGTCTGTAGTGAGTTCCCTACAATGAACAGATCTCTTTTGTTTTCCCCTGACAAGTGTTTTTCCTTTGATGAATCGTCCCTGTCCTAGCACAGAGAGGAGCACCTGCCAGCTCACCCTCCTGGCTCCTGGACTGTGCTCATGTTTGGTCTGCTTGATCCTGGTAGGAGCTGCTGGCGCTGCTCAAGTGTGTGGAAGCAGAGATTGCAAACTATGAGGCCTGCCTGAAGGAGGAGGTAGAGAAGAGGAAGAAATTCAAGGTGTGCTGCTGGCTTGTTTGCACTACTGATTTAGCTGCCCAAAGGCTTTTGTCTGGGGTGGCTTTATGTAAAAATGGAGGGAGAGTGGTTCAGCTGAGAATGGTGATGAGGAGCATTCAGAGTCTCTTCCCTGTTACCAGACAGCTTAGTGGGGCAGAGCTCTTGCCAGGACAGACCACAGCCCTGGGGCAGCACTGGCAGCCTGGGGGAGAGTGATATGGTGCTGGGATGAACATCGACACTGATAGGAGGCAGGGGAGAGTCAGCAGAGATACCTCCCCTGCCCACCCTCACCCAGCTGCCCTTTGTGGAACATGGTGGCATCTGAAGTGGGATGGAGACAATCCCAGTTGTGCACTGGCCCCAGATAGGCTGGGAGATGGGTTGCTTTCTGCTTCTGGCTCCTTAGTCTGTGGGCTGGGCCAGGCATGCCAGTTCTTTATCCCCTGTTAACCCTGAACTCTCCCTTCTCCCTGCCCCCTGCTTGCGGATTATTTGTGGCTTTGTGTCTTTGTAGATCGATGACCAGAGGAGAACCCACAACTATGACGAGTTCATCTGTACCTTCATATCCATGCTGGCCCAGGAAGGTGAGCTGTGCTCATGGGGCAGAGGGTTTGGGTTCAGCTGGGGGAGCTGTGCTGAGTGTAATGGAGCAGCAGCTGGGAGCCTGGGCCGCACACTCTGCCTGGCTCCCTGTTTAGGCCAGGCCCGAGGCTGACGTTAAGTCTGGAGTGCCACAGATCTCTGCTTTCTCCTTCCAATTTATAGTCCAAGGAGGTACCCATGATGGCTTTTGAGTGAGGGAGGCAGGGCTGCCCTCTGGCACGGGTAATCCCAGCACTCCAGGCCTCTGTGTGTGTGCTCTCCCTGCAGGCATGCTGGCCAGCCTTGTGGAGCAGAACATCTCCGTGCGCAGACGGCAGGGAGTCAGCATTGGCCGCCTGCACAAGCAGAGGAAGCCGGACCGCCGGAAACGCTCCCGCCCCTACAAAGCCAAGCGCCAGTAGCTAGAAAGCCAAGACTGAGAAACAACAGTTGGGCTTTGTGGCTTTGGGCACTGGCACTTGGATCTATGTTGCCCTTTGCCCAAGGATGAGGGACCACACTGACAAGTCCTCTGCCCAGGTGGAACCTGGGGACAAAGGGAAATCGTGTTTTTCTCTGCACCTAAGCTGTGAAAGGCAAGAACCTGTCTGGAGGAGTCCCTGCAGCAGAAGGGAGTCTGGAGTGCTCAGCTGCCTGACCATGCCTTGGCAGCACCCAGATCTTGTCACCTCCATCTCAGTGCCCTGGCTGAGGACTGTGATGGGAAGGAAAGAGCCCACGCAGCTGGGGATGGGTCTGATGTGGGAACGCTGGCAATGCCCATGTGAGGCTGTGCTGGCCATAGCTGGCTGTGGCTTGTGTCCTCCTGTGTCTGGGCCTTCAGCTCTGTGCTTCCCTGGGATGTTCATATCTCTGTTTTCTATCCTTCTCCCTCCCTTCCCCAAACTCATTTTTGGTTCTAACCCGGGCTTTGGCCATTCTTAGCAAGGTGGCTCCAGGACAGAGCGGCTTCTGCACCCACCCCACGCTGCACTGCCCAGTGCCTGGTGCTAGCTGAGCTCCTGGGGGTGGAGACACCTTCCCAGTGTTGCTTGGCTCTCCAGTGGGCCATGGCAGCTGTGTTGCTGGATGAGGGTGGGTAGGCTCATGTGTGGAGCTGGGCCTTGTGCCTCCTGGTGGTGCTGGGGGTGGCCTATGCCTCTTGCTGCCCTGGCTGCTCTCCTTAGGACCAGCTCTGTGGCCCTGGCAGTGCCTGTGGGTCACACAGTATTGCACCAGGCCCAGGACCCACATAAACCCCGTGACTTATGAACAGACCAGGTACATAGGGTGGCCTTGGTGGTGCTGGGCACAGCATGAGGGTGGATACTGGCTGTGGCTTGGTGAAGCCTCTAGGCAGGGGGAGATGTGGCTGATTGCTGCAATGGTGGAGGTGGGATGGGGGCAGCAGCAGAGGGAGCCCACATCTCTTCCCCCTGGCTGGCTGCTAACCAGAACTTGCTGTTATAGCCTGGCTGCCTCTTGCTTTCTGCCAGCCCTCAGGAGCTCGTCAGAAATCTGAGATACCAGAGGTGAGCACTGCACTCCAGCAATGTTCTGGGGTGGAGCTGCCACAGGAGAGGACTGAATTTTTTCAATGTGTGTACAGATCTTGACTATGGAATGAAACAGTTCTTTTGGTATTTGTTGAAGGAAAGAAAATCCTTCTGTCTTTTGCTGTGTCTAATATCAAGTGCTGTAAATAATGGATCTGTCTGAAGGAATAAAGCTATCCTGTAATAGCCAGGCACAGAAGAGGTGTGTGAGGGAAGGGAGTGGGGGCCAGTGGGGCTGGGAGCACCACGTCCCAGCTCCAGGCCCTGTTATCCCTGCTGACAGCTCTTCTGTGCGGTAGAGATTTGAAGTAACGATGGTGAGTGCAACAACACCAGGCTTCATTTATTGACATACCTCAACAGGGGAAGGGCAGGACTCACCTCACTGGAAGGAGGGCAGAAGGACAGGGGCGCAGCAGCCTGGCTCACGCCCTCAGCTGCAGTGGGTTCCTGAGCTGGCTGTGTTTTCTGGCTAGAAGTCCAGAGCACAGATCAAGGCCGTGCCCCGTTTGATCCAGTGCTTCTCTGGCTTGTCTGTAGGGATCTCCACAGCAATCACATAGTTGGTGGAGTGGCCTGTTGTTGACAACGTGCCTGTAATGGGGGAAGCAAGGGTGACAGGGTGGTGCTGCTGCACACTGACCAGGGAATCCCAGATATGTGACTCCATCCAGGAGCCCTTGTCCCCACCCTAAGCCAGGTGACTGGCTGAGGAGGGCTGTGGGAAAAAGGCTTGTGGGCTTAAGGGGAGCCTGGCCATGGGCAGTGCTGCAGAGCCAGGGTGCCTGGCTGCTCCATCTCCTCAGCCAAAGCAGGAGAAATCTTTTCTCCCTGGCTGGCCGCTGCCAACACGTACCCCTTGCTCTATGCCCATGTAGGTCAGGAGTAATTCCCTGCTGCCCCTCCCGGGCTGCCCCTCCTAGCTGCTCCTGCAGCTTCCGTGCTTCTGGAAGTCAGGCTTTAGGGCACCTACCTGCACGAGTGAGAGTTTTATAGATGGGGCACAGGTAGGAGCCGGATTCTGGAGGCTTGCGGTTGGCGACAGGCACCAGCCAGATGACAGCCATCTCCGTGTAGAGCTCCTTGGGGCGTGACTCCGCCAGCAGACCCGCAGCGGCATCCCAGCGGGCGCCCTCCAGGAACAAGCCGTGGATGTAGCAGCCCACGTCGGGCTGGCTTTTCAGCTGCTTCACCGACTCCTTCATGACCTGCCCAGGGGAGGGGCCGCCGGGCCCTGGCTCAAGGCGTGTCCCTGGGAGCTCAGTCCCAAGAAGCCCCTTTTAGCGGCTCTTAGTTAGCCAGCGCTGCTAAAGGATAGCTGCCACAGCTCTAAGAGGGGCAGCCTGTGACAGAGCTGGTGGAGGGGGGTGTGAGCAGGTCTGGAAGCAGAAGCCTCTGCCTGACTTGGGGAAATGTCTGGCAATGTGGGGGGATGGGTACTTCCGAGCACAAAGAGGATGATGAGGCCATATAGGCAGCTGTGTAGCCTGGTGGCTACTCCTCGGGCAGGTCAGGGCCTTTGTGGCCTTCTAGCAAGAGATTCCAAATAAATTCAGTCTCCATCTGATTTACTGACCTGGAAGCTAAATGAGATGGTGTCGATGGAGATGACAGACTTCCTGGCAAAGTTCTGCAGTGTCCCAGTGAGGAAGGCCTGGGGGAAGAAGAACCCGCTGATCCAGAACACGGAGGGGATCCCATGGCGAATCCATTTCTGCAGGAATTCAATCCTCTGCACCAAGTCATTCACCCACGATGCCAATGGCTTCAGCGACGGATAGGCCTGTGAGGCACCCACAGAGGGAGGTGCTGAATGCAGTCAAGGACAGCCTGGACCTTGTCAGCTGCTGAGAGCTGCCCAGAGGCCAGGGGCTGGGAACAACTGGGAGCTGCACTAGGCAGGAGATATCTCCATGCCAGGGGACCAAGAGCCCTGTGACACAGCCCAGTCCAGCAGCAGTAGATAACCCATTCCTCTGGTTTGAGAGAGCTCCAGCTGGCAGCTGGGCTGGCTGGGGCACATACCTTGGCATTCCATATTTCAGGAACAGTGTTGTTGTACAAACTGCTGGCCATCAGCTCCAGCCGAGAAGACATCACAACCAGGCCTTTGAGAGCTTTCAGCAAATCCTTCAGACTTGAGGCAACCTCCTCCAGGAGCTTGTTGTACCTACAGAGAAAAGGCAGAGGGAACAGAGTAGCTCTGTGCAGTGGTTTACTGCCCATTGCCTGCTCAGACAGGGTGTGGATCTTTTTACACAAGTGAAGCTCCTTCATGTAACCCCCAACCCCAGTCCTCTTCAACAAGGTCTCACACAGCTGCTCCCCCAGCCCTAAATTTCTGACTGTAGCAGATAGAGACAGAATCAGCCAAAGGTCCTGGCTGGGACAACACAGTTAGTGTGACTGCCAACCCCACTGTCGTGCTCAGTACTGAGGTTCCCCAAAGGTGGGTGGCAGCAGGGGCATGCACATCTCTGGTGTTACCTAGGATGTGATCCCACGGGAGTTTTACCTGATCACTTCCTGCACCAGCACTGTGTTCATGGATTCTTCATAGAGCAGTGGGTATTTGCGGATCACCTCCTGCACGTTCATGGGGTCAGGCAGCTTTTCCAGGATGGCATTGGAGGTCTCCTCCACAATCTGGAAGGAAAGCAACAAATGGCAGCATCTTTCTAATCCCGCCTCATGGCTGCTGAGAAGGGGGAGAGCTAACGCTGGCATGGCAGTGCCATTGCTGGCACCCAGCAGGCAGGGTGACATCTGCTGAGAGCCAGTGCTTGTGGCCACTGCCCACACTGGGCGCTGGCTGCCAGAGCCCTGTCAGGACTGGGGCACCCACCTCTTCCCTGCTGCGGCCTCCCAACGTAATGGTCTTGGGCTGCAGCTGTGAAATGGCCCCCAGCAGGGCAAAGGTCTCGTTCTGAGCGAAGGTGATGTCGGCATTGTCGTGTAAACCAAAGAGCTCTGGGCTGTCGTTGAGAGGCAGGCCCTTGACATATTGGAGGTAGCCCTGGAGAGGAATACACACAGACTGTGAGGCCAAGACCAGCTGAAGATCCCCAGGTTTTTTACAAACTTCTATTTCCCCAGGGACCTAAAAATGCAGTGGGTTTCAGAGAGGAGAGATCCCCTTTGCACTGTGACAATCCCCCTAGATCTATGAGCTGCAATTTGTGACTTGAGTACTTACATTGAGGTCAGAAGAGGTACTGATCTGCTTGTAGACACCTGATTCAGAATAGGCAAAGTCAGGATCTAAAACCTCAGGTTTGTAGAAATCTTCCAAAATGCTCATGATGCAGCGCCGGTCCCAGTCGTCGGTCACGCGGCCACCGTAGTTGATCTCCCCAGCTGTGTATTTCAGAACCTGCAAGAGACCCCACCATGGTTTTGATCCATGTCTGCATTGTGAGCCTGTTCCCTCGCAGGTGGGGCAGCTCTCACCTTGTAGGGAATTTCTGTGTATTCATTCAAGAACATCTGCAGCTGACTGATGCAGATGCGGAGGTCTCCGTCTGTGAACTCATAGGGGATATTGAACCCCAGAGGCCCGAACTTTCTCCTTTCCAGCATGTTCCCATGGAAGAAGCAAAGCGATAGCAACAAGGATTTAAACTCTGTGACCTGTGGGAAGCAGGGAGGCAAGTTGCTTAGCTTGGGAGGAGACATCCTTGGACAGAGTCAGGTCCTGCTAGGACCTGGCAGAGCAAATGTGCCAATTCAGGAGCCAGCTGGAGCTTGGAGAGGGATAAACCTCAGTCAGGGTGCTGTGCTGGGGAAGGCCATTGCTCACTCCTTGCCTAGAGAGAGCTGCAAGTGTCTTATGCCAGGCCTCAAAAATACTGTTGCTTCTGTTTCTCAAAGTAAAACTTCCAAGTGGCTCTTCAGAGATGTGAGTTTATGAGAAACATCCCCTTCTCTAGCACATGGATTCTCTAATGGGAAGGAAGATCTATGCCTGGAGAGGAGCAACATCCAGGTGGAAAGCATACATTGGAGCAGGCATGGAATGGGGACAACAAACCAAAGCATGATGTGGATCCTACCTTGGAGCAAGAATTCAAGAAGTCATCACTGAAACTAATGTAGGACTTGAGCAGGTTGGCCTTGACCCCACGCGGGGGCTCGATGGTCATCTTGGAGCCATTCTGGAGAATGGACACAGGGAAGTGATTGCTCGGTAGACTGGTGAGCCAGAGGCGAAAGTCCGGGTGCACCTGGAAGTCCAGAAGGCAGCAAGAGCTCAGAGGGTGCTGGCACAGCCTCTGCAGCTGCTCCTGCACTGACTCTGGTTCTGCAAGGAACCTATGGATGGGACTGGGCTCCTCCCAGGCTCCAGCCTCCTGCCTGTTATCCTCAGAGTGGGCACTTGCTCTGGTTTTACTGTGGTAAAACATCTCACCTTGCCGGGATCAATGGCCTCGATAAGTCTCTCCAGTGAGGGCATCCAGCTGGGGGCCAGGTGGCAGTTCTGGAAGAAGACCCAGTTACCCTGGTCCATGGCACTGTGCAACATGGCTTCAGCACGAGGGCCCTGCAGAGGCAGAAGGGAAGGGCTCAGAGACCCTTCCCATGGCACGCTGTGTCCTGCTGAGCAGAACAGGGAGATGGCTCACTGGAACTGGGTGGAAGGATCACTGTCCAGAGCTATGGCCTGACTTCACCCCCATGGCTCAGCTGAATTTTTGCTGTTTGATGGCACAGAAAAGTTTTTTTACAGCTTTTACAAGCCTGTGAGGGAGTGGGGAGGGAACAGAAGAACCACAGATGGATTTGGGAAGTTAGAGGACACTGTAGTGGAAGCTGCTGCAGCTCCCACCCCAAGAGGGTAGAAGCAGAAAGTTGGTGAGTAAGGGCCCTGGGGGACGAGGGTGTTTTCACAGTGCTCCAAGTGTTTGACATGCTTGGAATTTGGTAAGGTTGATATGAGAGCCAGGACACTGCTGTTCCAGGTACACACTAACAAGCTTACCTGTCCTTGGCCCAGAGAAATGGCAGCGAGCTTTTGTGTGAACTTCATTTCTTCAGCAAACTTGTAGAGGTCAGCAGCGGGGTCAGTGCCTGGGGACAGCACGAACACCAAGGGGGTGGTGGCAGTGGACTCCTTAAACACGACTGAGAGGTCAGTGGTCTGCAATAGAGAGTTGCTTAGAGTGGAGAGGCTGTAGTATAACCATGCAGCACCTCCTCAGCCTTCCTGGCCTCCAGCTCTCCTCCAAGGCTCCAGTGCCCTCTTGGGTGCCAAGGCCAGGAACACGATCAGTGAGGACCATGTACAGCTCTCCTCTGGCCACATTATGGTCAGGGCATGAATGACTTTCCTATTTGTCATTTGAACTCTTCCTTTCCCAGGGAGTATCTGCCCTTTCCTAGTGTGGTTTAACTGGTGGACATCAGAAAGGCTATCCTTAATCTAAGACCATAGCTATTTCCCCAGCTGTGAGAGGAACACTGTGGCTGTGGAGGAGCACGAGCACCTTCACTGCAATTGGTGGCCCATTTATCACAAGCTCAAGCCCTCCTGCTCCATATCTGTTCCCACCAGCACCTACTCTTGGCTGGTTACCTGCGGCTCGATGAAGTGCTGATCCAGGTTCAGCACCACAAAGTCCTGCATGGCGTTGGTGACCTTGTCTCCACGCAGACACCGCAGAACCAGCAGCTTCTGGAATGCATCAAGCCCATCTTCCCACTTCCCAGGCAAAGGCTCTCTGAAAAGCAATTAGGTGCATTTTGGGGTATGTGCCAGATCCTACAGTCCACAAGAAGTACCCAAGTTGCTTGCAGGCAGCCATTGGAGCTTCATAAGGGACAAGGACCTTCCAGGCTGAGGTTGTTCTCTTTAGCTCTGAAACCATCAGCAGGCAAGCCAGAACTGCTTCCACTGGGGAAGCAGCTGGGATAAGGTATTGGGATAAGGCTCTGCCTTGGGCAAGCAATGGTCACCCATGAGGAGACAAGGTAGTGCCTCGTGCTCTCCCTTGCATGGTACTCCACTGGGAGCAGAGCTGGCACTGTGGCTGTATTGGCTCCTCTTGCTCTCCCAGGGATGTCATGTGCAGTAGAGCTAAGCTGACAAAGCAGGAGACACTTGCCTGTGTGGCTTGTGGCTGTCAAAAATGGTCCTGAACTCTTCAAGGTTGTCTGCAAAATCGTTGTCAAAGTCAGAGAAATTCTTAAGGCTGCTCAAGGCCAGGATGTCTCCCCATGCTCTCTCATTCAGCCAGCCTGGAGCTGGGTTGTTCTTCATCTCCTTTATGGCCCCTCCTGACAGCAGGTACCGCCATTCGTCCTGGGAACAGGATACAATTTGGTCATGGTTAATAGCTGACTTACCTGAGCCCAAGGCACATGGTGCCATATCCAATTAAAATCCTGTAGTATCCTTCTGGCTGCTCTCCTGCCAGGTGTGTGTGTCAAGGAGTAACTGAGCTGGAGGGTCAGGTGAGATCAACATAGTGATGGCTCAGCTGTCACTCTCTGCTAACCCCTGCCTGCTCCTTCTGAAGTCATTAATCTTTGGAGCAGGCAGCAAACTGGCAAAAGCTGCAGGTGATTCAGGCTAGGCAGCTCTGCATGTAGACACAGAGAACAGTTTGAAAGATGAATAAAGACAGAGACCCTGTGTTTGTCCAGCAGGCTGCCAAGCCTGTCGCTAACCCCAGGGAACAAGGCACCTTTTCCACCCAGCACAGAATTCTAGGGGCTGAACAGGCTGTGCTTGAGCTGCCTTGATGTCATCCCTTCAAGGAGTAAGGTGACTTGCTCACCATATCAATCTTCCCTTCATTCATCAGAATCCGGGCGCTGACCAGGAAGGCAAACATGAGCTTGTGCTTCTCAAAGAGGCTGCGGCACACATTGCAGTAGAGACTGAAAGTGATGTAGTTGTTGATGTTCTCCACCCGCTCTGTCAGCTTGTCTGAAAAAAAGGCAACAACCAGACAAGGGTGGTAGGTGCCATGGGGGATGTGGAAGGCACTCTCCACATCAGCTCTGGGTTTCTGGTCACAAGAGGCACACCCACACCCTGCCCAAGAAGGAAAGCTGCTGCTCTCACACGCAGACTGGATGCAGATATGGGGTGAGGGACAGGATATGAGAGGGCTGTTCTGGGCAGGCACCTGCTTTCTCAGAGTTACGGATCCCCAGGAGGAAGATGTTGAGGAACCATTCGAGTGAATACTGGTACATGGGGTCCACGTTGGACAGGTCTGAGACACAGAAGTAGAGGATCTGCGAGCGGACAGCCACAGGCACATACTGCATGCGGGTGATGTTGATGTCCTTCTCTGTCTGCTCTGCCACCACCACCTTAGCCTGGAGGACAGAAGCAATGTCAAGGTTAGTGGAGTGCTGGCAGGGGATGCACAGCTGCAGGGGGGAGAGCACCTTTCACTTCTCACCTGGATCTCTCCTGCCTTCAGCTTGGATGCCTCCAACACTTTGATAAGCTCCAAGTCATCTACAGGGTTTCCTTCAGAAGTGCTGAGCCTGTACAGGATCTGGTCTTCTATGTCCTTTAACTCCTGACGCATCTGGGCATTGCTAACAATTAGCTGGTTTCTATCTTCTTCCAAGTCAGGCCGCTCTGCAGCCACCACCTCTCCCAACAGCTGGTCTTCCAAGCCACTACAACAAAAGCCAAGGGAGTGAGGGTGGCAGGTGAGGGGGCAACATGCCTGAAGGTCTGAGGACTGCAAGGAATGAGGCTGAGCAGCATGGGCAACTAAAGGGGTAAAAGCAGGCACCTGGGTGAGAGGGTGAAGTTGATGAGGGTGAGCTTTGTCGAGACTTCAGGGCTGTAGTGAGGGTTGGGCAGCTTGGTGGTGATGTACATCTTGAAATCATCATGGTAGGGGATCACTGTATCCCCCAGCTTCAGCACGGTGCTGCCTTGTTGTTTGAAGGTCTGTACCGGAGAATGACAAATACAGAAAGGCTGGGATGGCTACCTCTTATGAGAGAAGGCATCCTGCTGTGATCTGAGCTCTCTGGAGTCTGAAGGCTCTCAGGACAGAGGAGCTCCAAGCTTCTCTGCAGAACTAAAGACCTGAACCTGAAGACAGCAGTTGTATTTCATGGCCCTGCCTCCCAGGCAGAGATGCCTGTTGGCAGAAGACTAGTGTGTGCAGGAGACTGTCAATGTGTTGGAGCCCTGGCCAAAGCATGGGACTCACTCCTCCATGCGAGTTCTGCCTGCCCCCAGAGACCTATGAACACACCACACCCCATGGCACCCTGGCCAGCTGGCCCCTTACAGCTCAGCCAGGTACCCACTGCCCTCCTTGCCAAGGTGAGACATAGGACCTCTTTCAGCAGGACAGGCTCAAGGACTGGATCCAGCTCCTCGCCGACATTCTCCAGCAGAAAGGGCTTCCCAAAGCTAATGGTGTTTTCCAGAGTGGAGAGGAAGTCACGGTCACTCAGCTTGGCCACCTCCAGGCTGTTTTCCCTCTCCTGAAAGGCAACAGGGGAGGGCAGGGTTTCTGAGGTGCCACCTTCACATCCAGCTCTGGTGATACCTCTCACTGGACTGATTTGGCTCTCTGGGGCAGCAGAAATAATGTTTTCTTCCTCAGCTAGACTATTTTGGCAAATTTATCCCACATCAGCAGGCACTAGAGACAGCTCAATGAGGCAGCAGAAAAAGGGGAAACAGGGACAATCTCCTTCACAGAGCCATACCCCTGTGGACCCCATGCTGCTAATTCAAGGTAGAGCCTACAAAGTGAGAGCAGGTGGGTGGGAAAATCTTCAGGGAGCAAACAGGAGCAGGTGCCTCAGCCTCCTGCCTGATCCTTCAAAAGGGCAGAAGAAGTGAAGGTCAGTGTTTTCAGCATTTTGGCAGTAGGCACTGTGCTCAACAGCCAGGTAATGCCACCCTGATCCCTCTGTGCTAGAAACCTGAAAACCATTATGGGAGAAGCTGGTGTTGTTTTGTGAGGTGAAGGCTCCCAGAATGTCAGTGGATAGACAGACTGGGAATTTGATTTGCTTGCTGCCTTGCTTACTTACATGAGGGCTCTCTCTTCCTGCCCTGTGCTGCTTTCCCTGAGAATGGAAATCAACCTGGGATGAATGTGGATGTGGGGACTATCTGGTGCTGGTTATTTTGGGCTGGCATTGCATGGGGTTTTTGCAGCTCTAGAGCCAAAGCCTGAGGTTGTTTTGCACAGCTCTCAACAGAAAGCTGTTTTCCCTATCCTGGCTGACCTGGCTTTCCTCCCCACAGCTCTTACCAGATTCTTGATCCACTTGTTTGCTTGTCCTTGTGGGTCTATGTAGTGATTCCAGCGCAAGGAGAATTTGGTTATTACCCCATTCTCCACAGAAAGAGCATCGTTGGGTAAACCAGCAATCTAACAGGGTAGAAAAAGTTGTTGGGACACCTGGTAGTGCACTTAAGTGACCAGAGAGAAGCCCTTGCTGCCCTGGCCCCTGAGTGCTCCCAAGAGGGACAGGGGATGGTGGTGAACGTACCTCTGCCAGCAGCCAATGGGGCTGTGCTGTGGGGTCAGGGGTGGGCAGGCTATGGCCAGAGCTTGGCTCTGCACCTGGGATTTGTAAAGCCTTACAAGTTAAGGCTGATGCCCTCTTTGCTGCTGCCCAGGCCTGGCACCAATTCCAGTTCTGCATTGTGGAGATACTTGGTCATTATCCATCTGCTTGGTGCAGGGCAGATCCTATCCTTTGGTCCAGGTGATCCTGGTGAGTGGTGAGCTAACTGTTTTAGTCTTTACTGAGGCCCCTTCTTCCACAAGCATTGTTTGGTTTGGGTTTTTTTAAAACTTGCCTGCCAGGACCGGATTTCTACGGGGTCTCCAAGGGTGTTGATGAGGCTTGCATCCTCACTGTGGGGAATGTTGTTTTTGGTCAGCTCCTTCATCCACTCTGTGAACAGTGCTACACGGTAGTCTCCCTGCCATGAGACACACCATCATAGCCTTTCTTTAAGTTACAACTGGTCTGTCATGAGTGTCTAAACCCTCCTGTTCCCATTCAAAGAGGCCCTGTGCTGTCTCTGGCACAATGGGAGAGAGATCCTGGAGGGATCTCACATGCTTGTGTCCTATTCTTTTCTCCCTAGCCAGGACAGCAGAGCTTCAAACTGAATGCTGAGCACTGCACACTTACTGTGAAAGGGCCCAGGTAGGCCACAAAGCCAGCTGCAACCAGCACGTCCCCAGAGCTGTTGTTGATTTTGTCATCCAGGCTTGCCACAGTGTCCTGCCAGCGCACCTTCTCATCAGCCAAGCTGTTAATGAGCTGTGGGATAAGTTGCACATGTGAGAGCTGCTGTGTGGTTTAACCTTGTGTCCTGGATCTGCTGCTCTTTGGGTAATGCTGCAGGTAACTTTGGTGACCAGAGGCTGGGGTGGCCCCTGACATATTCTGAATTCTGTTCCTGGCTTTAAGCACTCAGTCCTGGGATTACTGAGCTGCTCTCAGGTGTCCTGGAGACCCATTGTTAGCTGATGAAGCTGTGCACTGGAGGGCAGCAGCTTTTTGCATCAGTGCCTGACCAGCTTAGCTTTCCAGTCCTGTTGAGCTGCTGAGATCAGGCCAGGTAGCTTCAGCCTAGGATTGTCATGAGCTGCAGGCACATGGATTTTTTTCACCACTGTGCTGCTTGATCTGAAATTGAGTTGCCTCCTATAAGCAGGCAGAACCCAGATCTGTCCCTTACCACATCAGCACGGGCCAATCTCTCCAGACACTGCTCACACTTCCTCTCCAACTCCTCCTTATTGGCTTTGCAGGCCTCATACTTGGCTTGCAGCATGGCAATGCCATCTTCAACCTCCTTCAGGCGTTGCTTAGCTTCGTCAAGGATCAGCTGAGTGGCACGCAGGTCCTCCTCTGCCTCCCGAAAGGCTTGCTGGGGAGATGGACAAGGAAACAGTGGGTATGTTGGGTGTGTGGTCAGGCCCTTTTCCCAAAAGCCAGAGGTCTTGGTGTAAGAGCTAGTTTTCCATAAAAGCACTTGCTGATAAGTGCTAGCTACTGATATTTCAATATCTCGGTCAATCCAATCCCTGGATGACAAAGATGTTACATCCTGACCTGCAGAATGTGGCGATTCCCAGCATCTCCTGCAGAAGGGAGCTGCTAGTTCTGTGTTCCCAAACATCAAAAGCAACTGGATCACAGAGTCTCTTACCCGCTTGGGCTCCACGACCTTGGCCACAAAGTGGTACTTGTGCATAGCACGCACCCACTGACAGATGGAGGTACAGGCTTTGGAGACCTTAGCGATGGCAGCTGGCTGAAACTCCTCGTTGTCAATGTAGGGCTGGATGGCCTTGATCACAGTGTCTGGAATATTGTCCTGCCAAGAACATGGGAGAGATGGAGACTTTCCTCAGTTGGATTTCTAGCATGCTCATCACTGATCTCCTAAGGGCTTCCCCCAGAGGCAGCAGCACCCCAGGGCCTGACAGGATGGTCAAGGCATTGCACTGGAGCAAGAGGAATCAAATGGCTGCATGTTGAGGTCTGGGAGCCACAATTGTGGGATTGGGTAAATCCCTTCCCATATCACTTCTATCTAGCTCTTCCACACAAATGAGCAGTGGGGGACAGAATTTGAAGACTTGTGTGTCTGGATCCCATTGCCCAAGGCAATGAAGTGCACCCAACTCACACGAGTGCTTCCAGGCCAAACACACCCTCATCCTTGGTGTTGTTGAAGGTTGTTACCCGTAAGGAGCTCAATTTGTTACTGCTGTGAGAAGGATGTCTGTGAGGCAATACCTGATCCCAGTCACAGCTTCTCTCTGCCACTGCTTACCTTATCATAATCATACAGGCTATTCAGGAACTGCACTGGGTCCTGGAGAAGGGCCCTGCCTGGCTCCCAGTAATCATCCACCTTAGTGCCTAGTTTTTCTCCTGCCACCCTTTTGGGCTTTTTTCCATGCATAATGCAGACAGCTTCAATCACGATCTTCACACCAGGGGGAGGCCGCTGCAGGGCTCGTACCTGCAAAACCCAAATGGAAACAGTGGATTAACCTGATTCTCTGGAAGATGGGGTGCTCATCCTTCCCTCAGCTGGGCCAGAGGAGACTGGGACCAGGGGTAGGACACTTAGAGGATGCAATAAACAGGCAGGAAGGACAGAAGGCTTATTTGAACATAAGCTGGTTATCAGAAAGGGCATGGAGCAAACTAAACATAGGCTGAAAAAGCTTGCTCTGCCACTCTAATAGGTGCGTCCCTATGGGTTGAATGTATCTTGGCAAAGGAGTTAAATCTGTATGGCCCTAGGGAGAAGGCTGTACAGAAATGGGGCAGAGGCAGGCTTTCTCCTTTGTTCTATGTGCTTCTTTGTCTCTCTTTGTCTTGTACCCCACCACAGCAATGTTCTGGTCTTCAGCACGTGTGGAGGGACTGCTTGAGTCTCTGCTCAAGCAGGCACCTAGGAGTGCTGCTGCAGCACCCTTGAGATGACTGTGGGTGCCAGGACCTCTTAGGATGACTCCTGCTTTTTCCCTTCTAGTGCTGACCATCCTTGCCATGTTCAGCTGGAGATATTCCCAGGCCTTCCCACTGGACACTCTCAGCAGAGCAGCAGACTTTATGGCAATGCTGAGGCTGATCTACCCCTATGCAGACACTCTCTGTGAGAAGGACTTTGAGTGGCTCTTTGACTGCCCTGAGACAAAGCAATTCCTTCAGTGGTTCTGCAGCACGGTGTGTGAGGAGAATGTGCTGAGCCTAGCTGAGGTGGAGGCCTATGAGGCCCTGCTGGCTGCAGGCAAACCCATCTTGGAAGGTGATGCCCTGGAGGAGGCCCTGCGGATGTGCTGCCAGGCCCCACAGCTCCCGAGCTTGATAGCAGATGAGGGGCCCTCTCAAGAGGCCCTGCAGCAGGAGCTTCAGGAGCTGAAGCACTATCGTGACCACCAGCTCTGGAGGTACAGGAAGCTGTTGGCTTGGACGAACAAGCTGCAGCAGGAGCAGAAGTATTTGGAGGAGGAGGAGAAAGTGGTGAAGCAGGAGTTGAGGATGGCTCATATGGACCTGAAAGCAAAGATTTTCAAAACCAGAGCTGTCTTGAGTCAGGTCAGCAAGGCTGCAAAGCAGGTGTCAGAGTGTCATGGGAAGATGGGGATGGGCCAGCTGCCAACACTGCTGTGCCAGATAGATCTTTCTTCTTACCTGGAGCAAGAACAACAGGCCACTGATGCATTTGAGAGCTTCATCCAGCAGGTCCTACCAGAGAGTGTTCAAGCTCCAGGTGTTTGGGAAGCAAGTGAACAGGGAGAGAGCAGCCTGAAGGAAGGGCTGAAGGCTGAGACACAAATGGACTCATACTGTGAAATGCCAGAAGAAAGAGGAGCTCCTTATCAAGAATGCCCAAAGACACAGTGGGGGGTGGCACCAGCAAGCTGGGGAATATTGGTCCAAGGCTCAAAGGCAGAGCTCCTTGTAGAGGGAGGGAATGAGAGAGAAGTATTGAACATGGAGAGTAAGGAGAGAGATGGCAGCCAGGAAGACACAGAGAGAAGGTACAACAAGAAAACATCAACACCAAAAAGTCTTGTGACTGATGAAGATGAGCTGCTGGGGGCCCAAGACAGCTTCTGGAAGGAGCTGGGCCAAATAGAGACAGCACACATCTGTGCCCAGATGGAGGTTACAGTCACAGCAGCAAAAGTGGAAGGCACCCATGCTGCACTGGAGTGGGCCCAGAGGACTCTGGAAGCTCTTGAGGATAACCAGGTAGGGCCAGTGCCCCCCTTCCTCCATCATCCCATGTGGCAGGGTCTGCCTGCTGACCACTGGAGCACAGCTGACAAGTTGGGAGGGAGTGGCAGAGCCAGGCAGCGCAGTGTCACCGGCCTGTTTGTGTCCCTCTACCCAGCAGGCCGTCGAGGCTGAGCTCCAGAGCCAGGCTGCTGTGCTCCAGAGGCAGCTTCATGCCCTGCGTTTCAACATCACACAGACTCTGACACACCAGCTGCCACCCCTGCTGAAGGCAGAGGCCCGTCGCTTTTGCCAGCCCATCCTGCACAAGCACTTCAGCCTGGAAGTTGCCCGCCTCCAGGACACTGCCAGCAGGCAGCAGGAGGCGGCCACGTGGCTCTTGAGCCAGCAAAGCCGCCTGGATCTGCTGGAGCTCCAGCTGAAACGGGAGAGAAAGGAGCTGGAACAGAAAGCTGCTTGGCTGGAGAAGATTGAAACTGTCACAAGGGAATCCCAGACCAGGCTGCAGGAGCAGCAGTACTACTTCAGAGATGATAGGCCCACCCAGAAGGCTCAGCCACACAAATGGATAGACCCCAAAGACCTCACTGCTATACGGTAAGGGCCTGGAGGGTCTGAGCTTGAAGAACAACCTAGGTATGGGGACCCTGGCATGGGAATGGCTAAGATAGGCAGCAGACCCAAGCTATCAGATAGACTAGCGTGCTTTTCTGCCACTGTTACTCCATGGTGGTGTCAAATTACCCAGATCTGCTTCTTTCTGGCTGGCTTGGACTGATGAAGCAAAGTATGGGCTTGGAGAATGGAATAAGTACAGAGAACAGAAGTTTTTTTTCTAGAATGTTAAGGTAGAGAATGTAGAGGCAAGTCTTCAGCCATGGAGAAGGAGAGCTGGGCCACAAGAAAGCACAAGCTTCTAAGACCAAAACTTTCCCCTGACTAGGTGTCCTGCATTGACTGGGTCTTCTCATCTTTCCCACAGTTTTGGAGTAGCTGGTGCTGGTGTCTGCCAAAAAGAAGTCACCCACTGGCTCTTGAGCCAGCCTTCTTCTTTATGGTGCTCTTCTCCCAGAGCTCCATGACATGGGATGCTCACCAGGAGTGGCTGTCTTCTCATTGCTGGCACACATCAGCTCGCATCCCAGTCTACAGTGCACAACAACCTCAGAGCCCTGTTATTCCTCAGTACTGGTTCTGTACTCACATCTCTGTCTGGCTGTCCCTTCTCACAGGCTCTGGGACATGCTGATGGGGAGAGATCAGGAGAAGCAGCCCTTCCGCAGCTATGAGGCCATGGCAGCCAAGTGCTCCCAGCTGATTCAGGACAAGAGGGCATTGGAAGCCCAGCTTCCACTGGAAGCTCCTATGCCACAGGTGTCTGCCCTGGAGTCCTCCATAGAGGTGCTCTATCGCCAGCTGTACAACAGCTCCAACCAGCTGCAGCTCTCCTCACCGGTAAGAAAGCACTCCTCCTCCCCTGGGCCTTGCTGGGTGGCAGCAGGTGACCACAGGGAGCCCTCTGCCATCCTTCCTGGCTGCAGGGTGGAGAACTTGCTGCCTCTCAGCCACAGAGGCAGGGGAGGTTGGCCTGATCCTTGCCTTGTCCCAAAAACCCAAAAAAATGAGGCAGCGGCTGTCTATGGGACAAAAGTGATTCTCAGTGTCTCACATGTGCTGTTCAGTGTCGAGACCGGGGTGCCTTCGCCAAGGTTTCCCAGTAAGCCACCTCTGCTCCTTGAACTGGGAGGGTTTGGAGGCCAGAGCTGGGTGGGTATTTTGTTTCTGGGGGGCTGAGCTGTTCCATAGTTAATAGGAAAATCCCCTTATTTCTCCATGTGCATGTGAGTTTGGGCTCTGTTCCTTAGGAGATCTCTGAGCTGATGCAGCAATTGATCGTCATGCAGGATGACCTCTACCAAAAGCTGACGGACCTCCTGAGTGACTTGGAGCTCAAGCGCAGGTCTCTGGAGAACCCCATCCTGCAGGCAGAACGCAACCTTTATGTGTATTTTTACTGCAGTGAGGATCGGCTGAGAGAGGACGTGGAGGAGCTGGAGAAGCAGGCATCAGCTTCCTCCAAGGGACCCCTGAGGGAGCTGCCCTATTGAAAGGAGTAGGTCAAAGGGATCCTTGCTCCCTGCCACAGTAGTGGTGTCCTCTTTCAGCTGGGCTGGATCCTTAATTCTGGACTGAGAGAAAACTCTGGTGGTCTCTGCTCTGATGACAGGTTACTTGGATCATGAACTGGGAGCTGGATATAAAAGAAACTAGGAACTTAATCCTTAAACACAGAGTTTCTGGGGGCTGGTTTAGCTGATGTTTAAGAAATTGATGCATCTTGTGACATTGGAAGCCTTAGATAGACAAGATGCTTCTTGTGCCAGCTCTACAAGAAGATGGGTGCTGGGGGCAAGTGGATCAACACCGTGTGTCTTTCCCAACTTTCTGAGGAAAGGGGTTTTGTGTGTTTTGGGGAGAATAAAAAGGTTTGTTACTCACAACTGCAGAACAATAAACCCATCCCTGCGTGGTGAAATGTGTACTTATTGAGTGTGCTGTCTTAGCTATGGGCTGTGATGCTTGCAGGCTAAGCATCACCCTTCTTTTTCTCACTACCCTCTTTCAAGCCAGTAGTCCTTGAATTCAGCCTGCTGCCCCTTATATGCCTGTGGTGGATGACTTTTCAAGAACCTGCAGGTTCAGGGTGCTTCCAGCTCTGTCCCTGCACTGCACAGTCAGTACTTGGGGTTGCTTGGTGGTACCTGCTGCCTACCCTCATGGACAGGCATGTGGGCTGAGCCCTCCTCTGCAGCCTTTCCAGGACATGCTAGGAACACCTAGGGGGCCAGTTCCTGCCTTTCTGCCCTTCAGATTGCATCTGAAGGAGTGAAGGTGAGAAGCTGCACAGGCAGCTACCCGCAGTGACGGATGGAGGAAAAGGCTGGGGTTGTTGCAAGCCTATTGAAAGGGAATTGCTGCAAAGGAGATGCTGTCCTTGACCAGACCCAGCTCTGACACTCTCTCCCTTGACACAGTTACCTCTGTAACGTCATTTCTGTTGAGGTTCTTCAGGCTGGCAAGAGCAGCATCCAGGGCTGGGAGGGCTTCAGCCAAGTCCTTCTGAGCATCATCTGCAATGGCTTGGGCTGCCTGAGCTTTCTCATTGGCCTTCATCTCCTCAGCCTGCACAGCACTTCTTGTCTCTTCAGCCACAGCTGTGTCTACCTGCAACACCAGAGACAACCTCAGAAGCATGCTGGAGGCAGAGCTTGGCTTGGCATTGCTAGGAAAGGATCACAGCTGTCCTGGCAGCGTGTGTGTCTTCTTCCAGCAGACCTCAGGGCCCTAACTCCTGCAGGGGATGCCCTTCCTGCACAATACTGGGAGAAGGTTTTTGTCAGCCTGTTTACACCATCTACAAGCTCCAGCTCTGGCTGTGCCTGGAATGATGTTAGTCTTGCAGAAATTAGCTGCTCTACCCATTTTCCTATCGGCACAAGTAGAGGATGCATAGGGTTGCAAATCTGTAGGGAGATGGAGGAATAGGAAGATATGCTTAAGGGTTTGTTTCTAAAACTGCCACTTCTCCATACCCCAAAGGTTAAAATGCTACCAGGAGGCATAAAGGAAATGTGGGGTATAGCCAAATCCTTATCTGCTATGTGTGAATTTAGGTGATTGCAGACTCTTTCCCCTCTGCATGCAGAGCTGTATGAAGTTAGTGTCCCTGTTCACTCTGTCCCAGTGTGGCCATCCCACAGTAGGAGATGGGCAGGGAGGAACACAAGGAGAGAAGGCAGTGACAGCCAACACAGAACAGTTCCCTCTTCTGAAGTGGCTTGAGTGACTGTGTGATGATCCCTGAGGTTTGGGTGGCAGGCTGCAGCTGTATCAGCTCCCTGGGGATGGGATGTAGAGGAATGATTCTGTTCAACAATGAGTCTGGCTTAGAACTGCTCAGGCCACCTGAGGATTGTAATAGTGTTGCTAGACTGCTAGTAAGGGGCCTGGGAGCTGGGGGCTTGGCTCACTGACCCCTGCGTGGTGGTTTCAGATGGGAGCCATAGCTTCTGAAACAACTGGTGCTCACCAGCAGCAGAGCAGGACCCCAGCAGGAGGCAGTTTTGCTGTCAGTGCAGCTCTGCACAAATATCTGCTGTGCCAGTCTGAGGCGTTTTTACCTCCAACCAAGCAGGACTTGGCACAATCCCTGTCAGGCCTCTCCAGACTGTGTCCAGTCCAGTCTGAGCAGTCAGAAAGTGCAGGGCTGCCCAGCAGTAGTACCTTTATCTGTTCTATGGTTGCCTCGGTGTCCTTGGCTGCCTGTGCCAGGAGAGGGCGGGAGGACTCCAGCTCCTCCTGCATCTTCGCTACATCCTCTGCTGTTCGCAGGAGCTATGGGAGTAAAGCAGAGTTAAGAGCAGGGGCAGCAGCCATGGAAAGTCCTAGGAAAGGGCTGTGCTGCCCTGGAGGGTGCTCCCTGCCAAACGTTGGGCTGTCCAAAGCACAGGTCTTGTCCTGGTTTCTGCTTAGCAACAATCTGATACTGTGGTGTGCTTATAAACAGTAATGCCTAATGTTGTCTGCGCATGTTAGGCATTACTTCATAAGCTTGTGGCAATGAGGCAGCAGAACAATGTTTCTGTTAGAGGGCTTTCAATTACAAGGTTAGTTAGGAACATCCTGAAAGCTGAGCTACACAGAAGCTGTGGCCTGCAAAGACCGGGGATTGTTATTATTTTAGAGCTGTTAGACTCAAACTTTCAGAAAGACTGCCCCTGGCAGAAAGCATAGTTCTCACCTGCTTTAGCCTGAGTTTGTTCCTGTTACACAGGACATGTGTTGGACATCTCACTGCATCTCTGCAGCCATAAATAAATGCACTGCTCAGAGTGTGGAAGGGGTGGCCCCAAAACTTTCCTGGGTATGAGGGACAAACCTTGTCTAGGCCACTTTGCATCCTGTTCTTTGCTGTCTTCAGTTCCTGTTGTTTCTTTCCAATGAGGGAACTGAAGATGCTGAGGAACTCCAGGTAGCTTTTGGGAGTGATATAATTGTGTCTGCCCAGTTCTGCTAGGAACAAGTGGCACTTCTTTGCCACGCTCTGGTGGATTGCTACACATACTTGAATCTACAAGCAGAAAGGAAAGAAATAATCTTATTCAGTACTGAACATGTGAAAGGCAAATCTATGTGATGCCCAGAGAGAGCAAAAGGGGCTTATGAAGAACCAAACTATACAGTCACAGCAGAGCTTATGTGTGTGTGTGGGCTTTAGTGCCACAGAGGGGTGACAAATGGCCAAGCCCATTTCAAGGCATACAAAAGCTATGCAGCTCTGCATTTCAATGATGCCAATTCTGAAGGTGTGCCCTGCATCCGTCATCTTGGCGTATCTGGAGACACAGCACGCTGAAGATATGGGAGCAGAGTGTTCTCACATGTAGCACGTACCATCCCATCGGTATCGTCGTTACCGCCTCCAAGAAGTGGGAGTTCATTCAGGAAGGAGGAGGCAACGCTCTGCAGGGCTTCAGCAGGCCACTCATTGAACCAGTCAATGGTGCAGCAGTTCACAAGAGAGGGGAACTGCCTCAAGCGAGCGCGGAACACCTCTCCGATCGGGCTGAGGGCAAGGCGTGCAGAGAAGATGTGTTACAGCTGGCATTAAATACAACGACAAAATGTCTTTCCTTCTATGGTACCACCCTGAAGCCTTGTGGAGCAAGAGAAACAGGAATACACCCAGGGAAGGAGGGAAAAGGGGAACAAAAGTTCAGGGAGTGAGCTGCTTGTCCAGAGGCGCATGTCTGAGCTCATTCCTTGGCTTGGGACATTCTGCAGTATTAAGATGGTAGTAGGGTGATGTTTTATGGGTCTCTCTCTAGGGACAACACTTAAGGAATAAGAAATAAATGTGCTCTGAAGTTTATTTCACACAGGTGCATGCAGAGATAACATCAACAAACCATAATCATGGCCCTGATTTTTCTACTTGTTTTTGCACTGAGAATGCCCTGTACCTTCTGGTATCCCTCCTGAAAGGGAGCAAGATGGTTATGAACTATGCTTTAGATTCATGAGTAAACATGGTGCAACTGAGCCCCAAATTCAAGCCAGTTATGTCTGTAACAAATGGCTCCATGGTGCAGAGAGGAGGAGGTACCTTGTGTTTTATCTGAACCACACATAACCATACTCCTGAAAAACTCAAACTTCACCTTGAGAGCAGCAAAGTGTTAAAAAAAAAAAAAAAAAGAAAAGGTATCTAGTCCTAGGGGAAGGAGTTATGCAAACCCTCTCAAACCCTCAAGAAGCCCCCCAAAGTCTGGGGCTTGGAAATAAGGACCCATTATGCAGTGATGAAAGACAAAGGATAAGGAGGGAATAATTAGTATTAAAAGCATGGAGTTGTAGGCCTGAAGTGTACCTCATACACAGGACCATGTGGATGTTGCTGCGAACCCTTGCTGTGTATGCAGCCATCAAATTGGCCTTGGTGGGCTGCTGCCCCAGATCTCGAACAATAGGCTTCATAGCTGTCATGATCTGGTCTTGGTCCTCAGGATTGTAAATGTTGGGAATGTCGCCAGAGTTGAGCAAGTTGTTGATATCTTCAAGGAAGGATTCACTTTTAATCTAAGTAGATTGTTAAAAAAAAAAAAAAAGCAGTTTCTTAAGTCAGAAGACATGCATGTCTTACATGTTATAATGTGAGATATTTCTGCATAAATACAGTCCTCAGCCTCAGTTATAAGAAACCATTTTTGTGATCATTTGGCTCCAGAAGGGCACACCCTGATTCTTGTCCAGCACTTCCAACTAAACAGCCATGCTTCAGCCGTTTCAGGGGTGGGAGGGTGTGTTTGTGAACAAACATCCTTCTGGCTCATTCCCTTTCTCCTTACAGACCAACTGAGCTCAGGCTTTTGTTCCCTGCCTCTGCAGTGAGACCCCAGACACCTGGTAGCTCTGGGGCTTCATTCTTCCATCACTTCATTAGAACACTTCATTATTAAAATAATGGGAGATAGAGTAATTGTAGGGATGTGTCACAGTCCGTGATCTCCCTCCAGCGCTCCACTCACCTCTCCACCTCTACATCAGAAATATACAGCATCCATCTCCTTGACTAAATGCACCCTCCTGGGCCCCTTTGCTCCCACATATGCTTCTCACTGCAGGGAAAAGGCAGCAAGAACAAGTGGCATTTGTCTGATGCTCATCTCACTGCTTAGGGCTCTGCCACAAGGGAATGGTTCCTATGATAATGAAGGCAGTAAAAAAGACTACGGGGAACATAACTGTGATTCCAGAAGTGGAAATTGGCCTAGTCATTAGCAAGTTACAGTTTACAGTTACAGCCAGCATTATCCTGTGGAACCAGGAGGCGTAAGGTCCTAAATTACTCTCTTTTTGAAAAGAAAAAGAATAATTTTACTTAGGACTTCTAATATCATTGGCAAATAGTGCTTAGTTTCAGACAGCTAAAATCTGTGTACCCACCAAACCCTTGGATAGGGCTGAAAGAAGCTTCCTTGAGCAAGAGAATAATCCACCCACTCACACATAGCTCTACAGACCCTCTAGCAATAAAAGCACCATCTCTAGTTTCCCTGGGACTCTTTTATAAGATGATTAATATAGGCCACTGAAGAAATATAAGTTGTGTCTGGTTTGTGTCAACTTCCTTAATACTCTGTAGGGGAATTTATTGAGCTTAGCGATGTGTTTCTGACTCCTTTTGAGATGGAATCCACCATGCTAATTCTCCTGTACCTGTGTGTCTACAAATAGGAAGGTCTTGGGTAGACTTTGAAGGCCTGCTTTCATCATGACCTTCCTCACATCATCTCGCCATTCAGTCATGCCATAATTTTTGGACAGTTCAATCTGGAAACATTCATTTTCTGCCCTAAAAGAAAAAGAAGCCTGTGAAGTTACATAAAATTAAAACATTCTCTTCTGTCAATTCCCAGTATGTCTTATGGACTCAGGGTGAAAGGACTCAAGCAAGTTGTTTTCCTACAGTGAGTCTCAAGTGCACACTTGTCCTTGCGCACCAAGGACAGCCACCAACCCAGGAGCATGTTTTACACAAAGCAGAGATACCTGAGCTAGCTAGAAACCCAGTGCAGATGTGCATGTTAACAGAGTCCTAGCTTTTGACTCATTTGAGGAGTCAGCAGCCAGAAAAACATGTAACAGGCAGTGGGAAGGGCAGAAAAAGAGATTCTCTGAAGGTAGCCTCAATGGAGCTGCTCCCCATTACATGCATAGGTTGTAGTGCATTACTTACATGTGAGATGCCAGTCTGGTGAGAGACTGTCTCCCACTTCCCCCAACACCCAGGAGAAGAGCATTCCCTGGAGCCTGCCGCAGAATCCGGCTGATTCGGCAGATGTGCTGTATCGCATCCATGAAAAGCACAAGTTTCAGCTCTGGGGTGTTGCTTTGATTGTACTCCTCCAGGTAGTCCTCAATCACAAGCTTAAGCTGTGGGTAGAAACACTCAGTTGTGGCTACTGATAAAAGCAATTGTGTGTTGGGGAATTGTCTGCTGGCATTCCCAGGAGTAGGGGAGGGCAGAGCCTGGTGCTTTACAGTCTGGGTGCAGCTCTCCTCTGGGCTCCTATAAGGAACTGCCATTGGATGGGCTGAATTAAGTTAATGGTGGTGGCAGCAGCTGCTCAATGTTGACCTTAAACTAACTCAGGCAAGTGACTACAGTCTGCTCTTCCCAGCTGCGCTGTTTGCCTCGAGCAACAGCAGGGTGTAGTTCAAAATAAAAGAGCTTATGGCTGCCTGATCCACACTGCTCCAGGGCCTCCCTCTGGGTTAGTTTCCTTGCTCCGTAGCTGACCACTGCCTGCTACTGAATCCTGTGGTTAGGATTCTGGCTGGAAAGCACAGGTGCTGGGGAAGAAAACAACGCTGGCTGTAGATGAGGAGAAGAGCACACTCCTCTCCCAGTCCAGCCATCACATGGAATAGCTGCAGGAGCAGTTTCTCTTGCCCTTCCCAGGACTCTCTTCAACAGCACCCTCAGGCCAGGGAAGGAGGTGAAGCATGAAGACATCTGGGATTTGATGCTACCCCCTCAGCAATCTCACTGTGAAGCTGGAAAAGCAACACCAGCTGGAATTCATACAGCACCGAGATCTCTGCCTAGATGCCAAAGTCCCGTGTGCATCAGTGGGGACTGTGCAGCTGCCTCTATGTCTGGCTGTCTCAGCTGTGCTCACCTCGGTGGGGGACAGGCCTGCCTTTGCAAAAGGGATTGGAAAGCTCAGTTAATTACCAGTCCTTGTCACCCAGCTATTACAAGAGGAGAGAGAACAGAATAATCATCTGTTTCTGATAATGAGCGCAAAATGCACCACTCATTGCCTTTGTTTAATTACCACTACCCAAGTACTCCCAGTATCTTCTCCAACAGGGAGTCTGGCAGTACCATTAATTACTTGTAAAGGTCAATTGTGAAGTCTTTAATGGCAAAAGCAGTATTGTTTGGGGGTAATGTGCCATTTCTTTCCAGCAAATTTCACTTTTCAGTCCCAAGTGTGGCTCATTTGGGAGATCTGGCATAGCAGGCTGCCTCCAGGATTGCAATGCAGAGACAGCTTGTTCCACCTAAACTGCCCATCAGAAAAAATACAGCCACTATTCATACATGTGGTAGGATTTCACAGGAGACCTGTAGTTTCAGACATCTCTAATTAAAGCACCACTATTGTTATTATTACTGTTTTCCTTTGTTTGTAGAAAACTGGGAAGATACGAACGTAGTTGACAACGTGATTCCTGGGGTTCTCACCTTATCCTGGCTGTCGATTTCTTGGTATACTTTGACATTGGCACCTGGCTCCATGAAGTCTCCAAACAGAACTGGCTGGGAGGGAATGACCTCCTCAAAAGTGGTGCCAAACTCCTCCATCTTCTTCGTCATTAGGTTGTCAAACCAGGCCCGGTCCTCCTCACTGACCAAGCGATCACGGAAGACCCGGCAGCTCTCATGGTACCACAATCTCAGCAGGTGTTCTTTGTTCTGGTAGAAAATCCCAGCAAAACAGCCCCAGTGAGAAAAGCAGAGAAGTGTTATGAGCATTTCTGCTGAGGAAAGCTGGTTCCTGCCCAGCATGTGGCCAGCTCCACTCCTGTTAGAAAGCAATTGGAGCAGAGAAAGAACTGCGTGGAGGAAGCTGCTTTTCCCTTCTACTCTCAAAAACAACTCTTGTCAAAACAGCTGCTTTGCAGAGAGCTCATTACAGCATCAGTTTATCCCCCACTATTTGTCCATATGTCCATATGCTTTGAGAGATTTAAATTTTATGTTCTTTGTTCTTGTCTTTCCCCACTTTGATTTAATTTTTACAATTTTCTTGTGTGTTTTTTGAAAGATCCTTTTATTTGGCTGATAGCACAGAACTTATAGTACTTAGGGTCCTAAGTACTTCCTGTGATTATGCACTCTCTACTAGCCAGGCTGGAGCCACAGCAAGGTCCTCAGGAGAGCTGAAGGGGCAGAAGCAGGTAATAGGACAACACCTCTGTCCCTACTTTGTCCCTGTCTAATCCCCCATGGCTTCATCCGGCCCTGAATGGGTGGGCTGTGTCCTACTGACTCCCTGTGGCCGCTTACCTGCTTCCATGCCAAGGAAGGACTGTGATGAAGGGGACATCTGCCTGATACTGGTACCAGGCAATAGCCAAAGGGGAGGCCACCACACCCACTGAGCAACATCAAGATCCATCTTTAGTGGGAAATTGAAGCCTCTTTTCAGGCCTGTGAATGAGACCTCAACTAGAACATTTCAGTTACTAGTGGTGTCCCTCAGGGATCTGTGCTGGGGCCAGTTCTGTTCAATATTTTTATTGACAACATCTATGAGGGTACTGAGACTTTCATTAGTAAATTTGCAGATGACACTAAGCTGGGAGTGTGTGTCGATCTGTTACAAGGTAGGAGGGTCCTGCAGAGAGACCTGGAATGGTTGGATGGATGGGCAGAGTCTAGTAAGATGAATTTTATATAAAGTCCAAGTGCCAGGTCCTGCATTTTTGCCACAACAATCCCCTGCAGTGTTAAAGGCTGGGGCTGGTGTGGCTGGACAGTGCCCAGGCAGAAAGGGACCTGGGGGTGCTGGTTGACAGCCTGCTGGACATGAGCCAGCTCTGTGCCCTGGTGGTCAAGAAGGCATCCTGGCCTGTGTCAGGAACAGTGTGGCCAGCAGGGCCAGAGGGGTCATTCTTCCCCTGTACTGGACACTGTGAGGCCACACCTTGAGTGCTGTGTCCAGTTCTGGCCCCTCTGTTTAGGAAGGACGTTGAGATGCTCGAGCACATCCAGAGGAGGCAGCGAGGGTGGTGAATGACTGTGAGAGCTGGGGTTGTCTGGCCTGGAGAAAAGGAGACTCAGAGGTGACCTTTTCACTCTCTACAATGCCCTGAAAGGTGGTTGTAGTCAGGTGGGGGGTGGTCTCTCTCCAGGCAGCAACTGACAGAACCAGAGGACATAGTATTAAGCTCTGCCAAGGGAAATTTAGGTTGGCTATTAGGAAGTTCTTTATGGAAAGGCTGATAAAGTACTGGAATGGTCTGCCCAGGGAGGTGGTACAGTCACCATCCCTGGATGTGTTTAAAAGAAGACTGGATGTGGCACTCGATGCCATGGTTTAGTTGAGATGTCAGGGCATGGGTTGGTCTTGATGATTTTGGACATCTCTTCCAACCTTGTGATTCTGTGATTTCTGGTCTTGCCCTGAAAGATACACAGGGCTGTGCTGATGGGAGGACTCACCTCGACCTTGCCAGGCTCAGCCATGAGCATGCCCTGGAACACTTTTGAGAGGTCTCTCAGGTTGAAGGTATAATGGGACTTGGCTGGTGTGGGCAGCAGCTGGGACGTGATGGTCATATACACAGAGATTGTGGCATCGACTAAGGGCTCGTTCAAGTCTCTCACTGCAACTGCTCCCGCTGCAGAGACAGAAGTAGTTGGAGAGGATGTCAAAATGGTAGCTCTGGGCTGAGAAAGTCCTTGCAGGGCAGGAAGGTGGCACTGAATGGCAGAAGTGCTGGCTAGTGCTTGGGCAGTAACACACTTTTTTCTGTTTTTTTTTCTGAGATACAGTGGACAGAGCCTTGGACCTGTCCAAGCACTGCTCAGTGCAGTGGAGAGCAGCCCATGGGTTTATCAACTAATGTGAACCAGATTTGGGGGGGCTGAAGAATGCTTTACAGTGATTCTGTGGTGTGAAAACTTCATACCCCCCAGGAACAGAGGAGGCACTGCCAGACAGGTAATTGATGCCTACCTGAAATATTCCAGACAGGTTTTCCTTCTCCCTCCTTGCACTCCTGCAGTGAAATCTCAGCTACTTTTAAGCTAGAAGGTGTGAGTGCCCTCTTAGCTAAACTCCCTGCAATTCATTATGCTCAGCAAATGCAAGGCCACTGAGGAATAATCTCTTATGCAATAGTCTGGCAAGATTTAAACACAGCTGCCAGTTTTAGAGCATAATTATTTTTTTCTCCCAATGAAGTTTATTACAAACACTCCTGGAGAAGTAGAGCCCTGTGACACTCCAGTATTTTGTACTTTTTTGCATTATTTCAAAAATTCTTAAATTTCTTTTTAAATCACAGCTAGATGTTTCAGTGTGCCCCTGAGATCACAGTCAGGTACTGGTACTTCTGAATATTGCAAGCACTCAGAAAGCTCTGCTTTTCTTCTCCCATAGCTGACTATTCTCACCCCTTTCTACTGGCAGATTTGCAGATGAGGGCATATTTGCAAAGATGATCCTAAATTCCCACTCTATCAAGTATAAGAGGACTCATTTCACTCCAAATGAACCCTTTTGTCATGGTGGCTGTAGCACCATGCTCAGATCCACCCTGCTCAGCTGTCCACAAGCAGCAGCAGATGGAGAGTAACAGAAGGCTCTACTTCCACAGAAGGCTGTTGTGTGGGCAAATGTCTGTCTGCTGAAAGCACAGGTAAGCTGTGCCATGCTGTGCTCACCAGCCTGTTCTGTTCGCAGTCTCTCTCATCTTTCTGCTCTTACTTACGCACTGGATTTCTGTAACTTTTTTCTCCTAGGAATCCATCTAGAAAAAGAAAAAAAAAATTAGTTCCAGCTTTACCTGCTGTGGTTAAGAATATCTGCATCACCCATCACAAACAAAATCCTCTTGAAAGGCCAAGGCTATAGGATAACATATTGCAACTGTGAAACCCAAAACTGAAGTTTGCTGATTTGCACCAGCAGAGTTTGGCCCAGAGACTAAATAGTGTATGAGCTCTCTGTTTGCTAAGCCTCATGAAACACTTTCCCTTAAAGCATCTTCAAGTGACTACTTCAAGTTCCAGCTTTCAGCACTTTGATCAGATCATCAATATTAATTGCTGCCCTTCCAAACTCCACTGTCATCACACTGACTTTCAACATGAGGAGAAGGTGGCAGGTTTCTGCAGGACTTACCCATCCAGCTGCCAAGGATGGTAGAGAAGATCTTCTTCTTGCTGCTGTCATCCATCTCAGTGAAGGAGAGGTAGTTGAAATGGCGAGTGAGGCGTGGAGTGACAGGATTCCTTCCCCCTCCAGGAGGTCCCATGGCACAGACAAAATTAATATCTACCAGCTTCTTAAAAGTACCTTCGAAAGTGCAAAATCAGGAATGAGTGCTGAGTTGTGGCTAAAAATCCTCTCCACAAATCTCCTTGGCAGGTATACATATCTAACAGGCCAACTTTTGCCAAGAGCTCTGGGCACAGGATCTGGGTCATACCGATCTGTTTGCGGTCGTACCAGCCCTGGTGGTCCATCCACTGCCGCAGCAGCTCGATGGGTGGCTGAGCTCCATATTGCTCCAGCATGGGCATATTCAAGTCATCGATAAAAAATATGAAGTACCGGCCAACTGGAGGCCCGAACACTCCCTTCCGCCTGCAAGGTCAGAACCCATGTCAGGACATAGGACAAGTCCTATGGCAAAGGCACTTCTAACTTAATCCAAAAGCATGTTTTTTTTTTCTCTGGATGTTTCCTGAGTTAAACAGCTTTAGCTATTTTACACTTGATATACTCCTTTGTAAGAGCCTTTGCATGGAAAAGATCTGGAGCAATGTTTGAGGCACTGGCTTCTCTCCACATGAAATTTTGTCTACTTATCCTCAATGCCAAGGAGTAAATGGGTGCAAATAAAAGCAAAGCTTGAGCCCATGAATCTGTTGGAGACTTCAAACTTCAACGTGGCTGACCAGGGAGGCGAAATGGAAGCTGTTTACTGTGGGCAGTGGGATTGCAGGTGGGCAGCCACATTTTCTCCCTTCATCACTTTCTGTAAAAATCCCACACTGGGGTTTGCAAACACCTGTGCTGTAAAATGTAGTATTTCTGGAATAACTAGAACTGGAACAGCTTTTACCAGCCCTCACTAATCTTTCTCACTTTCCTGCCATTATAACAAGCTATTATTGGGTCTCACAATCCCAGCTCAGATGTGCAGTGTGTTCTACATATTTCCACAGCTGTACGTGCTCAGGGCTCCTTTAGGTCTTGGGATGAAACTAAATAGCCAAGTTGATAGAAACACTGAGCTCTGGGATACTGCCTTTGCACACAGAGAAAGGAATCTTGCCTCTTATCCAGTTTGCTGTCAATGAGATCCTGGGTTTGGTTAGCAGAGGTGCGTGCTGAAAACATCAGGAAGTGGGTGATGTACTTGTTAGGCAAGTTCTTCAAAAGCTTGTCCGCAATTGTGAGAGTCTTCCCTGTGCCAGTAGGACCAATGCAAAGAACCTAGAAGCACAATTAGCAATGCAGCATAATCATAGGCATAGTGTTTCCCAGCACTCTGACATTTGCTGGAGGAAATGCAGGTCACTGCTCTTTTAGGTATTCGAAGATTGGGAGAGGACTGATGGGCTTGCTTCTTCACTAAGGTCAGCTGCCCAACATCAAAATCTCTTGGTGTGGTTGGAATCCAACTAGAGAAGTATGAAATGGAACTGTAGGAAACAGGTAAAGAGGGATGGTGATGGGCTATCTAGCAATTGCTGCATTTTGATTGAACAACTGAGTGTTGATATTCCTTTGGGATGCTGGCATAGTGCCTGGGGACTGAATGGATAACTAACTCTTAGTGCTTAAGCACAGATTTGGAACAGACAAATACAAATCCATGGAAATAATCTCAAAGTATTAGGTAGCTGTTAAGTTCTGACTGCACTGGGAGAGGAAGAGGTTGAATCAAAAATTCAAAGACAAGGCTGGGCACGTACTGGCTTATAGTTGGTGAGCAAGAGCTCCAGCAGATAGGCCATTCGGACTGTGTTCATTGTGGGCACAATAATGTCACAGAAGTTGGTGTCTGGAACCATGGTGAACTTTGCTGTAGCATCCAGCCACAGCTCCCAGTGCACCTGAAAGATTGGAGTCTGCTTAGAGAGGGCATCTATCCCTTCTAGGAAAAGGAAAACTATTTCTGCTATTTTCCCGGTCACTGCTCCCTGTGTAATAGCATGGATTCTGATGAGAAATTTAGGTATCCAGCCCCTCTGTTGAGTCTTGCCACCCCACCCTTTCAGTATGGAAATGCTGGAAGTGTTTGACTCATTACTTTTGGGAGGCACAGAGCCTGAGAATTAGAGGTCATTTCCCCAGCAGGTACACACTTGCCCTCCCTTCTGAGAATTGGGATCAAAGCGGCATGGAGCACTTGTGGTATCTGCAAGAATAAGAATTCTGCCCACAGCAGAGGGCCAAAGGGGGCTTATCTGGGCTCCTGTCTTCCTGCTCCATGCCATCACCCATGTTGCACTCAGAGGCACATGAGGTTTTTCACTTTTACAAGATATGGAACTCTTGTGCTAGACTGAAGCTGCAGATGAGCCTCCCAGAGACCACTATACAAATGAGATAGATCCTCTGCCAGGGCTGTGCTGGGGAACACAGGAGAAAATCTACACTCCTGATCACCCCATGTGGCCTTCCCACAGAAGCCACACCGGCAGCTTCTGCTAAGCATCTGACACTCATGTAGGCTCTTTGTTTCATTTCAGGAAGGGGAACCATTTTCCCTCCTTTTTTAATTCCTTTTAGCCCAGAGTCTGCTAACTGTTAGTCAAGATGTCACTGACATGACCTACACTGCTGTCTCTTGTGAAAAAGATGGAATATTTATCTGCCTTACTGTTACTCCAGGCTCTGTTGCACATAGCTGTTCTGCTGTTGTTCACTGCTTTCTAACACAGACAGATCTATCCACCTTAGCTTCTCCCAGTCCTCCAGCAGCCACACTTGTGCCACCTCTCACTTTTGTGAGCACTGATAGAGACACTCAGGTTTCAACTGACCAGCTCTTGGCTCAGCTTTGAAAGATCTGGTTCATAACTCTGAAGGCAAGAAACTGCCTTCTTGATTCAATGAAAAGCCTAAGTTTGATTTAAAGATTCTTGTTTGCTTCCTAAAGGCGCTTCTTTGCCCTTGATGAGAAAATCCTACTAAATTCTGTAGGACTGTGTTGCTTCCTCGTCTTTCCTTGTAAATTAACCAGCTTGGAATTAAAAATGAAATGTTTTACCTCTCTAGTCTCTTCCTCATCCACATCTTCAGTACTGCTAAGCCCAGCATCATCCAGTCTATAGTCATAAACTAGTCCTTCTTCTGGGAAGAGTAGCCGGATCTGTGAGAATAAAGCTGTGGTGAACCTCGCTGCCACTCAGCTGAATTCACAGGAGGATATGCACTCCAAGGAAGACCTTTCTAATAGGATTCTACCCAGGCCAGCAGGCTCAGGTCTCTCCCAGAACTTCCAGCTCCAGGGGTCCCTTTGAGAGAGTAGCATACCAGATGCCAACAGAAAATCCATCTGAAGCCTCCAGGCATTCAGCTCTGATCCCTACTCTTCACTACTAATTCCTCTATAATGAGAGAAGATCTGCTTTTCCTTTACTCACCCTTTCCTTTGCCATCTTCCTCCTGAGCCATGAGCTAAAGGCCTCACGACCTGGGGAGTCTCCAGTAGCACCCACACTCCAGATCAAGGCAAATATAAACCAAGGTTCAATCAGCTCTCCCATACGAGCAATCTTCTCCCGGGGAATTGTCTTAAATCCCTTAGAACCAGAGACAAACAAAAGAAAAATTCTCAGGTATAATTAAGGCACACAAACCCCAGACTCTTGTTAATTTACTCATAATTCTATTCAGCCTGTGAATGTAGTTTTTTCTAGCCAGTTTTTCACAGGCCTTGTTAATATATTATGTGGATTAAAATCTGTTGTTTCCTTGGTGTACTTGAGAGAACTCCCTTTGCTGAACGAATGTCACTCAACAGGAGACGGGAGAAGAATTTAGTCTTAGGTTTTTAATTTGAAAATTGTCCAGACTACTTCAATACTAATTCTCAAAGGATCTGCAATCTGAAGTGCATCACTGCTCAGCTCTGATCTCTGCTTTCCACTCGTTCTCCAATTCCCTCTACTATAAATAAAAGTGAACCTCTGCCCTCCAGCCTGGTAGGCATGGAGCTTATCTTGTGTTCCTTCAGTGGGCAGAGCATAATCCTCTCAGGTTTACCTGTGCTTTGCTGGATGTTGCATTACCTTCTGCCACATAGATGAGTTACAGCATGACCTTTCTGCACCAACATTTTGTCTTCTGGTGACTAATCCTTTCTGTGACTTAGCATCCTTAAGAGTTACAGACACAAGTAAGAGTGATAGAGGTAGCAAAATCTACCTTAATGGGAATGAAAGGCTGATACAAACACTCCATGAGCACGAGGAGACTCATTGTGAGGTTACTGTCTGTAGAAGCAATTATTTCCTTCACAGAGTTTCGTAAAAAGTCGATGGCTTCCTGGAAAGATAGGCAGGGAGAGCTCAGTGTCACCATCCAGCACAGTTGTCCTTGGTTTTACCTTCTTGTACACCTCCATCATGTTATGTTTAGCAGGGAGAGCATGACTTAGAATGCTGCCATTCCCAACTGCATCCCAAGTACCACCATTTCACTGGAGAAAAGCAAGACAAACCCCTTGATTCAGTCTTAACACCAAGAAACCTCTGAGCCTTCCTTTTGGTTCTGTGCAACAATTATGTGCATCTTGTGCTGTCACTGCTGTTAAATGGTTTGCCCCCTTCAGAGCTTTCCTTTGTAGCTCCAGGTTATTCATTAAAATAGTGCCTTATCAGCAGAGTAGAAATAACAAGACTTGTTTGCACAACCTTCTCCCTGGAGGTACTCCACTCTAAGCTATGGAACTGTACTAGGGATGGTTTTGTCCAGAAGATAATTTTAAAATGAAATAAAACCAACTATAATGACCAATAAGACTTAGTCTGTAGAGATGAGTGAGTAACCTCTATTAAAGCCACTAAATTCACAGAGAAGTTTCCATGATAGATCTTATGCTGGTAGGAAATGTTCCCACAATGGCATTTAAATCCAGGCCTTGACAAGTCTGGGCTGGTTGATATTCAAGATGACATGGAAAGGCTGGAACAGAACAGTAGCTCACCTGGAGGAATCTCTTGAAGAGAGATGCCAGCTGCTGTGCAAAGCGCTGCATGATGTCTGGCATATTTTTCAGCCAGCATTCAATAAAGGGCTCCAGCCCCAAAATGCTGGGTTCCAGGTAAACCATGCCACAGCGGGAGACTGTGGCAGGGGAAGCAACAGCCAAATCCTGGACTTCAAACATCATGGTCATGCTCTTGAAATTAGAAAAGAAAGGATAAGGGCCTGGTCAGTTTTGATACGTGTTTTAGTGCAGGGAGGAAGGAGTATAGACAACAGGCAACAAAAGTGGGAGGCATGAGTTACCTCTGTCATCTTGATGATTTCACCTGAGCTGAGGCACAGCTTCTTATTGTCATCAAGTACCGTGTTCATGTTCTCAATCCACAAAGCATCCACTGGCCCATCAAACATGTACCACTTCTTGTAGGACTCAGCGGCCACGGTTCCCCGACGCATGAGTGTGGAAAAGATCCCATCTGTCCTGAAAGGTAGGAGGAAGGCAGGGCTTGGCCCACTCTTGTTTTGCTGAAATAAATGGCAAAGTTCCCACCACAAAAGGCAATCTTATCCTGGTTCATGTGTCTCTCTTATCCATGCGCTGTAAAAAGGTCCACCTAATTTTTTTTTTACTGAGACACATCTCAGCCTGAGTGACACCGCAAAACAATTTCTTTGGGCATCATAGAATTTTTTCATTCCATCAGGATCTGGAATTCATATCATTTAACTATAAGATGTCAAGCTTCCCTTTAAAATCTCTCTCCTCAGTGAATTTTAAAGAGGCCTTGCTAGCATCCAGTTCAGGTCAGAGGCAGATTATCTGCTGTTTGGAGGTGCCTCTTTTTCTCAAGGTTACAAGGATAAATCCAGGCTAAAGAGCATGACCCTACCCTCTTTATAGCTGAAGTTCCCCATTCTCAGCTGCCTGTGAACCCTGGTGCTGCTGGAGCTGGTGACCAGGAGAGCA
Source organism: Certhia americana (assembly GCA_018697195.1). Classification (NCBI taxonomy): domain Eukaryota; kingdom Metazoa; phylum Chordata; class Aves; order Passeriformes; family Certhiidae; genus Certhia; species Certhia americana. The sequence continues at coordinate 6,237,254 of CM031868.1, read as the reverse complement.
GACACAAGGAACACTGTCTGTTGACAGCAAGAATTTAATCTGTACATGGAAACCTGGAGCACAGTTTCCATTCAGACCTTGGACTCAACTCCTGCTATTAAATAATTATTTGTTATTGTTATAGTACTAGTGAATTCCAGGGTATTGTTACTGAGATCAAGGGAAAACAGTCTGTTCTAAAGCTCAGCTGATTAAAGCAGATGGATTTGTCTGTAAATATATTTCACACAACTGCTGTATTTTTCTTTTTGTCACATTGACATGCCCGTGTAGAGTCACACCATAAATAAACTGTTGTGTTTAACTGGAGCTCCTATAAAACGTCCTTTAGTAAATATGTACCAGATCCTAAGCTGGGAAGCTCTGGTCACAGCATCAGTAATGTTTACTGGCTTGCACTTTTCCTAGAGGTAGTTAGTTTCATGTATGTTTAGATTCTCTCGTTTTCTAGAACACAGTCTTTAGCTTTGCCCTGAAACAAGTGCTGGCTGACAGGGCCAAAGGGAGATTCACACTGCTTCTCACATCCTAGCTTATGGATAAAGTGAGCTGCAAAGTCAACCTCAGATCATATATGGAAACACAGGACCTGGCTATAAAGAGGGCAAGTGGGCTATTGGTACTTGTTTCCACACCATGTAAGCAAGCAGGAGCCCTGGCAACGGGAATGAAATTCCTCTTTATGCCTCAAAGTCATCCCTCATCACTCAAGGATACCAGAGTATTTAAATAGAACAATTCAAGTGCACAGTATAGAGGTCATTTTTCTTCAGAATCAAAGCAAGTGCTTTTAAGCTGCTCTATCTTAGGAGCAGGGGCATGTGCTCCAAAGCTACTGAATTATTGTTCTACAGTTAATGCTGCAAGCTGAGCTGCAGGAACTGTCTGGGCATGGGCTGGAAGATGGGCTAAGTGCATAATGAGGGATGTCAGCTTAAATCGCTGTGACTGGCAATTGTATCTTGGTGGGGATAAGGACTTGATTGCTTCTGGTTTTATGCCACCACTCCAAATGGTTCTCAGCCTTGAAGAGAAGACACCCAAGACCAGAAAAGCGTTTTCTTTCTGGAAGAAAGTAAAGAAGGTTTTGTACTTTACCATTCATGCGTTAGCAAGTTGAACTCTCCATAAAGCTGGCCCATTGTGATGGATTTGGGATTCAGTACAAAGTAGCGGACTGCTTCGTAATTCCCACCACTGGCTGCAGGCTGACCTTTCAGTGATGTCATTGCAGCTGCCAGGACTTCATAACTCTGCAAAAGCAGGACAGCCAGAGAGTTAACTGCCATGGCTCCAGAACGACAAAGCCACTTGCTCTCACAGCAACTGCATTCAAATGCAGTGAGAAAAAAGATATAGTGAAGGGTAGTATCATAGCAATATCAGGGTTAGCCAGGAGATGCCTGGCTGAAATAAAAGCACAAAAATTAAGCACTCTGTATGTGGGGGGAGGAAGTTAGATCATCTTTGCAAGGGGCCTGAAGCACCTAAAGAGGTCAAAGTCTGTCTCAGCCTTAGAAATCTGCAGCAGAACTAAAGTCTCAGTCCAATCTCACAGCTCTAAAGTGAACCAGTAATATACTTCCCCATGGCTATAAATTATTATTAGAGGCAACATCTTTGTGCCCTGACTTCTATCTGAGAGAAGCTTTAAATGTATAGTATAGGTCTTCTCTTAACCCTCTGTGTCACTAGGTAGGTGATGGTTTGTTGGGGTCAGCACAGTGTCTCATCCATACCTTTGTCTTCCCAGAACCTGTTGGTCCCACCAGCATCAGGCCATGACGAACCACAGTGGTCTCGTACAGTTGGATGCATTTGGTGACAAAACCTGCATTGGGAGATGATGCAGAGTGGGTCTGGGAACACATCTCTTTTCTAAGGTAGCATGCTGGGATAAAAGCCTAGGGCCAGAGGGAGCTTGTGGAGAGCCCTTTCCCCTCACCATCAACATCCTTCAGATTTGCCTGGATGCAGGAATTGCGGATGGCTTCTTCCAGGATGCCATAATCAACAGGTGTTTCTCTGATATTCGGAAATAAATCTGAGACAATGCCATTGAAGAGCTTGAGGTCATCCTGCAGGAATTTGGGTACGTTGGCATCCCTAATAGCTCGCAGGCAGATCAGCTCCTGCAAGGATTTAAGAACTCAGGACTTCAGAGATACTCCCTCTTGTATGAGGCTGCAGAAAAGGCCCCATAAGTCTATGGCAGCATGAAATACAAGCACATTTACCTCATCCATATCAGGATTCTCTCTTTTGAGATTGCCAGCTGTTGAGATGACAGTCTTCACAGCTCTCATCCCAAAGTCATAGTGATCCTGAAAAAGGCACAGAGGAAGCAATGCCATGAGATAGAGGAGCACCACCTAAAAAAGTAAACTGAGGCATGCACTCAGCAGGCAAGAAAAGCAAAATGAGAGAGTTATGCCTTCAGAACAATTCCTCCTTTATCCAAGTCTATTCTCTGTATCTGTCAAACAACTAATTAGTCCTCAGCTGTACAGTCTATGAATGAGGAAGGTAAGTGCATGATGAAAAATCCTAGATGGAAGAAAAAGCAGGCAGGGCTGTTTGGCTTAACTGTCCTGCCACTGTAATCCTAAATAGGATTTAAAGTGAATCCAAGCCCAGTTAGAGGAGCAGAAATGAGAATTAGAAAGAAGGAACGAAGATGAAGAATGGGTGTAGTGACTTTTTTGAGATAAACTATCAAAGGCACCAAGAAAACCATCCAGGTACTTCAAGCCTAGGCTGAGAAAGTCTCACATTTAAAAAACATTCATGGACATGAAGGCATCTACCTGGGAGCTTAGCTGTTCTGACAATAGTTTGAATGTTGTGGTGATCTTCTTTGCAAGGATTTTGGCTTCATTAAACCCAAAGGAGTAGAGTGAGATCTCAGCAATCATGGAATAATCTGGGACCATCATAGCCACAGGACGAAAGAGAGCCTGGAACACACACATCCAACTCAATGTCCAAAACACTGTCATTTCTTGCTTTTTTTCCCAGCAAACTGAAAAGGCTGAGTATCCATTCCAGACTGTTTAGAGAACACAACATGAGTGTGCCTGACAGCTCTCACTGTAGCATCCTGGCAGACTGCAATCTGAACAGTGCCATTTCCTTACACATGTGGATCAAATCTCAAAGTGATCCTGGAGACTCTCTCTTGTCATGGACACACACTGGTGGGTCCAGGTAGCATCCAGCACTTTTATTGCCCCTTCCCTTTCTGTCTGTGCAGCCTGCCCTCCTTACCTTCAGGTTATCGGGCAGTTCAGTGCGCCCAGCGTACCCTGGGTTCATTGTGATGAACACTGCACAAGATGGGACCAGTGGGATCTCTGTGCCTTCAAAGATAAAGGTTTCCACCTGGAAATTTAAAAATATGATCATGCTCAAAAAACAGAGCCTGATCTGCCAACTAAATAATGTAGCAGAATCTTCAAGGTGGATAACAATAGCTTTTAGTTGTTAAATTATAAAGCACAAACACACACAGCTGCCCACAACAGTAGTGACTCAATCTGGTCCCACTGCAGGAATCCAGTATTACCAGAAATATTTTTCCCTGTATGAAAGACTGGGCTTGTGGAAGATTTACTGACAGGTTAATTTATCTTTTTCTTTTTTTCTTTTTTTTTTTTTAACTCTTAAACAGACTTCTATCCCTTCATCTGTAAACAAATGTCTTTCCGTTTATTTTGCACTAGAGATCAGACCTGAATTAATTCATGGCAAAGAGGGCAAAGAGAAACCTAAATCCTTTTTAAAGCTGTGTAGGTAGTAATTTCAGATGGGGGATAAAGTAATACAGAAGAATTTATCGAGAGCAAGTTTCTAATTCCAAGCCAAAGTCAAGGAAACTCAGCTCTTAACCCTTCTGGGCCTCCAGAGAACAAAGCAGAGGCTGGCCGCTAGACTGGATGACAGATGAATTGCCATTAAAGCCAACAATTCACAACAATTCACTTTACAATGTAACTCTGTGTGCACAAATATGCATTTTTCTGCAGATACCGGGTTTTGTAAATCCACCAAAGCTTGGTTAACACATTTAGACAAATTTGGTGCTGAGCAACTTATGTGAGAACACTGACTGTCTTTATCACAGCTCCAATTTTGATCAGCTCAGTGGATCTGTATCAGAGCGTTTCACACACCAAAGTCTACTGGCACTACAGCTCAAGCTGAGAGGTACTTCACCCTGTGAGAGTGTGGGCAACTCTGGCAGCACAGACTAGGGCAAAGTTAAAAATTCCTGAGAAGATGTTGACTGTAATGGACTGATATGATGTGCCATAGTTAGGACATTGCTCAAACCTCTCCTCAAGGATGTCTGTCTGAGTTGCCCTGAGAAGTGAAGCTTGAAGGTGTGTGCAGAGACAAGGACTTGCTTGAACTAGCTCAAGTGGAGATTTTTTTGCCTGCCTTTGCATCCACATGTTCCTTACATACCCTCTGCTGCTGTGCTTTCTGGATGGTTGTGATCTGCTGGGCCACCACAGACAGCACCTCGATATCGATGCGGTTGAACTCGTCGAAGCAAGCCCAGGCACCAGAGCTGGGCAAGGAAGGAAGAATGAAGGGAATCAGGAACACCACACAGGAGCAGTCAAAAGTTCAGCTAGATCTAGAAGTCATGTATCCACATACTGGGTAGGCATAACAGAGACTAGAAGTGAACACAAAAGGGCCCTGATGTCCCATGGCAAACAGTGACACAGCCTCTGTGTCCTTCCTGCTTCAGTGGAAACCCTGACTGTGCATCCCAGGCCATGAGATGAGTGCCCATGGCAGTATCTGATCCCAGATATACTGGCAGTATATGATCCCAGTTAACATGGGACATATTCTCCATGTTTTAGATTTGAGCTTTAAAGATGTGTCATGTTAAATTCCTGGCTTGTACCTGAGCTGTAAGTGTAGTAGATACAGTTTAGACAACACTTAAGTCCTTTCTTCAGAGTTTGGAAAACTATATATAAAGCTGGAAGCATGCATATGAGGAAGGTGTTCTTCCCACAAGGCATGGCTTAAGAAAGAAGTTAAATTACTTACAAAGAAAACATCTGAGGAAAGAATATCAGCTTTTGTTGGAGTAACTAATTCAGATTCACCAGTGTGCAACAGACTAATTGGACCAACTCTGTTTGAAATGTAGAGAAGAGAGAAGCCTCTCTGAGAGGATCTCTCAGGGCTTAGAGTAGTCTCTCTTGGCTGCTCAATTTTGAATACTCTCAGTAGATTCTCTTCTTCTTAAGATTAAGCAGCTTGTGGGCTGAATCTCAGTCCAACATGGATGATATTAAAATAAAAGCCAAAGCTGCAAACATTTGCACAGGTGGATTAGTGCATTGTGGATTAGTGCAAAGCATTTTAATTTTGCCTTAAATGAACAAGGATCTCCTTTTATCTCTTTTTTTTTTTTTTTTTTTTTTTTTTTTTTTAATTGAATCAACTGTTCCTCCTCTCTGGCTGGAATTTTGTAACCTTGCTCATTCTGGAATGCAGTAACCCCCTTGCTAGGGCTTTGCTTGGTTTTTTTGGCTGCTGTGAAAAATAGCCACCAGTTCCCAATGTGCATCCCTCAATAATGACATTCAGCATTTCACTGTACCTGGCTAGTCCCTTAAAAAACTTGCCCATTGCCATAAAGTCGAGTTGGTCAGAGCAGTTGAATACTACAGTTTGGATTGCCAATGCTTTGCCCAGATCTTTTGTTGTTTCTGTTTTGCCTGTTCCTGCTGGTCCTGCAGGTGCTCCTCCAAATTTCAGGTGCAGAGCTCCTGTAAGTGTCAGATAACACCTACAACAAAGAAGAGACTAGATGATGAAAAAAACCATTTGTACTACTGATTTCAGCAAGGAGACATATGATCTATCCAGCTAGAGACAAGGAGGAATCCATCATTCATTATTCTACAGAACTGCTTAGATATGCAGCACTCTACAAAGGAGTTAGAGCTATGTGGTCTTGATTAGTATTCATGGGGGCCTGCATGGATAAATCCTTCTGCCACTGGCTAAAAATTCATTCTGTGGAAAAAGGACAGTTACAAAAGGGTAAAACTATTATTTCTGCTGCATATTCTAGAGTACTAGCTGCTAGCTTTTGGTTTCTAGAAGAGATCCTTAGCTCTCAGGTGGACATTTTATATGAGAGCACTACCTTAAGAATCAGGAGAGTGAAAGCAATCAGTCTGAGCACTGATCACTAGGAATACAGTAGCAACCAATGCCAGGGTGCTCCTGTGTACTTGTCTCAAGTAGTCCTTTACAGATGTAAAGGATGAATTACCCTGTACAGATGAATTATATTTACATACATTAAGATGTATGTAAATGACCTGCATGGTCAGATCCTTGGTTTAATCCTGTTAATCTAGAAGGAAAAAACAAAAGTAAAGAGAAAAAAGGTGCATTTGTTACCCAGAAAATGTCTTTACCTGTCAGTGAGGGGTGTGATAACCAGACGGCCAGTGTTCCCCAGATACTCATAGCCATAGATAAACTCAGCATTGACTGCTCTGATGTACATGTCTCCCCTTGTCCAGTAGTATCTAATAGTGAGTGAACATGACATCAGAAAGATAAACACTCCTGGCAGACAAAACAGCAGCTCGTGAGATTACAGCCTGAAGGTTTGGACAACTGTATGTCAAAGGATTTCCCTCTCAGGAACAGAAAGGATAAAGTAACACAACAGGGTGGACAGGAGTTCTCACAGGATCAAGCAGGAGTTCTCTGGGATCTAGCATTGCACCCCTTGGGCAGGAGCATGGCCTTTCACAGTGGAACATCATGGTATGGGTTAGTTTATATTGCCAAAGAGGATGCCACCAAAACTAGATCTGTCTCATACTCCTGTTTTCATTTGTGATGGACACAGCTGATGGGTAAGGAGAATGGAGACTGGCCAGGGATGCCAGGAGAGGTTCAACAGCTGTGCTCTCTAACCTGAGCTGGGAGATCCACTCAAAGTCATTCATGCTTGTTATATTCTCCTCAACCAGCTTTGCTGCAACATCCTTGGCATGGACCTCGATGACAATAAGAGCTGACAACACTGCTCGCTGCATCTTGGACAGTCTCCCACGGACCAGGGCCACCAAATCTCCCAGCTGGGGAATGAAAGGAAAGTACCCTGAAGCAATCCACTCTGCACCAACACAATGCAATCAAACTCAGGGCATGCTAAGTCTCAGATCATATGATGTGCTCAGGCAACTTCTGGCTCTTCTTGTCAGAAGTACAAATGATTGCTCAGAAAGCAAATACTACTCAGGGCTGGTTCAGAGCTGAGTTTTGCCTAAACCATTACCATGTTCAGGTGAAAAGAAAGAGTTAGAGCCACGATGAAGTCCAGAGCTAATAACTCTCAGGTATTAGGTGTGATTAGAAGCACAGAACTGATATGAAGGATGCAGTTTCCTCCACTGTCCATCACTTCAGTTCTTCACCTTCAGATTACCTTCTTGGGTAATCCTGAAGAAGTTATCTTTCACCTTGTTAAAGTGTTCAGATGGGGATCATATTATCAATCCTGTATATTATTTGAGGTTTATTATAACAAATACCCTTATAATTAAGAAGACAACCTGTTTTACCACCTGTTTTGAACAGTGCTATGCAAAACCATGTCTCTGTTTCCCCAACAGTGTAGGAAACAGTTATGTGCCAGAACAGTCTGGGACAGTACTCAGCCGAGATCTCTATGGTTAAGTTTTGAAGTTTATGACATAGGGTGTGGGTGAAAAGATCCCTGATCAGGGTTAGCTCAGAGCAGGCTAGAGAACACAGGAGAAGGAGAGAGCACAAGGCAAGAGAGCATAAGAGGATAAGAGCAAGAGAGAGTAAGAGCAGCAGTGTAAGAGGGTAAGAGTGTAAGAGCAAGAGAGTAAGAGCGTAAGAGAGCGAGCTCTCCTTTTACAATGACTTGTATCTCTTTTTATGTTGAATATTCTACTTTCTCATCAACAAACCTAGTATTGAATACAAATTTTCTACATTTACATACATCCTATAGGAATCACTACATTACCATGTTTTACTAATTTCTAATCTCTAAATCTTATCAGAGGTTCCTTCCTGGCAAGCCAGGGAAGAAGGGTCTGTTCTGGTTTAGTATGTCTGTTAGTAAATCACATTCTTAACAAAGAGAGAAAGACCTTTGGTCAGCCAAAGCTGTTCTAGAAACATTCAGACAAACACTGCTTTCATTTCAATGTCTCTTCTAGTTTCTGCATTCTTAGCATCTTTGGATAAGTAGTCAGATTTATAGGACTTTCTTGTTTCTTCCTTCCCAACACAACAGTATTGCCCTGGCTGTATTTATAACTTGTCTGAGGTCTGATGATTGAAAAGTCTCAATCTGGCAAAATCTTACCTTTATATTTATTTTCATACCTGAGCACTCAGCTGTGGGTAAAGCCTGCTGGACAAATCTCCAGCCTCCAGAGCTTCAGACACTTCCTTTGTCCAGAAAATCTGGCAGCCAGCAATGACCACTTGGCCAGGCCATTGCAAGACCCATGTTTTACGTGGAGTCTTAAAACAGAAAGAAATAGTTGTGAGAAAGGGGAAAAAAAGTGGTAAGACATTTATTTATTTATTTATTTGTTTGATGTCCTCTTGCTCTGAGATGCATGATTAAGAAATAAGCACTGAATTCTTGTGTAAAAGGCTTTCCTTTTCTTTCCCCTCCAGTTGCTGTGAAGAAATCCTCTTCAGTCACTGAGTACAGCAGGTACCTTCTCTCCAGTATGCCACTTGCAGTAACCAGTTACAAGTAGCCAGCAGCAGGTGAAGAGCAGGAATCTGTGAGACCCAAAAGAATGTTTCCCCTCCTCTGGCCTATTCTAACTTTTCTATTTTCAAACTTTCAGTCTGAATAAGAAAATGTAACAGAAATATCAGAAGCCTCTTTATTTTTCATCCTAGATTAGAATTTTCAATTTTATACCAGCATAGATTATACAGAAACCAGAGCCAAGATGCATCCTTTACACACTAACTGAAATCAACAGTTCATATGCCTTGATTACTTTTACCTGCCCCTAGCACACTGTGTGAGACATGAGAGCTGAAGCAGAAGATCCTTACAAAGAAGAGAGATGAACAGATGTGGATTCATACAGTATACATTGTATACTGTAGGAAAGCTGTGAGGGAGTGTGCAGGGTTTGCATTCTGCAGGACCTAATTTTGCATTAGCTTTTTGCCCAGCTGCCCATTCTGCACTTACAGGCACACAACTGTACTAAAGGCTGTGTTTTGAAAGTGGAATAGAATAGAATATTCTTGTAGAATACATCCCACATTCATCAGCCCCACCTCTGGTGACCTCTATGGCAAGCCTGGAACCAACACATCAGAGACCTGCCAGTCTGTGATAAAACTCTCACCTCTGGATAAACACCAATTGATTTTTCTATGTTGTCCCGAACACTGGCCTTCATGGATTTCTCTACTTCCAGCAGCCATTCCTCCACATTCTCATTGGGCGTGATGGCAGAAAACATCTTCACCTCTTCTCCTTCACCAGAATACATGTGTGTGATCTGTAGGTCTTCCTGGAATTTCAGCTAATGGAAGAAGCACAACAGGGGATATGAGTGGAGGATTTCTTTTCTATCCCTGCCTTCCTGCCCCTGGGGGGACAGCTGGCCTGTACCAGTGTTTGCTTTTTAGAAACCTGGTGCCAAACTTGGTTGCCAGTAGTGATAATAAAGTGTGCGACAGACGTGCAAAATGACCTCTCCAAATAATGGAAAATGATTGTATGAAAATAAGAGATTCACAGTGCTGGTGTGACTTGAGTGAAGCAAATCAAATTATAGCTAGGATGAATATTTCTTATCTTCTGTCTAGGATTCAGACCCTTGACTCCTGCTCAATTCTGTAGATTCAAATAATTTCCCTTGATGAAACAGTGCCTGGTTTCAAGAGTAAAATTTTAACAGCTTCTCTGGTGCCCCAGCATATCACTGAAAGTCCCCTTATTTATTCCAATGGCTTTGCACCAGGTTTCCAGTTCAATTTCCTTTCTATTTTTCCAAACTAATGACTAGGAGATTGGTTTTACTGTCAGAGTATTGTGGTGGTTTGAGCTGTGACTAGCTATGGAGTCTGAAGTCTATTAGGAATAACAAAGAGGAAAAATAGCCAGGTTAACTCCAGCTCCTAAATAGGGATGAAGACAGAAACTTAATTCAGCTCAGGCTTGTTCAGTCCTTGTCCATTCTGGGGCTGTCAGCAGCAGTGGGATTCTATCCTAACAAGGTGTCTGTGAGTAGAAAGCTAAGTCAGAGCTATTTCTCCTGGCCTTCATGGTGAGATGGACACACATCTCCAGAGGAAGTGTCCTCTCTTCCTAGGATGGATATCTAAGTGAATTTCTCTAAGTCACCCTTTGCAGATGCCTATTTTCCCCCATTGTCTGAAGGACAACTAAGGGTACCCAGTTCATTGGCAGATGCCTGACTTTGAAGTGTCTAAAGTGAGGTTGCTGTAATCCCACTTTCAGGACAGGCAGCACTTTCCAATGTCCATGTACAGTTACAAGTTTCCAGAAGGTACATTTCCATGCAGGAGAATGTGAACATTCCTCCAGACCTCAGAATGCCTCCAAGTTACCACGACACAGCTTTCCAAAGGTGGGCCAAGCCACTCATGTGCTTGCTTTACCTACCCGTGCAATGTTCTCAAAGCACTTGTGGAGGTGAGGCTGTACAGCAGTGGGATCTTTTGTCTGAGACAGTATTTCCAGCAGCTCATCATCTGAAAGGAAGTAGAACCTACAAACACAAGAGAGAGGTATGAGGAAAGTTTACTCTGTTTACTGCAACAGCAAGGGCTAAGTCCTGGCATAATGGGGAAAAAGCCTTTTGCTAAAGATCCTGTTTTTGACTGCTCATTGATCTCTTTGTATTTGTGTGGAAGAGCAGCCACTATCCAGCCATCTCCCTTTCTGCAGAGACAGACTTCTCCCTCTGCAGAAGTCAGTTATTTCCAAGTTAAGAGGACTTGAATGAATATCAAAGAATAGAAGTCTTTCTTCAGGAATAAGAGACAAAGTTACTTGAAGGTTTTAATTTTACCCCACCCTTTCTACATAAATCCTGAGGCACAGATATGCAATGATGCTACCAGACTGCCATTAACTCACCACGTTTGTGTGTGCCTGTTTTCTCCCCATCAGATGGCAGCATTGAAAGGCACAGCTTTGCTTATGTTTGCAGGCCATGAATAAATCCTAAGCTTAGGTGGTTTTGCTCTTTCTCTGCAGAATGAACTGCAGTGAACATCTCCTTTCACATTTTCTGAAGGAGGGAGGGTGGTCTAGCCCAGTGAAATTTCGGGTTACCTGGGAAAAGCGGCTCTCTTTGTCTCCAGATATTCACTCAGCCCTTTCTGCACAAGTTCAAGTAGTTGGTTACAATTTTGCAGCTTCCCCAGTAGGTCAGGATCAGGGCACAAAGAAATCACCTACAACAGAATGTGTAGCAGAGAAAGCATCAGTATTCTGAGCATATGGGACATAAGGCAATAGAGATAATTGGGTTGCCCAGTGATGTTACTGATAGGATTTAAATGACTCATTTGCAGGAATTCTCAGGGATCTGGAGAGGTGTAAGCTTTGTGGGTAAGGAGGGTAAACAGCCCTTACAGACACAAGCATTTCTGGGTTCCCCTAAATACCAACATTTGTAATATGGAATACAATTTGTGAAGGAGTCTTGGGAAGTCAACACTGGAGAACAAAAGGGAGCAGAGCACTGCCACCAGGACACAAAAATAGGCAAAACCAATGGTTTTAAAAAACTCAGAGAATCAGTCTTGAGGAGGAATTGAAGGAGTTACCTTATGGATTACGACCACAGCAGGTTACAAGAGTCATAGGAGGGAGGGAATCTGTGTGTTGAGGAGGAGAAACTAGTGGGGCGGAGACTTTGGTGGAAGGCACCACAAGGAATGGCTCTGTCCATTCAGGTACCAAAAAAAAAGGCCAAGTTCCAAGAGAAGCAACCCAGCACAATGCCCTGGGCAAGGCTACACAGTTGATGCAGTGCTGCTCATGTCCACAACATTATGAAAACAATGACCCCAAGACACAGTCATTGTGTGAGCACAGCTCCAAGGTATTTGAGATACCTGCACTGACTACCATCAAGGCACATACCTCAGGGTTTGCATTAGCATTCTTCATGACACGCCTCCAATCCTTATCCACGGTGTTGTAGCGCTGGCTTTCCACTGGGAGCTGTCTTTTGATGTCCTCTGAGCTAAAGATTGGCTCCAAGTAGAGCCAAGAGCGCTGACAGTTCAGCCACTCCTCTAGAACATCCTAGTGGGAAGCAAGAAAAGCATATCAGGACACCATGCTATGAACTGGTTCAACAAAACCCTTCAAACTGTGCACCAGAACATGTTTAAAAAAGCAAGAAAGAACTAAAAAACAAGGTGATGCTGCACTTACACCTTCCATACTTCTAAACTCTACTTACAGGGTGACAAGCTGGAATTTCCTTTCCAAATAATTAACAACTTCCTAGCACTCCCCTTTTCAAAAGTTTTGGAACTTTTCTCCTGCAGCGCTGCTATTTTTCTGTCAGAGGCCTGCTGGATGCTCTTGGTTTGATAAGCGCTGGCACAGTCTACCAGATCCTGCTTAAACATGTGCTTTCCTACACTGAGATGTGGATGATTAGCATGGATTTCACAAGGTCTGTAAGAATCTGTAAGATCCACTTAGTGCACTTAGATTAGAGAGACCGACAATACTATTCACAACAATGGGCAAACCAAGTGGCCCCACCAAAATGTTGCAGTAGGCAGCAAAAGGGCTGCATTACTTGCCTAGAGTCAGAGGGCTTTCACAGGCCCTATTCTTCCCTAAAGACTGGTCCTCTCTTGATAATTGCCCTTCCAGTTCCCAGCAGCAACTGCACAATGTCCATGTTCAAGCATGGCAGTATCACCCCAGCTGCCTGTCTTCACCACATGTATGTGGGTAAAAAACAGTACCTGTGTCATCTTCAGCTTAGTTTCCCACAAGTTCATCCTTTCCTCGAAAGGTTTCTTGAAGGGTGAGAAAGACATGCTCTGAACCAGGACAATATGATCATCTAGGAGCTGAGAAATGTCATCAGTGCTTTTCAGAATATAGGTATTTGTGTTTTTGTAAAGCGCCACAATGAATGAAACAGACTTCCATTCATTCTCTATCTTGTTGAGTGCCTGGAACAGAGGGACAAGCAATTTAATTTTCAGATACAGCCTATACAAATGGTTATCCTAGTTTCCACAACTCTCTTAATGCCACTCTCTAGAAAATGACAGGTTTTTGCTCTTGGATTCCACTGGAAATTTCAGCCATGTATTTTACACATGACACAGTCAGGAACATCACATTTCCTCTGCATTGCCCGCAGGTTCAACACCTCAACACCAGTGCTGAAACAAACATCCTGAGGGAAAAAATGGCAATTTCACCTCCAGGCCTGTTTATGCTCTAGATGCACAGAGGCTGCCAGCAAAGGGCTTATTAATGACTATGATTAATGACAGCTTTGTCAAAAGGGGAACTATCCATTGGGAACTTGCCTGAGATTTCAGAGAACAAGAGCTGCCAGAAGGTCAAGATCATCTTAGATCACATCTGAACTGATAAACTGCAGGCGAAAGACCATCTAACCTATGAATCTCCAGGGCTAGAAAGGTTCCCCTGCATGTTTACTGTTTTAAACAATTTGCCATCTTTGTTTCCAGTCACAGCTAATCCATCTGATGTAACATTTGAATGGCAGAGTGCAGACAGTCAATTAACTTAACCAGTCCCTAATCCCACAGTTAGCAGTGAGACCCAAGCAGTGAATCAACACAACCATAAGGCAGCGCTGTTAATTTCAGCACAACTGAAATTCTGCACAAGACAGAATAAATTCTTCTACTGTGTTAACCCAGTTGTGTGGCCACTGCTCCCTTCTGTAAGGACAGCAACCTTCTTACTTTTGCTGCAGAATGTGTCTAATGCTCTGGGACAACAGGAACATCACCCAAGGCAGTGACTGCCTGCTCATTAGAAACCTATCTGAGAAGCAAGCAGAGACACAACAAGTCCTCTCTTCTCACATTTTCGATGGCGTATTCCTTGCTGGCTGTCTCAGCTACTTTGAGAATACTCTCCATGTGGTCCTGCAGGTTCAATTCCAAGCAGCGACCAAAAGTCATGCTGGGTTCCAGCTCGACACCAGCCTTAACCTGGCTTGACAGCATCTCCCAGTGCCGAGTCCGCATCCCCGGATTGCGCAGCCCTTGAATTAAGGGCACGTATTGTTTGAAATCATCCATCTTGTTTCGAAAGTCCATGGCGACACTCTGGCAGTCTTTCAGGGAGAAAAAAACCAGAACAGACAGAACAGTGTGTGAGGAAGTTGCCTTAAGGAACTCCTAGAAGCTGTCTAAAGCCTAATGTGCATGTAATCACATGGTATGGGGTAGGTAAGCAGCAGGAGAAAGCACTGGAAAATGCAGGCTGAGGTAAGGAGGATATGAAGGCTCTTTCTACATAGCCACTAAGTCAGAATTCAAGCCAGCTCCCAAGAAGCAGATCTGCCTATTATCAAAAGCCTGTTACAGGCAAGCCCATGCTAAGTAGAACTGTGCCTTAGGCTACAGCTCACCAGGAGAAGAGAGGCAGATGTATTTAACTTCTTGATATGGACTGAAGCATAATCATCTGACAGTAGATATTTTGGAAATTCCAGGCATCATTTCAAGATATTAACTTCTTAACAAAACTGCAGGTTTTAAGTTCTCTCACACCACAGCTCAGGTCATCCTCAATAGAAGACGGACACTAAAGAGCTAGAAGCAGACTGGGATTCAGCCTGGAAAGTGCAGAACAGGCCCTGCCAGCCTATGGCCATGCTAGAGATAAATGTACTTCTGCCTCATAGGAAGCACAAAGTGAGGGAAAGGGCTTTTCTCTCTGGGGGCATCCTAGAAAGTCTCTGCACTGCTCACATCCTGCTTCTTTTTTCAGTTTGTGCTACTGTGAGTAAAACAATGGGTAGGTAAAGAACAGGGGACTTGCTTGCATTCCAAAATCTGGCTACAGCATGTGCCTCCTTTTATTGCACCCTGCATGGCTGCACTGCACACTCACAGCAAAGATGTGACCACCTCCCGCTCCCTGCTGGGGATGTGCAAAGGCAAGTCAGACTCAAGGACAAAGCAAATATATTATCAGGTACCAGAGAATATTGCAATGAGCATAAGCAGGTATTCTTGGTATTTCTGTTTATCATAATGATTCATAGTTACTCATGCATCCACTCATCACCTCCTCCATTGGGGCTGATTCATGGCATTGTTTAAGTGCAAGTTCAAGTTAAAAAGGATGAATCAAAAATCACCCACAGCAAAATATATTTCAATCTAAGCAATCTGGCAGGGGATTTTAAAATTGGCTCTAAAGAATGACCAACACATCTCTGAGAATCAGGGAATGGCAAGTGAAGCAACAACTGAAATCTCAATTTCAGCTTTATTGGGAGAAATGGTCAAAAGACCTTCATGTGAATTGCAAGGGCTGAGCACAATCATCTAAACTTCATTCACATTCACACAAGAAGGAAAATTGTTATTATATTGCAGAGATCATTTCCAGATTTTGCAATTTCATTTTATTCATAATGAAATCAAGACCTCTTCTGGCTTTCCATTAAATGCATAGGTCAATAAAGAAAATAAGACTGGTCAAGAAAACAGCACCTGCAAGACCCAGATTCAAGTATCCTTGCTGCCTGACTTGCACCAGGGCTTAAACCTACATGTCTAGCCAGTGGACTATATAATAACTCTCTGTGACTAGCCTGGATTATTGCACCATATATATATATATATATATATATATATATATATATATATATATACACATTTGAGTAAATACTAACTGCAACATCAAAGGGTGGCTGGTACTTCAAGCATCTAACTAGTATTTAGATATGAATCCTCATAGTTTCAGGAAAAACAGTGGAAAATAACTTTGCAAGCATTTTCCCAGCTGTCCCTAATACACATGTGACATCCCGACAATCCCTGTTTAGAGCACTCTGTGACATGCCTCACATCAAAATGCTGATATGCACCATCTTCCTTTCCCCAGACTGTGCATCTACCTGGTGAATCCTTGAACTGCTTCACACATCTCTGCATGGTCTTAACAGAGTCATTGACATTCTTTTCTAGCTCCTCTGCCTCAATTTTAAGGAGAGAATCATTCATCCAGCTCTCATTCCAGTTTATCCAGTCTGACACCGTAGTCCAGAGATCATAGTATGGCTGGAAGTCCTTAATCATCTTGGACAGCCCACTGTACTTTAGAAAGAGATTAAAAACAATGTAAACCACAAGTGTATTCACCTCCAAACAACAGCTGACACGTCAAAAGGCCAGAAAAAAAACACCTCTTTTTTTGAATCTGAAGCCAGAAATGAGAAAATATGTATTCCAAAAGGATATATCAGACTTTCTTCTCCTGGGCCAACAATACGTATTCCAAGGGAGAGCAACCAACAAAGCTGGGCTTCACACATTCAGGCCAACATACATTCAGTGGAGCTGTGCCTGCACCATGTGTGTAGCACAGAAAGCACTCTTTCCACTTGTCTCTACAAAGCTCTCCTGCAGAATGAGGAGATTTTGATGGGCAAGACACACACCATGAGTGAAAGCACATGCCATACATCATATCGAAACCTGGCTCCTTACAGGGAAGAAGGAACCATAGACTGAAGGCTAGGGAAGGATCATTGTGTGAATTCCACTTCTGGTCTACAGCCAGACTTGGCTGGATGTGGATGACAATGACTCATTGGCAGCTGAGCAGCTACAAGCAAAATGAGTGTTTGCAACTATATAAACTGTTGCCTTAGGAGAACACCACGCTCCAAGCCCAGACAGCTGCCAGCACCCACTATGCAACCACTCATATTCACACCTATAGACCTGCAGCAACAGCCTTAGAGAAATGGATGCATCCTAACTGGTGCTTCAAGACCTTTCCCAGAGGTCAATTTCTCTTCACGAACATCCCTCAGATCTCACTGTGAGCATCCAAAGTCTCTCACAGTAGTTGAAATACCAGACCCTGAGCAGCCTTCCATGTTTGCCTGGGATCAGCTCTTCTGCAGCCCAGTGGAGCAATGAAGCAGTGTAGTCAATCTACAGGACTGAGGAGCAATTCCTCAGATAAACCAAAACAGCATGAAGGATTCCTTCCTGAGGAATTATGTCTCATTATTTGCTCTACCTGCCACCTAGAAATCCCAACAAAGATCAGAGTCCTGTGGGTACAGGACCTGACACTTACATCGGTAACTTTGATGCCAAAGAGTCTTTCCCTGTTGTTGTAGAGAGCTGACATTTCCTGAAGATCCTTCAGCTTCTTCCGGACATCCCTTGCATCTTCAGCCAGCTCATGGGCTTGATTAACATCTGACTGGACGGAAAATCCACCTACAGTCAGCTAGAAGAGAAAAGGCAGGCATAAGTCAGGACTCTGAAGCTGAGTGCTGCTTCTAGAGATATCAACTTCCTGGTGTGCTCCTTGTTACGTTCAAAGACAAGATTTTTATGCTCATGACTTCACCTCCCCCCAGACCAATTTCACCTCTGTTTAGACCATGATGAAAGTGGTGAGGAGAAGCAATAACCACTGGTCAGGTGGAGAAAACTGCAAATGTGATGACCAGCTGCTTGCATTTGTGACAATAGTTAATCCCCTAGGAATAGGAACAGTAAGTGTGTCAAAATTTGATGCTGGATTTATACTGATATTTGCTACAGAACCAGTAGAGTGCAAATGATAGCTCTACCAGTCACTCAGTTTGTTTCCAAGAATTGTTTAACAACACATATTTAGAGCTTCTCTAATAAATTTTCTGGGTTTTTTCAATGGCTTGGGTTTGTTTGGTTGGTTTGGATTCTGCTTTGGTATTTTGTGTGGGTTTGTTTTTTATTTGTTTGGGTTTTTTTATCCAGTGTTGGGGGATTACCATTTTGGGAAACTGTTTCCAAGAAAATCTAGGTCAGTGATTCCACCTTTCTAAAATGGCTTTTTCCCCCTGAATTTAAGAGTTTCTGAGGAAAAAAATACAGTCCAGACTGTTTTAGGAGACACCAGAGATGTCTGCTCAGCTCCAAAACTCTGCAATATGTCAGGGTCTTTTCCCACAGGATGAGTTCCATGGCTGAATGCTGTATTTTCCCCCTTGATGGCAGCGCATCACAGGAGATGCTCTGCAGGGTAGTGAGTGAGTACACAAGAAAGAAAAAGGAGGTGCCCATGTTGCCCGAGCACCAAGAATCGGAATGCTGCATAAACTCCTTCTCAATGAAAAATGAGTATTTCTGCAGAGGCTTGTCTTTCATGCAAGAAGGAAAGTCTTAATCAAAAGCCAACAGAAAACCAAGGGAGGCTGTGTTAATATTTGGTCTAACAACACATTAACCTCACAACTCATCTGAGTAAAATCACATCTGAAAGTTTCCCAGCTGGCGGACCACAAGAGCTTCAAGACCTGCTTCTATGGGCAGATCATTTTCAGGGGCTTAATACCTCCATTTCCTCCAGTTTCTCTTGAAATGCCTTCTGATCCGCAATCTGCATTTTGCGAAATCTTTCTTCATCATCTATGTGCTGGAGTCGAATGGACTCTGAGTCCATAGACATTTTCACTGGCCAGTAACTGGCAGTCCACCTGCACTCACATGATACAAGAAAAGAAACACGAAAAGAAATAGGAGAAAGAGACAAACTTTTTGAGCATATGTTTGAAATCCTTAAAGTAACAGAATGAGAAAGCCAAATCCCACCAAACAAGGAGGCTTTACAATAACAGAAACACATGTGGTTTCAATAAAACATTTTTTTCCAGCTTGTCTTGTTGATATGCAGTCCTTGTCACTAGGCTATTCAGCTGGAGAGAGCTGGGGAGAAGTGGAGGGCCTTTTTAAAAGAAACAAATCCACTACGCTGCTGAAAAGCTAGGAGACAGCAAAATAACAGTTGGCATCCAGAGGGAATGTCCGTCTTTGTATTTACAAGGAACTGAAAAAAATGGGGTCAGAGTCTCGGCTTATGGCTTTTCAGAGCTACTGAAAAAGCCAGTCTCCTATTAAGCAGGGCAGTGAGAGGCCAGCGTAACCCAGTTACAGGGAAGCCCTGGATTCTGCAGAGTGCCCTGGGGAGAGCGTTGTAGATCCAGGAAAGGCTGCACAAATTGGCTGCTCACACCAAGGCAGGTTTCTTGGTTCTTGCTCAGCCATAGCCCACCCCATTACTGCCTCCATTTGTGACCTCAGCCTGTGTGCAATGTCAGGTACATGGTTTGCACCCTACACTCCCAGCACCTGAGCATATGCAGCCATCTCCTGCCTGTGGAAGGTCTGGGCAGTGGGAATACAGTCACGCCTGTTCCAAGCTGGCCTGGGATTGAGCTGCTTTCCTGCTGCTGCTGTGGGGTTTTTGCACCTTGCACCCCATGTTCCTAGATTCAGGAGCACTCTGCAGAGACTCTCTCAGGTTGCAGACATACTGAACCAAGTACATGTCATTAGAGAAGTGCTTCCCAGGATGAGCAAGCTTTAGAAGCCTTGTAGCTTTGTTTGTGAGCTGACTCTGCTATTAGGGCACAGTCAGGCCACAATAAACGTAAGAGGAGGATGCCTGGAGAACTGCAGTAATAATAAGGGTTCAAATTCCTTCCTAGTCTTAAGAAAACCCTGAGAGTGTTCCTATCTTGGAAATGTTCATTTAGTTTCAGACACAGACTAAACTGTGCACTTTGAAACCTTGCAAGTATCTAAAAAAACCCCAAGAACCAAAAAAAAAAAAAAAAACAACCCAAAAAAACCCCACACAGAGAAAAGGGCTTTACTATGTTAAACAGGTTAACAGCTACCAGTTTGCCTTGCCCCAGGCCAGAAAGCAGCATGAACTCACACTTCTTGTCTACACACTTAATTTCAAGAATTCAGTGCTCATATAGCCTCAGAGACACTTAAAAGTTCTGCAGGAGCCCTTCATAGACACATGGTCCCTGATGCACTGAGAATGGTAATTGCTGCAGAGTGACACTTTGACAGTGGGAGAAATGCCTTGTGCTCACTTGTCAGTGAAATCTTCTTCAGTAAGATTGTAAAGGAAGTCGTCCATGACCTTGTAATCTTCCATGACTTCCTCAATCAGTTGCTGCACCGGGTGAGAGAAAGAGAAAAAAAGTAGACACCTTTAGACCACGCTGATTCCAAGTCTCTGGTGTATATCTCATTTTCATGAGGTGCCTTTGAAGAGCGTTAGTCACACAAGCTTAATGTGATGTGGGCTGCTTCTGTGCTGTGTGAACAGTGGGAATGGATTTACAACCTCTTGTTCTGTGAATGATCATACCATCATCACCCTCTGTTCTATGGGAATGAAAAGAAGTGTGACCTAGTGGATAAAGTGCCGGACAGAAATCGAGTGTTTTAGGTTATCCTTCATGTCCTTGGCATGGACAAGTCAGCCTACAGCCTGATGCCTTTGTTCCCCTTTTACTCAGCTGGGAAAACACTTACACTTCAAATAACTTTCAAACAACTTGGTGCTAAAATGTCCTATTAGAAAAAAATATATTAACAGCAGTTTGAGCACTAGGTAACAGAAAGATTTTCTTGAAAACGGTATTCATTTTTAGAAGATTGCTATTCAGTACACAAATGCAGAATGGATCATGAAGGCAGCAAAACCCATATGTAAGTATTTTAGGCAAGTTTTTTACTGCTATTTTGTTTTGCAAAGAGATTTAAATTTATGCTATGTATATTTAAAAAAAAAAATCTTAGGAATTATAAAAATACAAAGCCAGGAATCTTGTGGCATTGCACGCAAAGACATGCAAGTAAAAAAACTGGAGTTCTGCTTCTAAGACACCACACATGGACAAATTTCCTCCTGACTTCCCTTGATGTCCCTGTCCAAAGGAGAGCCTTCCCTACCTCCTGTACTGCCAGCTGCTCGGGCACTCCCTTCAGCCAGTCCCGCAGCTCAATCAGCTCCTCGATGTTCTTTGGTCTCTCATGCATTTTGGTGCTGATGGTTTCATATGCATCACAGATCTGCAGCAGGACACAGCAAAGACTATCAAAAAGTCACCAATTGCCAACAGACAAACTGTGAAACCTGCCCCAATCCACCCACTTCCCATTCTGAAGGCTGTTTAAGTGACGAGTACACAGACCTGTTCTGATTTTCCCTTTCCTATCCATCTCATTTGAGCTCAAATGGAATGACACTACCAAAAAAATAGGAAGAGAAACTGCAGGTATGTAGTGGAAATGGGGATAATAACAGATTTAGAGAATCACCTGGCAAAGGCAATTTCCTATATTCCAGTTATCCTCAGAGGAAGCAGAAGGACTTTCCAGTTTTCTACTAAAACAGATCTTTTCAATCCACCAACATACTTCTCTAGGATGGCAAGGTCTTGAAGAATTTAATCTCAAGAGCTAAAGCTTTCATGTAATTTATTAAATATATTTAGTACTTCATCTGGTTGAGTTTGCATATGTCCCCTATAATTTTAATTTTAAATAATCAGCCCAGTGTGATCTTTAAAACATCCTCATTAATATGGCCTTCTGGTCATTTCACAAAAACACACCAACTTCAAAAGCAGAAGGACAAGACAAGACAGAGACAGATAATCCACTGAACCAGTTAACTTACTTTCTGCACCTGTGAATGGAGGGTTTTAGCCAGCATGTCCAACATGGCAGTGGCAAGTGCTTTGTGTTTATCAGACAGATTATGCCTAATATGTTCTATCCTGACTTGAAAGGGGCCAATGATAATAGAACTAGGTAGAAGGTGGTCCAGGGTCTCCTTTTCAGACAAGTATGTGTTTACTACATTCATCACCTCCTGGGTAGGTGGAAATTGCTCTTCATAGTCTCTGTAAATTAAAACACCAACAAAATAAAATGGCAGTGTAGACCTTAAGAATATTTGAGCATCCAGGCCATTTGTGTCCACTCAAAGGATCAAGACATGAAATTAATAAGGCATACATTTACACAATAGGTGCAGAGTGAAATAAGAGCCCAAAATATTTTAGCTGCAGAAAAGGAGTAGAAAAAAAGAGATGAAAGAGGAAATATGGCAAGAAGAGAGGGAGAGATAAAATAAAAACACTTCTGTAAACACGGTAGTATCAGGAGGCACTTCAGGGGAGGGTAGGCACTTCAGTGTGTTCTGGAGAAAGACAGGAATTTGTCAGATGGATTTGTAAATTGATTAAGATGGGATAAGAAAAGAGAAAAGGGCTTCATTCCCACTGTTTGGAGAAAACGTAAGACCTAAACAGAAGTCCATTAAAGCAACAGAGGCTAAAGGACAGAATAGGTTCAAAGAGTTTTGGCAATGAAAACAATGAGGTGAAAAGAAAACGTTACTTTCTACAGAATGCCATCAGCCTGAGCAGATACTATATGAAAGTGGTCAGAGTCAAGTATGCTAACTGTATTCTCAAACAGGAGGATTCATTTTTAGGGCCATTAATATCTCCAATTACACTGACAAGCATGACAGGAATGTTACTGCTGTTAGAGACAGGAAGAAATTCCCAGTGTTATCACCAATGTTCTCTAAAAGCATGGACTGTCACCCATGACCAAAGGCAGCCTTCCTTACTTTAGTAAGTACTTGATGTCATTGTTATTTATCTCTAAGAACTTCTCATATCTCTTGCCGTAGGCTTGGAGAGGGATCCGAGTCTTTTGAATGGCAGAGCGCAGAGCCTCACGTAGCTCTTCCACTTCTGGCTCTTGCAAACCCACTGATTCCAGCATGGGGGTACCTGTGATATCCATGTTCTCCAACACATCCTGGAAGAGGAAGGAGAGAGGTATTTCAGGACAAACAGAGTTAACTGTGCCTCCTCAGGAGAGGGTCAAGGCAATCCCTGCTGGCATCTTTGGGAACTTCTACATTGTGTCAGAAATTGTTTTATCAGTTTTATGTGCCATCCTCCCAAAAGAATGAGTGTGGGGCTGACAGTTCTGTGTCTTTAAAACTCCATAGCTGAAGGCCTGTCAAGATCCTTTCTTTCCTAGGGAAAGCTTCTCCCTTTCCCCAGGAAAACTGTGTAAACATATTCTCTAAACAATATCTTTTTTCAAAACAACAAGTGGTGTTTTTTTCAACCTTGTTTTCCATACCTTAGAATATATTGTTTCCTTTACTTAACCAATGGTAATAGGGAAGGTAGTGTTCCCTTGCACCAATCACTTTTTACTTAGCAAAGTACCTTACATAAGGTACTCCATTTTGTTAATAAAGATTCCTCTTTTCAGCCTTCTGATGAACTTAAGAGTCTGATGTTTCTGTTCATAAATGACAGCAGCAAATGAGGATCTAGGGAGACAGGGCTTTCACAGTAGCAGACAGAAGGATGCATATGCAGAAGAAACTTGCACCACACAGAATTGGAAACAGTGCTATCTCCTTTATGAGTCTGATTTTATCAGCTACCATGCACTCAGGGCAACCAGAGTGTCCACATGTCCACAGAACCTGCAGCACCAAAGCAGAAACAACAACCAGACAAAAGAGCTACAAGGCTGGCGAGACTGAAGAAAACCTATCAGAATAGAACTGCATTTAGTTAAATTAAACTGTACCCAGATTAATTTAACTGAATTCCCAAGTACCCACTTCTGCACATCCTCTCCCTCAGTACAAGCTCAGTGGTGTCTGTGCTGAGCTGCAATGCACTGACATGTGCACAGCTCTATCAGTGTTGATGCAGAAATGTTCACCTGCTCCAGCTGTGGGATACTGTGAGTCGACAGGATTCCGTTGTTGAACAGAGAAATGAGGGATGTCTCAAAGCTCTCCACAGAGGGGCTGAAGAGGACGCCACTGCTGTCTAGCTCAATCTCTGTTACAAAGAGTGGATTCCTTTGAGGCCTGTGGTGGGAAGAGATAAGAAGAAACAGGGATGCTTCTTGAGAATATGATACACAACTGTATCGCTCTGGTGCTGATACTAAAATGCCTCCTGGACAGGAAAGGAAAGCAGAGGAGAAGAGTACTGTCTCATGCAGATGAAGATATAAAACACTGTGTTCTCAATTTAACAGTAAAGACACTGAGAACTGTTTTTGATCAAAGGTGAAGGAACCACCAATCATGACATATCAGGATACCCAAAAGTCATAACCTTATCTTGAGAATTGGAGTGCTTTACAGAAAAACTGCAGGTCCTCTTCAAACTAGGCATTCAGTATCTCAAATATACTCCTGAAATGCACCTTCTGGAAGTTATATTAGCATTTCCCAATCTTGCATGTGACCAGCATGGCTTAGGATCAGCTGAAGTCAGTGTCAAGACTTCCACTGATTTAAAGGTAAGAGACCTCATATGAGTGGCAGGGTGTTTTTTTTCTTCTGGCTTTCAATTTTTAAATGTTCCTTCTTTAACACCACAAAAAGCAAAACCCTTAAATCAATACCTAATGGAATAAAATTTTAGGCACTGTGATAACCTAAATTTGGAATTCTTTAGAGATCCCAGGCCAGATTCTAATTCTGAGGTTTCATCTAAGGATGGAATTAAGCACTCATGGTTCTGGTATTCTTCCTGGCATCCAGAAAAAAACTAGCAGTAACAATTTGCTCGCCAAGAATGCTAGAGGTGGCTGATCTTTAGAACAGTACATAAAACCAGCAGACCTTGGCTCTGATAGGCTGCTCCATATTACTCACAGCAGCTGGAAAGCTGTACTAACAGAGCAGCCAGCTCTGTGCCCTTCTTCCATACTCCAGTGAACGTGTCAGGTGGAGGATTAGGGAAAACTGCCCAGCTTAAAGGCCCCACACAGAGCAAAGCTTGCTTGCAGAACAGTAGTTAAAAAGACAATAGCACTATGCTTTTCTGCTCTCTCCATCCCTTATTTTTCTTTCTTACAGGTAGGGACTGTTGGCGATGTCATCTCCCCATTCCATGTCCTCTGAGCAATTCAAGACACTCTGGCAAGCATCCAGCACAAGCTGGGTGAAGCTGATGAGTGAGTTCTGGACCAGGTACCGCAGAGAGTCCTGAAGCATGAATCTGATCCTCTCCATCAGCTTACACAGCTTGGACCCCTGGTAGGCATCCCAGTCACTCTGCTCCAGGCTGAACCATTTGCCTGCATCACTAAGGCTGCTCTTAATTGCAGTCTTTACAGCATCAATCCAAGTATCCTTGAGAAACTCCTGAACCTAGGGCAAAGAAAAAAGCGAATAGTCCTCCAAGGGCTGAAGGGAAAACAGTATGGCAAGGTGAGCTACTCACTGGGGCTGTTGGACCTTTCTCTGCTGTGAAAGGAAACTGTTCTCTCAGACCTGTGGTAGCTAAAAGTAGATCTCAACCTATCCCCGCCCCCCTCCCCCCCTCCTCCATGTGGCATTTGAACCTGGTCATATAGCTCCTGCACTGGCATCTGAACCTGGTCATATAGCTCCTGCTCTCACATAAGACCCCAAAAAAGAAAGCCTGATATTAAAAAGTGGGAGTGCTCCAATCCGTTTCATTCACAATGTTTCCTTTTTGTTCTCTTTTCTATAGAGTGGTGTCCCTGGAGTTGCCCGTGTCAGGATCCCTCACAAAAAGTTGTGCAGACAGTATGACGAGCATGTAAAGGACAGAATGTTGTCTGCTCTTGACAAGTGAGAAGAAAGAGCAGAAGAAGCCAAGGGCAACAGCAGTTTGCAGTATTTTAATTTATTAAAATACCACCAAGTGTCACTTCTGCTCCACAGGCAGCTTGCTGTTTGTGTGTAATAAAAGAACCTTAGTCACCGAGTGGATGACAACACTGCCTAGCTGAAACAGCTTGGGACTGGGAAGTACCAGCACATTCTCTGCCACTGATTTAGGGTGCAACCCTGTGCAAGCTACCTCGTGTGGCCACATCCAAGGTGCAATATGCTGCCCTCTATCAGAGGACATGAAGATCCTCTGGTGGGAATTACCTCAGAGCTGAAAATTTTTGTCCTACTCTGTCTATTGGCATTGCAAGCAGAGTAATTTAATTCAGTATATAAAGAACACAGAGTGTGGAAAAGCATTGTCCCCATGAGTGTTTCAGAAGGAATCAAGGATCTTGTGCCTTGCAGCTGGATGGATGGGGAAATAAAGAAAAAAAAATAAAAGGGGGAAAAAAAAAAGAAACTTTTGAGTGCCAACCAGGACTCCTATTTGCATATAAACCAGGTGGAGGAAAGAGGGGTGCAGCCCTATATGGCCACTTGCTTAACATATGACTAAGAGCATGGTCAGCACTGGCCCTAACCAGGGGACTATGACTCTTTCAGCCTATTTTCCACATATCCAAATAAATTTGACAGGCTCATGCAAATTCCTCCCTGCCCCAAAGATGATGTCCCCTTTGACAACTCATCAGTTTCCAGAAAATCAATCTGCAGCTGCTGCATCTGTCTAATAATACACACTGACAGCACTGCTGGCTGCTCCATGTGTTCATCCCTCACACCTCCTCTGCTCACCTGAGTGAAGGTCTGAGTCTGGATCTCTTCAAATTCCTCCAGAGAGACAAGTTTGGTTATGGTTGTATCAAACAGAGACATGACAGCTGCCTTGCTGCACTCATCTTGTACCTGTGCAAGGAGATAGATGACTTCTGGACTGGTCAGAAGTGAGAGAAAGTTGAATTCTCTCTGTCGTTTATGAAAAGGATAGTCTGGGATAGAGATGATTCCTAGCACAAAAAAAAGAAAAAGAAATAATGTCATTGCCTGCAACAGCCTTCTGTTTTAGAGTACAGGTCCCTTTGGGAAGCACTTGTGTATAGGACTCTGCTCTAATGCACAGGCCTTATCATGCAGCAGCTTCAGCAGAGGGATGGATGACAGAGTCTCTGCTCTGCAGCAGAGATCTTCTGCAGCCTCCCATTAGAGGCTGAAGTGCTGACATTGGCACCTGATATTCCAAGGCTTTGGCTCATGCAGTTTCCAAGAGAAAGAACATTGGGAACTGAAGAAACTTCCCACTGAGGCTCCAAGGTACAGCTGAGTCACCTCATCTGTGAGAGGCCACTTGTGAAGTACCTCAAGGCCTTCCTGCCTTTGGAAGATTGAAGTGCACAAAATACACTCCCCCCCAATCTCTTACTGGGGCCATTTTCCTCCTGTTTGGGACTCTGAAGAAGCTGAAACACTTCCACACCTGAGGCATTTCCCAGCTGGGTACAGCAAAGGCAAGGCAGTCAGCCCCAGCACAGTGGTAAGCTAATCACACTGCCAAACATTTGGTGCCATTAAGGGTACACTTGCAGAGTTACTGCAGCTTAGCTGCAGTATTATACTGATGTATTATACTGAGGTAACATGAACGTGCAAATATACCCTAAAAAGGAGGAGACATACTCAAAAGCTTCTCATAATCTCATGTTTCTGCCCCTTGTGAGCGCCAATCATTACCATTAACCTGAGACTTCCTACAGCAAACCATGAATCCTGTCAAAGACAAGAGGTACACAGAATGCACACTGCTTCACTATGTTCACCTACCTTTCTCTGGTGCTTGCTTCTCCTCTTTGTCTGGCAGGGTAACATAAGAAAACATCTGGGGTTTGGAAGTGATGACTCTGTCAAAGCTGATCCTGTTCATGGTGTGTTTATAATCTAATTTCACTTCTTTCTCCAGGCTGGTCATACATTCTAACATGCTGTTACAAGACACAGAAGCACTGAGAACCCATGGTGTTTGAGTACACATATGTCTATAGCTTTATTGCAAACTCCACCCCCCTCTCCCTCCCTCCCAAATTTGCTAACCCAGAAGCCCACCTATCACTGAACATATCAGGAGAATGTGCAATTGCACAATCTTCATTGTGCAATGAAGCAACCAGCAAAGGTATCTACTGTATTTTAATGACAGAGGCAAGCAGGGTGTGAGGACTAGGACTGTAGCCTTTGTAAGTGTCTTTTCAATTCAAAGCAATATCTCCACTGGGTAGAAACATTACAGAGGGAAGGAGAAATAACCACAAACTAAAGAAAGTAGCTGGCAGTTCTGGAAAAGTTGGGCTATCCAAGCTGGCCTCTCATTTGCCTCTTCTTGTCCATTTCCTCAGCCAGAACGCTCACATAAGTGCTGAAACCGTGCTCCATTTGCCTTAGGAAATCATCATCCTTTACCTCAAGCAGGCAGAATACTTTTCTTTATCCCTGTATTTCTGCTCACCTAGACTAATTACTCTCCTACTTTCCAGTTCAGGCTGGCAGACCATGCAGCTCCTCACACATTCCTATTTCTGAGCACGGCAATCAGTCATGGCTGATTCCCAGCAACACCACCAGTGGCTCATGATTCATCAGCCCATGGACATTAAAATGCCTCCCCAATATGAACTGCATCACAAAGAGATACTCCATTATATCCGGGTGGAGATCTGTTCTGTTTGCCTCCCCCTGTGCAGATCTTCTTTTGATTTATTTTACTAGCTGTTAATAGGTAGAAGGGTCACCAGCAGACAACAGCCAGGTCTCTGGAGACAATAGGTAGTACAGCAATGACTGATCTGTTCCTCAAAAGCACAGGGAGACATCAAGGTCTGTCACGCCATTTTTGTCAGCCTTGCTGTTGAAGGCCACTTAACTGCAGGTGTAAGCATGGCTTGGTGGTTCTGCATATGGAACCTACTTCAGCTGGGAACACTGACAGGCCACCCATCCTGTACATGTGTCCCTGGGGCTGCCATCTCCTACTTCTGATGCCACTTTGGGCAAAAGAGTGGTGGGCTTGTGCACAGAAGGGAAGGCAGCTAAGATCCACGGTCTGTGAGTTGGCTACTCAAGATCTGCCTCCACTGACACTTGTTTTGTAGCCCTGTTAAGTCCCACAATATTTATGGACCGAGGGCTGAGCACCCAGACATGTACATGATGCTTTACCTCTTCTCTTCCTTCAGTCTGGGAGTCTGTATAGCCAAGCGTTTCATCCTCTGCAGGCTCTTCTCACTGATGGTGTCCAGCCCCTCTGTGGGCATGCTGTCCACGTACAAGTGGTACATGAGCAGCTCCTGAGTCTTCTTGCGCAGTCTGTCGGCATAGGCCACGCGCTCTGCAAACACCTGGGGATCCTCGGCCAGGAACTGCAGGCAAACTCGTGGCACCCAGTATTGACATGGCAACAATGGAGCTCTTCCTGGGAAATGAAAGTACAGCTTACAAGAGCCTGCAGGGAAAACAAAACTCAGAATGGCCTTGCAGTACTGACAGCAGCTTTTTGATAGACAGGATAATTGGGCTGCTTGCAGGAGATCAAAATGAGGGACGAATGCTTAGGACAGCAAGAGATAAGGAGCATCTCCAAACCTTTCAAGAGAAGGGTACTTCATTTTAATCTGTCCACATTCCCTTTCAAAATAGCATTGACCCAGAAAGACCAACATTTTACTTTTCTTGAAGGCAGGAAGGATGGGAGAAGGAATAAAAAGAAAGGTGTTAGCAAAGGGTAAACCTCAAACAAAGTCAAATTAAGATGTGGAGTTCTCTTCCCTGGAGGTCTTTTCAGACAAGTTAAACAGACACATATCAACAGAGATAACAGTAGAAGAGATTAAATGACTTCTTGGTGTCCTTCCCATCCCCAACTAGGACAAATATGGGTAATGAACTGACTCTCAGACTGTATGACAGGTCCCAAAAGACCTCATTTGAAACACACCTTCTGGAGTTATTCCTCCATTGAGGATGGGTCTCCCTTCTTCATCTCGCACCAGACCTTTCTCGTCTGTTTTATGGACCAAATAGAGATCTGTCTCCTTGTCATAATCCAGAACACCAACATCAATCCACTTGTAGATCAGCTCCTTGTTTTTGGGGTCCTCTGAGAGAGCCAAGGATTAAAACAGGGTTAGTCCATTCTGCTGGAGGCTACAACAAATGGACTTTCCTGATCCAAGTAATGATGCCACAGTCAAATCCATTTGCTTGTCTGAATATCAGTCAATCTCAGAGTTTCTGCTGTGACCAATTAAATAATGAACTTGGGTCCTACAGCTTAGAATTTTCAACGTTTTGCACACACCAGACAGATATGTATCTATATTGATATCAATATGGATACAGGTCAGGGCAGCATTATACTGTTCATTCAACCTGAGGAGTGTGGTGTTCCCCAAGACAGCTGCAAGCAGGACTCAGCCATCACATGCTGGATAGGATATGAGGAAACACAAGATACACACAGGTTATGTTTTATGCTTCAGTTTTGCAGACAGTCAAACTCTGGAGGCTGCTCCAGAGCTGCAGTAGCCAATTCCCATGCTTTAAAGCTACTGCAGATGTGTTAATATGAGCTGCAGCCACAGCTGGACACCAGTACAACTGTACCTAGTAATGCCTTCTCATTGAGAAGGCTCCAAATGATGGCAAAACAATGTCCACATCACTTAATTTGGCCCAGGTTTACTATTTTTATGTTCACTGTAGTCTGATCTTGTCTTCTGATCCTGCACTTGCTGTGAAATCCAAGCAGAACTATGTGTAAGTTACTTAACTCCATGAAGATAGCTATGCACCAATGAAGAGAAATTTTGTCTGTGCTGATGGAAACTCAAAAGGCAAAGGCAACCCCTAAAGAAGTGGGAACAGTCCAGGGCAGGACTGGCAGTCAGTGACATCTCTGGTCTCTTGCTCTGACTGCCTGGGCCTGATCAAAATGAGATACTGCTTTTCAGCTATTCAGAGCTAAACTCATAAGAATCTGCATGTTCCCTTCTGCTGAAAGGGCCTGTAACTGTTAGTATTGCCCTGCTTGAGCAGTAACTAAGTCAAGTTTTACCATGCCCAAGTACATCATCTGCAGGTAAAAGTGCTTTCCCAGGCACTGGCTTTCTATCAGAAGATCCTGGCTCCAGTCCTAGTAAGATCCACTCTTCTGGAGTTCGACAGTCGAATTCATCATTGTCAAATACCTAAAAAGCAAAGACATGAGTGAAATGAAGATTTACTTCACAAACAAGAAAACACCCAATAAAAAATTACCCGAGAGGAAAACTTTAACATGCAGTTCCTAAAAGGGCTACAAAATATGGAAATCAGTCCAGGTGCAAAAGCTATGCTGATCTTTGGTCAACAATTTTTCTCCCAAACAGCAGTATCTGTACCTCCATCCCTTTCCTAGGGAGAACAGACCAACACCTGGAGAGGTTTCCTGCAGCAGTACTGCTGACTACTGCATTCAGAGGAAACATGAGACACCTTTCCTTTGGGCACACAAAGGCCAGTGAGGAACATTCTCAAGGACTATTACTTTTGACAGAAGTTGTGGGCACCCTGCAGAAGATGCTCAGCATCTTGTAGAAACCCATCAGCGCCTGAGCCAGCTCCAAAGCATTTCCTTGTTTTGTTGCTTGTTGTGTCAATACTGGCTATGCGCCCTCAGAAACCTCCTGTGGTGAAGCAATGAGACAGATCACAAAAACAAAGGGCTCTCTTACCTTTAATGGGAGGTAGATGGGAAACACAAAATCTTTTGTCTCCTCAATAGGTGGCATATTGTCAGGGTCATAGTGCCTTGGCATCAGCTGATTGGAGTCTATCCCCTTGTTGTCCAAGAGCTCAGCAATGTCAAAGGAGAGATACAACTGTCTCCTCCTGGTTTAAATCAGAAGAGGAATTAACCACTTAATGTGCCTTTAAGCATTCCCATACCTACGACTCCACTTTTTTTACTTTGTACTCCTATCAGTAACAACATTTTTAGTACACATTGCATCCATGCCCATTTTTTCATTTATAGCACAAAATAATTCAGTGGAAGTGACCAAGAACGATCAGTTACTCCAATCTATATATACCTATACTGCTGTACTTATACATTGTAGAGCTTACACAAAACCAGAAGTTAAAAAAACATAATAACAAAAAGATGCTATAAATGCTATTTAAAAATAATGTTTCCTTCCTGCGTCCCAGTGAATTGTCTTTTGCACCCTCTGCAATGCATGGCCAACCCACTTTGGAGACCATCGCTTTTATAGGATAAGGTTTTCTTAAGGATTTTTGACATGTTATGTCTTGAAAGCAAAAATCCCTAATCTGCTGTGTCCATTCCACAGTGATGCCTCTAGCCATCTTCTGATTACTTACCTCTCTACTTCAACCTGCCGAGGGTTTTGCCCTGGAATCCTTTTGAAAGGCATCTGCACTTTGGGCTTAAATGATTGTACAGGGAAATCTGACTCAGCAAGGGTCTCGGTGGATGGTCCAACCACTTGCATATCCAGGAGACTTTTAAAGTTTGCAGGTATCTTGAATTTTGTGACTAAGAGACAAAGAGAAACACATCTGAAACCACCAGGCATGACTTTGCTTTACGTTCACACACAAATGAGGACTCTGCTGTCTCCTAGGTCATCTCCAGAAGTCACTTCACTAGATTTGTAGGAGAAATCAAGCAGACATCAAATTTGAAACAGAAAGAAAGGCTTTTTTTCCCCTGTGACAATATGTGGTTATAGTTTTCCATTATCAAAATGACGGCATACAAGAAACCTCCACTGAGAATTACTGTCATGCAGATTTTTGGGAGCCAGGGTACTGACCTAGTGCTAAGGAGCTCTGTTTTGCTCCAAGCTTTGCTACAGACTCTTTACATGATAGTGGGCTACTGTCTCTGGTGTCTAGACATAGAGACTACTGCCTCTACTGCACAGCTTCTATCACCCTCAGAAAGGGATGGGATCCCCTCTGCCTCTCTGGGGGGTCCTGAGACCAAGAGTCAGTCATAGCTGAGAAGAACTTGGTCAAGGTGGTGATAAAGGGTTTATGAATATTTCGGGACAAAAGAAGCTGCGCAGGTCATCTTTGTTTCCTGAAGTGCCTATTCACACCTTGGGACAAACCTCTCTCTTCTCAGCTTTTGCTCAATCAAACCACCCACTCACATCAGCAGTGGTGTGAGAACAGCCAACAATCTCACCATTTGGCCAAATGTTTTCAACAGAAATTTGGACTAAGCAAAAAGTATACATTTCCAAGAACTGGCAGAAATTAAACTATGTCATTTACCCCATAAATAAACCAAAATGTTTATATTGCTAAACAAGTTGCAAATAATAGAACAGCAGCAAACTGGGAATTTGAAGCTTAACCTAAATTAAGTAATTGCATGCAAGCTTTAAAAAGCACTATTCCCTAGACAGAGCTAAGCATTGAACTAAAAATAGATTTTAGTGGAGTGAGAGATTTTCCTTTCATGAACTTTTACACTCTACCAAGGAGAAACTTAAGGTTCTGGTTTGGAATTGATATTTTTGGCTATAAAAATAATAACAAATGTCAAGCTTTGAACCCAATTGTTCACCACGTTGCATGCACTTCTGGAGTCATGGATGTGACCCTTAATTTCAAAGCAATTGTGCAGAGCAGCCAATAATGCTAAAGCCAGGCATGTTTCAGGATTGTTAGGTACAGGAAGGGTCCTCTAAGAGGTCTTTCCCTAGTCCTTCTTAAATGCCCCCTGACTCAACCATTGTAGCTGTACGTTGTCTGCTTAGAGACTAAAGGAAATAGCCACTAACTGGCTCCTCTTCCTCAGGAAGGGCAGCTAGCCTGGCATGAACATGCTCTTAAACACTTGCATGGTCCATAATGTAATTTTGAGGAATCCCTAAAATGCAGCTCTTGTGCACATCTCTTGCTTGAGGTCATTACAGAATGGCCCTGATTTGTCTTTGTTGTCAAGCACAGCTGTTCCAATTTAGTCACTTCATTGTTGCCAAATCCATGGCACCATCCATTATGGCACTTCGTGCACTATCAACTATTTATGTCAATACTAAGTGTTTCATTTGCATTTACATTTCCAACCTGATGGCTTCTTCCCCCTTGAAGAAGCAGCAGATCATAAATAGAGCTCTGTCTCCACTTGCTAAAGATGAGTCTAGCTTGTCAAGATTCACTTGAGGAAGCAGTCATTTGTCCTCACTCATGAAAACAAATGTCACATCTAAGCACAGGAGGGTGGTATATACAGTTTCCATCTTCCTCTAAAATCCTCTCACACACAAACACTTTCTTCCCACCCACTGCCAGTCTATGATCCATATCCCCAGGAGGCTCCAGGGGCCAGGAGAGTGCTGGCAAACCTTCAACCATTCCTATATTTGAGCATCCATGACACAAGTTCTTGTAAGCAGGTGGCACCAGCAGCTCTTTACACACAGAGAGCCCTTGCATCTAGGGAGAACAATCTGCTCTGGGGTGCAGCTGGGTGCAGAATAAATAAATGAGGGAAGACCATGATTTTGGCTATACCTAAATCCCAAATACAGCTTTCACAGACAGAGCCCAGTTTTGAGGCTGTCATGTGCTACAGCCAGCAGTTTAACTTGACGATCTTTGTGGGTCCCTCCTAACTTAGGACATTCTATGACTTTCACAGGAAAGGGACCCTGCTGGCTCCATGCACAGTAAGAACACACACAAATTCAGCGTTCTCCTGGCTGAACTCCCACAGGCACCAGCACAGTCCACCCTGAACCCTGGGAGAAATGGCTATATCCAGGAGAAAAGGAAGCATGGTTTTACCACCCACTCAGATCACTTTGCTGCACCTCTAAATGAATTTCGCTTTTCATGGGATATTCAAGAAGCTCAGCATCGTTCCTGAGTACTGAAAATGAAAGCAGAACACAAACCCAGAGGCAGCAGCCTAATTCCCAGCATTCCCACTATAGGCAACCTTAAGTTATGGCCCAGTTTCCTGCCCCACCTCATTCCCTCTCAGTGTATTTACCTTTAGGGGTGTGCTGCTCCTGGTCTGCCTGGTTCACCAAAGACTGGGATGTGTGGGGGCAAGCAGAAGCACCCTGAAATGTGAGGGAAGTGTCAGAGCACAGTCATGGCCTTTTCAGAGCACAGTTGTCGCATAGTGTGAGTGGGATCATAGAGATACAAAGTGTGACTCCAAGACTGACTTTACCAGCGCTTTAAGGACAACTGAGACTGCAAGCAATGGTCAGAAAAGGCTCAGAGACACAAATATCTGCAAAGTTCAGCCCGGTGCAGAGGGGAAGGGAATCTCCCAGCAGTATGTGCCCTGATGTCAGCTTAGGATGTTGACTGGGGGCTGATTAGGCAGCCATTCATTAGTGTTTTACTACCAAATATCACCTACAGTCACAACCACAAGCCAGCCCTGCCATACTGGCATCCCAAACCCAGGCAATCCTGACACTGCTGTCACTGGCTACAGAGGAAGGCAGCACAACTCTGATCAGGATGAGCTTCACGACTTCACTTTGTAAAGGCCAAGGTCCTGCGCAAAGGCCTCTGAGCAAAGGAAGGTCTAGGACCTGGGGTGAAACCACACCAGCTGTACCATTAGTCTTTTCCTTTCAGGACACTACTGCACAAAGGATTGCTCTTTGCACTTACCCCTGAGCTACTGGAGGCTCCTGGAGCAGGGACATCAGCAGATGCCGTGCTGCTGGTACTAGGACGGCTCCTACTCAGAAAATTCCTCAATTCTTTCCTTGCTTTCTCCATCTTCTCAGGAGAACAATGCTGTGACGTAACCTTGGGCTCACTATGAGTGGAAAGACATTGAGGCTGTCACACACTATATCTTTGGCACTCCTCCACACCCTCCCACAGTGCTGGATATCCTTGAGTTGCTCCAATGAGTGGGTAACACTGAAGGTTCGATCCCCTGATTCAATGCCAACCACTGCATTCATGGCCTGGGGGCCATCAGACTCACGTGGCTGCCTCTATGGCTCACTAACCCTGGAGAAAGAGATCGCTTTATTATTCCAGATGGGATTTGGAGTGGGAAAACCAGCAGCATCCACAAGGAAAGCTGCTTTCCTTAAGCAGCACAGGCTTCCCAGATTTGTGGCAGCATTCAAAAGGCTGCCAGGAGAATTTGAGTAAACTGGGACTACAAGAGAAGTACTACTTTTGCTGCACCCAAATCCCTTAAAAACCTTGTCACACTTGATTACAGTGAGAGTAGACTATAGCCTAGGATACCAACACAGCTACTTCCAGGTGTAAGTTTGCCTCTTTCATTTAAATAATTCACATCAGATGTTTAAGCATCACCTAACACATATTAAAATATAGCCAGAAGCTCCCCTCTTTCTCCTCCTGCAGGGAATATTTTTGCTCAGCTCACAAATAATTTCTGATCTTCCACCTTGGGAGATTGAAGGCCAGGCAAATATCACATCTGTACAGCTTTATTCTATAAAAACATTTGTGCACTGAGAGATACCAATTAAGAACAGCTCTCAGACTTCTGGCAGAAGGATAATGCAACCCTTGGTTTTAGGCTTGTCTAAACACAGAGATGACTATCGTAACTAATTAGAACAGCTAAAGTGACACAAACCCCTCAAGCCTGCACACACATGCATTGATGAAATTATGTACACATACCTGTGTAGCTTGTTCCTATAAATTACAAAGCTCTCCATGATGTCTCTCAAAGGTACTCTGAGGCAAATATATCTTACTGATCAATTCCTGCTCAGGGCTAGACCCAGGCTCCTCATCCAGCCCTGCTGACTAGTGGTTTGTCTCCTGCACCCTTGCTAGAACTTTTCTTACTTGTGGTAGCCAAGCCTCTGCAGTAGTCTTCCAGCTCCCCACAGCTACATGCTGGAAAGACCTCACCTAGTCTTGAAGTTCACAGCAGGCACAGTACTTGTCTGCAATCTCATCCTGACCTGGAGACGACGCCTAGGATCCTTTCCTGCCATGCCCTCTCTGCTCTGCTCTTGAATGGAGTGAAAACTCTGCTCACCCTATACCCTTGATGAGAGAGGGCAATCTTTTCAAAATTTCACCTTGCTGTCTGTCTGTGAGAATGAATCAGGTACAGCAGAGAAAGCTTTACATGCATGCTGGAGATAAGAGGGAATTACTGGGCTGGTTTATTACTGCAGGTTCAAGCCAGTGCACAATTTTGAGAGGTTGAATTAAAAAAGAAATCAGATAATAAATCAAGGTTACCATGATGCGAATCTCTTAAGTGGAGTAAACAAACAGATTGGAAAAACCTGGGAGATGAGATCAATAATACCCCCTCCCCTCCTTCAAGCTAGAAAATCTCAAATATCTCTCCTCTCAGCTTTGCTTTGGCATGGCAACTGGAACCTCACACCCTGAAGAATGAATTTTCCATGGAGGATTTTGTTTTTATTAGCTATTTTATGCTCTGGCCATATCTATTTTAGCAGCCCAGCAGGACTGATTGGAATCAGCCAAGATCCAAGGATTCCTGATGAATCACTGCTGGACTCTTTCGTGCCGCTGCACTGGCTCAGAGAAGAGCAGCAAGGCGGAACGACCCTGCGGTGCCTCTCCTGACATGTCACCTGAGCATCCTTTCCTTGGGAGCAACATGCCAATATGACTTGCTCTTTTGCCTCTTATCACCAGAATCTTAAAACCATCCAATTAAAGAAGCCAGCTCCAGCACACAAGGTTCATCTGAACCTTTAGTTGGGGTGAATGACTGAACCCATTCCCAAGTTAGCAGGACTGACAATCTCTGCCTAGAACCAAAATAATATGGCTGCTGTCCATGACGGACAAGTTTCCACGATTGAGGAAAAGTGTATCATGCCAGCCCACAGCAGGACTAATTCTTTGCTGCTTTGCTCTCTGTGCACTCACTTACACCTCTGTAAAGTCCATCCTGGGCACTTAGGTCAAAATAAAACAAACCCCTACTCAGTGTCCAGATCAGAAACATCTGTCATGCTGTCCCAGCTGCACAGAGGGAAGGTCCCTGTGTTTGCAATTGCACAAAACCTGACACACACCACTCAAAGAACAAAACCAAGCATCCAAATTTTCCCAGCAATTCCTCAAACAAATCAGTAAAACAGCTTGTCTGAGAACACTGAAGCTGATGTGGATATGGGTGAACTGCTAAGCACAAATGGAATCCTACTGTCCTGCCACCCCAGCCGCTGGAATGTGTCTGGGTTTTCTAACAAGGAGGTTTCCCAGAGCATGGTGGGGAGCTTGCTTCGGTGCTAGCCTCCTGCTAGGTAGTTTGGCTGGTCCCATCCACCTCTCAGGAATGGTCTCCAGGCTGGTTTCAAAGATGAGAGACCCTCTCTCTTCTACTCAGCCTAACTGCTGAGCCAAGAAGTTTACGGCAGTGCAGTTCCCTCTTTCCAAGCTTCCAACACCAACTGCCTTTCCACACCCTTGAAAGAATGTGCAGCATGCAGGCCTAGGGCTGTCCTCCCCTCCCTCCTTCCAGGAGTGACTCCAGACCCTCATCCCTGGGCAGCAGAGCTTGGCATGGATCGCCAGGGAGAGAACACTTTCCATCCTGCAGCGAGCACACAAATGGCAGTTCAAGCTTTCAGCCAGATCTGCTACAGCAAATGCTGATGGTACCACATAGACTGTGCTCAAGGATTCCAAGGGATCCTAAAGAAGAGCAGTGAAACTGCCCAGTGCCACACTCTAACTGGGGGCAGGAGGCTGGATACATGCCACATTCACAGCCTTCAATCCTTTCCTACTTGGAGCACTTTCCTCAGGACTGAAGCTCTCCTTTGACAAGGAGGCACAAAGGTGGAGGGAATAGGAGTCCATTGCAAGCAGGTTAGATGTCTTCCTGAAAGCAGCTTCTCTGCCCTCCTCAGTAACCCTTCTCCTCCCCTTGCACACCTGGGAGCATCTCCCGTTCTTTGCTGGCAAACAGCTGGCTGGCACCAAGCTGTCCCAGCTTTAGCTATAAAACCTTTTCCTGACTGCTGAGACACCTATCTCTGCATTAGTTTAGTCATGCTCCCTCACACCTGAAAAGCTTGATTCCTAGATATACCAGGTGTGATGTATCATGCTAAATTGAACTATTCAAAGTGAAAGCATATTCTTATGGCACTGCTGACACAACATTAGCTACAGTGTCTCTGTGTCATTGTGGCAAAACTATAATTACAATTTCTCGGTAAATCCAGGCTTTACACATCCAGGAAGTCAAACTCCCACATGTCTTGCTCAATGTCTGGTACGAGCTTTTTGATCTGCTGCCTCTACTTAAATTCTTTGATCTAGAGCTTTGACAAAATAGGACTCTTTTTTTTTTTCTCAAATAAGGTTTAAAATGGCTAAAAATTGCGACAGAAATAGAGAATAGTACTTTAAATATCATCTAACCCCTAAGCAAAGCCACAGATTGAAGTCTAGTATTTATCTAAAATCTATCTATTTATCTGTGCATAGCCAGAACCCCAGCCACTAGACCATCTGGACACCAACATGCAGAAATTCCCCCTTCCTATAATTTAAGCCATACAACATAAACTCAGACAAGGTGATGCGCTCTCAACAAACTGCTTTAAACGTTATCCCGTACTTCAAATCCCTTCCACTTTAAAAAAAGCTGAAAGCAATTTCGAATTTTATAGCAGCCCATTCCCTCCAACGTTTTGCGGAGTTTTAAAATTGATTTTCCCCTGGGTTTTTTTAAATGCATTCTTTTCTCCACGGGAAAGCACCGCCCGAGGCCGGGGCAGCCGCGCCGGCCGGTGGTGGTGGTGACTCCCGGGGTTCAGCGGCACAGCCCGGATTTACAGACACCGTGGGTGCCGCAGCACACTCCGCCGAACAATTACACCGTGCCTCCAACACCGTTTGTGTCATTTACGAAGCGCAACACGGATGAAACAAACGCTGCTGTTGGTCTCGCTTCTGAAGGGCCCCGGCGTGCGTTAACAGCGCAGGGGCTGTTAACGTGCGGCGTGTGGAGATGGGGCAGCGCCAGGAGCAGCTCCCAACGCCCACCCCGCACACCAGCCGCGGGGGACACCCCGCTTCCAATGCTCCAAGGAATCCTGGCCCTGCCCGCCACTTCCAGTGTCCTGAAAGCACGAGGGGACTCCCTCAGGATCTACACCTGCGCCCCCCTCCGCCCTCCCGGCCCAGCCCGGCGGGGCCCGCCCCGAGCCACTCCTCTGAGCCCGCAGCTGCGGGGGCCGGCGAGGCACTGCCCAGGCCTGCCTCGGGCGGTACGCACCGACCGACCCGAGTCCACACCGATCGACCCGAGTCCACACCGATCGACCCGAGTCCGCCCCGACCGGGCCGAGTCCGCCCCGACCGGCCCGAGTCCGCCCCGACGCCGCACGCGTTGCCACGGGAGCAGGGGCGGGCAGAAGGCTCCGGCTGGAGATTGCTGCTCTCCCCCCGCGCGGGCCGTTGGGCTGGTCCGGAGGAGGCGCGGGGCAGTGCGGGCCCGGCCACGCCACGCCCGAGCCGGGGGGGGAGCGCTGTCCTGGGGCTGTCCACTGCGCGGGGCTGTGCAGAGCCCCCGGTGCCACCTCAGAGCCTCCACCGAGCCACCGCAGGGACACCGCAAAGCTCCCGGTGTCACTTCAGCTGCCGCCGCAGGGACATGGCAGAGCCCCCTAAAAGTGACCGCTACGGAGTTGCCACTGGCATCTCTTGAGTTGCCGCCACGGGGACACCACAGAGGCGCCTCTGCTAGTTCAGAGTCACCACTGAGTCACCACACTAGGGCCAACGAGGAGCTGCCACCAGAGGCTACGGCTGTGGAGCAGTGCCACCGAGCCACCACCAACCCGTGCCTTCTAGGGCTGCCATCCCCAGGGTGCGGGTGCTCGGCATCCCAGCAAGGAGGCACTGAGTGCCCGTGGGGACAGCCCCCATTCCCCATGAGAGAACTGCTGTCCCAGTGACACCTTCCTCACTAGCTGGCAGCCAACCCTGCTGGCCACTGTCCAGGAAGGTCCAGCAGATTCTTAGTTTCTTCCTCCATCCCATCCCCAAAACGAATGGAAGCAGGCAGGGTGCTGATGTAGAGCTGCACCTTGGCTTGTCTAAATCAACCCTGTGTGCCCATGAAAGTCTTGAGCTAAAAGGTCATGTTGGGTGGGGATGGGGGACTAGTGGTCCTGGAGAACATGCCATCCCTGCTGAAGGAAAAGCGGCATTGAGTCCTGTTGAACAGGCCCCCAACAAGCTGGTCCCTCACAGAGGGAATGGTGGGGAAGGGACAAGCAGTGTCAGCCCTGTGGGGGAGTGAGGAAGAACAGGTTTGGAATATTTTGAGGGAGAGGAAGGGGGTGGAAAAGCAGAAAGGAATAGATTTAAAGTCAAAAACCCCCAATCTATAAGAGATCTACTGTGAAGGAGTACAAAGGGCAGAGGAGGAGCAGGAAAGGATAAAACAGGAGATGAGTGTAGGCTCCCACAGGAGGAGAGCTGTGGCAGGCGGGTGGGCAGGGGCTGCTTCGTAGCTCTTTTGAGACCCCCAATGCCTGCTGGCCTGGTTTCAGGCTGACAGTAAGTCTTGCTGCTTCCCAGCTGTGCACTTGGGAGAGGTGCAAGTTCTAGAAAGCAGGGCCAGAGGAGCAGGACAACACAGCTGGCAGGCTGGCCTAAGGGATGTCCTCTAGGCGTTGTGTGGGGGCACAGAATTAGGTAAAGAGGCACCAGAATGGGGGGTATGTCATGGGGAGGCAGCAGAGCCTAGGCCAAGAGTACTGGCTCCTCTCCCTGGTACCTGCTGGGGGTAAAGGGCCTGCTAGTCAAGAGTAGTGAGGCGTTTGTGCCATCTGAAAATTTGCAAGTGAGGGGATGTGAGGTTTGGACAGAGAAAGGTGGGACAGGCAGAGCCTCAGAGAAGAAACAAGCTTCTCCAGATGAGCAAGCTCCCTCATAGCAATGCTCAGCTGCTGCCAGGGTGTTCACATAGAGCATGGAGTTTCTGGGTGAATTTGCACTCTGTGCTACCAGCCCCACTGAAAGCAGCGGATGCTGGAGAAACTCCCAGGTATAAGTCCTCTGTCATATTGCTGGCCTCACTGCTTTACTTAAGTAAGGAGCACTGCTGGCTTGCCTCAATTATGTTTGATATAATTACAGCTCTTGCTGGACTTCCCTGGAGTCATGTCCCACATGGCTTCTCTGATTGAGAGGAAACAATAGTGGAACCCCATTGCCCTTTGCATGGGAAAAATATGTATCCATTTTATGCTGGCTTCGTCTCTCCTTCGGTGGGCTGGGAATCACAGCATGACTTGCTCTTCCTGTGGTTGGCTAGCCTTCATTTTGGACCAGACTTTCAAAGTTTGTCACAAAATGTTTCAGCAAGTCAGGAGGTGAAAGCCCCCCTGATTCAACTGCCTGGGCCTTCACAAACCCACCAGGCCAGAAGAGAAAGCAAACAGGTGTGTGAGCCACACGTCTGTGTGCTGCCATGTCTGATCCATTCCCTGATCTGCCTTCAAAAGGCCTTTCTGGTACTCCAGAGCCTTGCTCCCAGGTGTTGCAGCAGGATGTGCTGGCACTGTGTCCTGCTTCCATGGGTGCTCCTTTAGCCCAGGAAGACCAGGCAGGGGAATGTGTTACCTAACCACTTGCAAAGGGCAGATTCAAAGTGGCAGTGGTGATGGTTGGCACAGCTGAGCATCTCTGTGCTTTCACCTTCTCGTATCAGTCTGAATTGAGATCCTGTCCTTGGCTGGCTGGGCCAGCACAAAAGGTTTAGTGTTGTCTTTCCTCTGCCAGTCCTTCTTAGTGTTCCTTTTCTACGATGAGCACTTCTGAGGCCACAGATTTGATGCTGACTTCCCAAGAAAAAAGTTCTCCAAGAAGGGTTCCTGAGTCCCTGCTGAAACACACTGGTCAGTGACTTACCCAGTATTTTCCTTAGTGCAAGGCTATTTTGGGAGAGGGAATACACTATTCTCCCCATCTCCTATCACATCACTGGAGTGAAAGCATGAGCAAAGGTTAGCAGAGTTGGGACTCATAGGAGGGAGAGAACTCTCAACCTTTACCGGACATGAGAATCAAACCAGTTTCAGTAGGTGTTAGGATGTGAGCTGGCACTGGAAAGGAGAAATATGTGAAACATGCTATTGGCTCATTCTGTCTCTGAGGCTCTTTTCTGCCTGAAGAGCCCTGCTTTTCCTGTATATGGTCTAAGCTCTTGGAGCTAGTTTTCCTGCTCTGCACTTTCACTCATTTGGCTTTGCTGCATCTATCCCAATCCAATAGCGCAGAAAACCCTGTATCACACCAAAAACTGCTTCTACAGAAAACAGCCTTCCCTTAGTTATGGGAGGAAGAATAAAATATCAAAAAATCCTGATTTCTGTGGACCTTGGAGATGATGTGCAGGTTGTTTTGTTCCATCACTTGCACCTACCCCCTACCGTGGGTGGCAGGCCCCTTCAGATTTAGCAGTGTTTCCATACCCACCCCCCACACACATTTTGCTGAAGGTGTAAGTGATCCTTAAAGCACAAGGCCACTAGAGAATAAGGCCCTAGATGTCTCTGTCTCCACACCTACATGTGTTCCCACACACAAGATACAGCATTAATCTAGAGTAAAACACCACATGTTGACAATGCTAACAGTACATTTGACAGAAAGTCCTCAGATTGAACCCCAAGACACAAAACACTGAGAAAGCCATAAAGCAGAGAGAATCAGGACAAAGTCTGGCTTCTTGTTGCTTCAGCACTTCTGAAGAGGCAGGTTGATTCTGGGGAGGTGATATCAAGCCAGATTTTCTTTTTATTCCTGCTGCTTTCAACTGCTTTCCTGACACAAGGCTGTTAGCTTGAATTCAGTCAGGCTGGGACCAGTGAACAGTTTGTAGCTGCAAGTTCTGTACTTTCCAAACAGTTTTTGCTTCAGAAAGCAAATGAGACTTTGGCTCTGATAGTGACATTCTTTTTAGTTAACTTTATCCTTCATCTCCACCACTGTGTCACAGTACATCATCTCCTCGGTGTGTGTTCTCTCACATGGGGATCACACCATTAACCCAGCCAGAAGGCTTCCCCAGGGAGTTTGC
Source organism: Certhia americana (assembly GCA_018697195.1). Taxonomy (NCBI): domain Eukaryota; kingdom Metazoa; phylum Chordata; class Aves; order Passeriformes; family Certhiidae; genus Certhia; species Certhia americana. Next base: position 6,193,308 of record CM031868.1, on the reverse strand, counting down.
CAGCAGAGGTTACTGCCCCAAGAAAGACACACAAAAAGCATGGGGCTGTTCAGAACGAGAAATATAACAGCAAGGATTACCAGGGCCAAGCCTGAGCAGGCATGGAGCAGTGGGGATGGAGATGATAAACAAGCCTCAGTGATGAGATCTCAGCAGTGGTGGGCAGAGGTGCTTGCAGTAGCCATTTTCACACAATTGGTTCAGCTGATTTAGCCAGAACTGCTTCAAATGCAATGCTGTTGTTCTCCATGGGGCTGCTGACAGAAAGAGCTTGTCACCCAGCAAGCTCCCAGTAAGTCGGGAGATTTTTCCAAGAGTCCATAGGCACCTTGACTCCAGAGAGGGTTAGTGGCAGAGGTGTGCTCCCAAATATCCCACCCTCTGGCTTCTAAATCCCCTGGAGCTAGACCCTTAAATTCCTTGGAAGTCCCAACAGATCAATGGCCAGATTTGGTGCAGATGACAGGTCATCTGTCAGAACATACACAGGGAGCTTTGGAGCTCTGTAGCTCCACAGAAAATATGGTGCAGTTATTTCCCCATTACTTGCCTCCTTATAGAAAAGCTGGAAAATTTCCCTGAAGCTTCCAGAGGAACTTCAAGCCCTTCATGAGAGACAGAGGCATCTTGGCTCCCTACCACAAGAGAACTTGCTGGGGGTTTTGGAGAGTTCTGGTTCAAGTCTGTGTTCTGAACCAGACCCGTCAATCTCATTGTTAAATCTCCTCTCAGCAGGTAAATGTTGAAATTATCTGGCTTTGAGCAAAAATTCCAGCCTTTGCTGACAAACAGAAACAGACTCCTGTGAAAAGCCTTTCTTTCAACCAACTGGCACCTGATCAAGGAATCCCTAACTTATTCAGATTTTTTTCCACTGGAAAGCACGTGCCAAAAGCTGGAATAGATCATCATGTGAACATGGCTGTTTTACTTGTTGTGCAGAACAAGGCCTAAGCCAGCAGGCTGAGCAGAGCAGCAAAACCAATGCATGTCTTTGCACCATGAGAGGACAACACAACATTTTTTGGTTTAAAATGGCTTCAAAACAGAATTTTTTGAACTTGTTCATCAGCTCATTTATTGCACCAGGTGCCAGCCTGATTTCCTGCTATCATGGACACAATGCTGTCAGTAGTTGAGCATTCATACCATTTGTCTGTCTGGTCCATCTATTCTTGCAGTACCTCTCACCTGGCAAGGAATATTCTCCATAAACAGATCTTTTAAATACAAGAAACTATTTAAAACTGTTGGTGGAAAGTGAACAAAAACCAGAAGCAAACAACCCCCCTCCAAACAAACAAACAAACAAACAAACAAACAAACAACAAAATAAAAACAGAACAAAAAACCCTAAGAGAGTTTTTTGCTGTTTTCCATCATGTTTTTGTATTCAACTGGTAATTGTAGTAATGTAAATATGAATATAGATATGAAACCCAGAGGAGAATGGGAGCAGAGTTTGGATGTGACCTTTCCTTCCTCTCAGCCTGCCTGCCCCACACCCAGTCTCAAAGGAATTACTGGTGTGTCCATCCTGCAGAGTAGGTGACATTTCTGGGGATCTCAGTGGGAAGGAGAGTCCTGAAGCTTAAGGCTGAGCTTCTTCCTTCCAAAGAAATTGTCACATATTTAGTGAGTGCCAATCTTTGCCTGGGTACAGGGAGCAGAGCTCAGAGAAGGCAAAATCTGAAGAAGGCTGTGGCTGTAGCATTGCTGGGAGGAACTGAGCAACCAAGTGAGAGGAATTATAGCTTCCAAATGTGTACCGACATCCTGCTAATTCCCAGATCTCCCCCTACTCCCTCCTCTGCTGACGTTCCAGTCCCCACGTCAATACCTGCCAGGTCCTTTTAGAGAGGTGACATTTCCATTCCTGACATTTTCTGGAGCTCCATCTGGGAATTAATGTCCGGATATTAGCAGCGATGGGGCCGTTTATCATAATTAGTCTCATGAAGCTACTAAGCATCCAACTATTTTTCATCAGCACCATGGAAATAAACTGCAGAATCCAGTAGACGAGATGGACCATTTATTTATTGATTGATTTATTTTGGTCTGTCAGGATGCAGCTTTAAAGTTTGTCGAGATGAGCAATGCTTCTCACAGGCAGTGACGGCAGTATGGCTGGCTCACCTTGGGTGTGCAGGCTGCAGAGAATAGGTCCCCAAACCCCCGAGACAGTGAGAAGGCATTTGTTATCTTATTATTATCCTGCTATCCTGCCCTTATAAAATGACAAGTTGTGACAGGTTGTCCTAGGTTGGCTCTAATTGGACAATTTTGTAATATTGACGCCTGATTAGGCCAATGGAAAGAGTGGATATGCCTTTTGTAAATACACATCTTAAAACCAAAAAAAAGCCCGTGAATAGCTCTGTTTGTTTCTGGCTTTGGTGAGGACGGGTTGGGCCCGGGAGCCAGTCCTAGCTCGGCCCACATGGCCAGGTTTAGGCTGGCACCCGGGGGGAAGCTCGGCTGAAATTCTCCTGTCTCCAGAAGAGTGGTGAGCAGAGCTGCTGAACTTTTCATTGAGGAGCTGCTAGGCTTTTATCAAAGAGCTTACCAGGTCTTGTCCTGACAAACAGCTGGGACTCTTTGCCAGCAGAGACCCGTCTTTTCTTAACAGAGCCTGCCATACTGTGCCAGACAGAGACTGTGTTAGCACCGAGGGCAGCTTAAATAAAAATGGCCCAGAAGCCAAAAAAAGCCTTGCAGCTGCCACCATTACAGACCAGGAGCAGCCACGTGGCGAGATCAGAGGGGCTGGGGCGATCTCACACAGACACTTCAGCATGGCTAGCAATGAACTTTGTGTGCTCAGCTGCTTTAAACCAGCTTTACTGCAGACAGGGGAGTAGAAGCGTCGGTGACAGGGGTTTTTTTCCCTTGTTTTACAACTTTAACAGGGTCGAGCTGGCTCATGGTGCCAGCGGGAACCACGTGGCTGGCAGGGAAGCACAGCCAGCCGTGTTCTTAGGACAGAGCTTGGACCAGATCAGGTTTTTTTCTTTCAGCGTTGTAGGACTTTGTAAACTGTTTCGGTTAGTGGTGAAGCTTAAAACCAGATGCCTTTACAAATACTATTTCTCTCCTAAATTAGGAAAAGGAAAGAAAGTGAACACGTTGAGATAATAACATAGGATTTTGAAGTCAGTAAAGAAAGAGTTAATTTTAGACAGAAGGTATTGAAGAGATGTTTTAAGCTTGTCTTAAAAATCCTGTAAAGCTATGGTAAAGTAGCTAACCCTATATTTCACTGGTTTTGATTCCTTGTTACACGGAGATGCATTGGGGGGATGCAGCATTCTAGCACAGTTGTGAGCTCTAGGGCACTAGTGGTTGAAGAGATGCATGTTGATGTAAATTTAGTGAGAAACTTGAGCATAAAGAAATAAAAAACTTTACCCTAAAGATAGTAGTAGAAAACTTCTAGTCCCAGAAATAGACAAAGAGAACTTTGCTCAGTGTTAGAACAGCTCATCCTTAAAATAGCACCCCAATAAATTGAAATAACCTATGAAAGCAGCTGTGAGAATGGCTGCAAGACATAGGAAGGACTTTCACACTGCAAACAGAATTTTCCTGTTCTGGGTGGCTGTTCGCAGTAGCATTGAAGCCACAAGAAAAACTATTTTTTCTTGTAGAGAACTGTCAATAGTATGGCAAGAAAAACTCTTCTCCTAAGCGAGCTAAAGAAACTATTTTAGAAGTAGTAAACTGACTAAAAGCCACAAGTTTTTGTCTTTACATTGTTAGTAAGTAAATAATTAAGAGAAAAAGAAAGAAAAAGTGTTCTAAAGGTTTTTTGGGGTTTTTTTTGTTTGTTTAGTTTTTTTATACAAATTTTCCTTCCTTATTATGTTCCTTTTAACTCTGTTAATAAAGTTTTATTCCTTTTTAAGTTTAAGCCTGCTTTGCTCTTAATTGAGGAATTTCAAATTGGCAAACCAAAACTTATACACAATTAGTGCGTTGTCCGAAAAAAATTGACCACAACCCACGACGCAGGTTGAACCTTGTCTGGACAAGCTCAGGAAGAGCCAGCTGCTAGCCCCATGATGGCATGAACAAAAGCCATCTCCAGGCATGGTTTTTCTTCTCTGTTGGGAACAAAGCAAGGGTGCTGTGTACCGTACAGGAGGTGGCACAGGGGCCAGGAGCTCCAGGACTCTGATTTGGCTGGGTGTGCATGGTCGTGCTTGGACCTTAATGCTAAATAGAGGATGCTGCAGGCAGCACATGTGTCTGTTACCTTCCAGAGGTGCCTGGGAGCGGATGAAGCCATTTTCTCACTTGTCCCAATTGGAGCAGGGCGAAGTAGAAGCTTGTTGTTTTCCTTCCCAAAGGATTGGGATTGAAGGACAGGGAAACAAAGTTCCATAGATCTCACACTGCAAGCAGGGGAAGGTTCTTTGGGAGGGTACTACGGGTTGGATCTTATCTCTGCCAGAGAAGGTGGCTAATGCTTGCTGTCATCCCAGTCTTAATTTTGGGGGGCCAGTGCAATAGATTGTCCATGTTTCTGTGAGTTTGGCTCCAGCTCCCTGCTGTGCAGGCATAGCTGGTGCCTGAGCTGCTGAAACCTAACAAGGTTGTTATACATCCTGATGGCTACTACTCAGGGTAAGGAGCCCGTATTGATTTCAGGAGCTCTTCTACCATTTTGCAAGCTTCAGTGACCTCCTCACACGTTCTGAGTGGGATAAGATGGGAAATCCCTGTCAGGGTCATCTGCCCTGCACCACACTGCTCCGCATGGCTCGTAGCCCATCTGCCTAAGAATGAGGATTACAATGCTGTGTGGAGCTTCTGACCAAAGCAAGGCATGAAGGCTTCTGAATTCGGTGTTGCTCTCCTCTCTATCCCCATAAAACCTCACAAGTCTTGCTACATCCCACACACCTCAGTGCTCACCTGCAGCAAGCCCACCTCCTCCCTGCAGGCTGATTATCAAGAGCTTTCCATCCTGAGGTTTGCTATGCAAACATCAAACATTTGTGTTTAAATATTACACTCTTCTGCTGATGTGAAGCTAGTAATTACAGCCAGATGGGACTTGGCTCACAGGCAGACACAGGGCCCACACGCTGTTCAGTGGTGGCTTTTTTTTTTATTGCAAAACCATGTGGCAAACCACCAGCAGAAATGTCAGAAATGCTGAATGCAATTAAAAACAATGGAAAAAAAAAAAAGGCATTCTAAATATATTGTGCAATGTATTCCAGGTGAGCACTAAATGTTCTGGCTGCAGTGCCTGGCAGCCCTAGTACTATCCGTGGGACATGATCCAAGTCAGTGTGCTCAGTGCTCAAGTGATGCATCCCTCCAGGCCAGCCCGGCGATGACATGCACTGATTTGGTGTCAGCACCTCCTGCAGCTCCAGCAGTGTCTGATCCTTCAAAGCCTCCCTCAGCTGAGGAAGAGCTCTTTTTGCACAAGGCCCTGATTCAGCCCATGCTCTAGTCCATCAAAGTAGACCCTATAAATGTATCACAGTCCCATGGCCACCATGCTGCTGGCATGAACTTACAGCTGCTGCTGCCTCCTCAGCTGCTGAGTGGAGGGATCACCCTCACTGCACAAGCCTGCACACATTTCTGCCTTGCACAAGCTGCCCAGAGTAGGGTTAGGGTAACAGTTAGGGTAATCAGTAACAGTGATGCAGGTAACTGCCACCAGTGTTGCCTGAAAGAAGGGTTAGAGTTAGCCCATCATACACAGTTTAAGTAGCCCCAGAAACCACTGCAGGTGATGCCATTACAAGCTATAAGGGCTACAGCCTTTCCTCTGCAAATCAATCCACCCTGTGGCTGACCCTCTTTTTTACACTCAGGATGCTTCCAAGCCAAGCAGCACAAAGCCAAAGCCCAGTTTTCTGTCCAAACAGCCAGGGATGTTTAATTCCTCAGGACAGATGCTGGGATATGTGCTCCATGCTGTAACAGTCAGCATTACAAAGGTACCTGCTCACCCATCCATCTGCAAATGGTGTCCCACAGCCACCTGCCAGACAGGAGCCAGCAGCTGTGGTTGCAAGGAGAAGAAAAAGAAAGCAGCAAACAGGAAAAAAAATAATTATTGCTTTGTGGGAAACCCTAGAGCCATAGCAAACACATGCTATCTTTTGAGATAAGCACCAAGCCCTGATACATTTCGTTGTTGAGGAAATCAGGATCAGCCTCAGCTGAGGTGGAGAACCTTGATCTCACTTGTTGGCCATCTCACTGGGGTCTGCTTCTTCCTCCTCCTGCGCTCTGCAGGTTTCTAAATTCCGAATTCTTCCTCAAAGGACCATGAGTAGAGCTTTCCAAGAAAGCTTGTTTCTGATGTCATATACCCCAGGACTGCCTTTTCTGGTGGGAGGGGAAGGTTTGGGAAGGTTTGGGAAGGGAAGGTTTGGGAAGGGAAGGTTTGGGAAGGGAAGGTTTGGGAAGGTTTGGGAAGGGAAGGTTTGGGAAGGTTTGGGAAGGGAAGGTTTGGGAAAGTTTGGGAAGGTTTGGGAAGGTTTGGGAAGGTTTGGGAAGGGAAGGTTTGGCAAGGGAAGGTTTGAGAAGGGAAGGTTTGGGAAGGTTTGGGAAGGTTTGGCAAGGGAAGGTTTGGGAAAGGAAAGGTGCGGAAAGAAAAGGAAAAAGGAAAGGAAAAAGGAAAGGAAAAAGGAAAGGAAAAAGGAAAGGAAAAAGGAAAGGAAAAAGGAAAGGAAAAAGGAAAGGAAA
>CM031868.1:6135049-6186578 GCA_018697195.1 Certhia americana | reverse complement strand
AAAGGAAAGGAAAAAGGAAAGGAAAGGAAAAAGGAAAGGAAAGGAAAAAGGAAAGGAAAGGACTTCATGGCTCTCTAGTTTCTACACCCAAGAAGCAGAGCTTTGGCATACCATTACCAACCCTTGCGTCAGTAACCTTATCCAGCACTGCATGGGTCTGTGCATGCTCTGTTGTACTTCTGTTGCCTTCATGAATAATGGATCCACCTCCACCTTCCCTCTCCTCTTCCGTGTTGGATCTCATTTCATGTTGCATGAAATGGTATGTTTGCTGCTTCCCTGGGATTGATCTGAACATTCTGATTCCCAGCTCCAGTTCCCCTTCTTCCCAGCATGTGAGTGTAACCCAAGAGGGCCCTGACTGATGAGTGCAGAGCCGGTACTGGGGTCACCACTGGCTCCTGGCTTGCCTTCTGCTAGGAAACAGTTGATCCCTGATATTTCTAGAAACCTGTAAGTTCTCCTTCTCTTCTGAAGTTTTCCATTTTACAAACTAAAAGTAAAGTCCCAGGAAAAAGATTCTGATTCTAAAAAGTCAATTCTCTATGCGTAAAAAAACCTTATATCTACAATTCTATATAGGTTTGGTACACAGAACATTGGGGGTCACTCCTACAGTGCAGTTTGGACAATTTAATTTCCTTTGTTCTTGGAAATACCCAGCTTTATTGAGCTTTATCTGGTAAAGATCAGTGTTTTTATTTTCCTTCAGAAGCCGCAGGCTCAGTAGCAAGGTAGCCCCAGTTTTAGCAGGGAATATGCTGTGGCATTTAGCAGTTTTATGGGTGCCTCTTGCCTTAGGTCCTGCTGCAATAGTACCACGATCCAAGGTGAGGACTTGGTTAAGTTCAGATAAATCTGTTTTGAGTGGTTTGTAGCATTTTGGGGTTTGCAGACATGAAGATCTGTCGAAGTTGTGTGCTGATCCCAGTTTCCCAGTCTTTCTCCTTTCGTCTTATCACTCCAGTGATAAGACTAAAGTTCACCATGTTTACCATGTGCATCCACCAAGTTTACATGCCCTTCTCTGGAGCTGTACCTTACCACTGTGTCTTCTCCCACCCTCACCAGCCCAGTTTTTAATCTCTGCCACACTCTCTTGGTGTTGCTGCCCCTGCAGATCCACCAGCTTTGGGAGTTTCCACAAGGAGTGCCCCTGTTTAAAAAAGAATTGTGAGGATCTGAAAATCAAAGGCAAGGATGTCAAAAAACCTGCAGTCAGGAGAGTGGAGTGCAATTTAGGTGAAAGTGTAATGCTTACAAAGGGAAGGGAAGAAAACAGGGTCCTCAGTGAGAAACCCCACTGCCAGAGGCTTTGGAAAGACACCAGATCAGTTGCCTGGAAACTAATGCTGCCCCTCATTATTGTCAGCAACAGGAAAAACCCACAAGTGCCATAATTCAGGCCACCACTACTGTCTTTTCCTCTTGGCTGAATGGAAGAAGCAAAGAGAAGAGGCTTTTCATGCTCTGTGGGTTGCAGGGTGTCTCTTTGCCCTCAGTTCATGGGGTTGCAGGCTCCGTGCTTTCACATCTGGATGGTCGATTCCCTTGGTAAACCTTGTGTCCTGAAGTTTAGAGGCTAAATCAACCTACAGCTTTTTAAAAAATAAAGAACAGTTGAAGTCAGCAGGAGCCTCTGGAGACCTTATCTGACCACCTGGCTCAAAGAAGAGCTAGCTCAAACAGGTTGATTTATAGCATATCTCATCAGGTTTTGAGTATCTCCAAGGATGGAGATCCCCTCAACCTCCTGGGTAGACAGGTCCAGTGTTGGATTACCCTTCTGGTGAGGTTTTTGTTTAAAGTTTAACTCAAGAACTTTTTGACAAAAAGGACTGTATAAGTGACTGTTATAGAACAAAACATGCATATACACATGAAATTGCCCAAAGCAATCTGGTTGCAGCAAGTTTAGTGTTAATTCCACAGCTGAGCTATTTTCCAGGGGACCCTCGTTCATCCCACACACAGGACAGACTTTGCACTGTTAGCAAAAAATCTCACAAGGTTTTCCACAGTGTTGTTCAGTGCACGAAGCCTGAGGCAGGATTTACTGCACATTATTCAATCTCTTCTAGGGAGGTAGGATTATTAGTCTCCTGTAAGAAACAGTTACGTGATAGAATGGTCTGGGACAGTACTCAGCTGAGATCTCTATGGTTAAGTTTTGAAGTTTATGACATAGGGTGTGGGTGAAAAGAGCCCTCCTCAGTGTTAGCTCAGAGCAGGCTAGAGAACACAGGAGCAGGAGAGAGCACAAGGCAAGAGAGCATAAGAGGATAAGAGCAAGAGAGAGTAAGAGCAGGAGAGTAAGAGGGTAAGAGTAAGAGCATAAGAGAGGGAGAGTATAAGAGAGTGTAAGAGCAAGAGAGTGCAAGAGCATAAGGGAGTAGGAAAGCTTAAGAGCAAGAGAGAGTAGCAGAGCGTAAGAGAGTGAGCTCTCCTTTTACAATGACTTGTATCTCTTTTTATGTTGAATATTCTACTTTCTCATCAACAAACCTAGTATTGAATACAAATTTTCTACATTTACATACATCCTATAGGAATCACTACATTACCATGTTTTACTACTTTCTAATCTCTAAATCTTATCAGGGGTCCCTTCCTGGCAAGCCAGGGAAGAAGGGTCTGTTCTGGTTTGGTATGTCTGTTAGTAAATCACATTCTTAACAAAGAGAGAAAGACCTTTGGTCAGCCAAAGCTGTTCTAGAAACATTCAGACAAACACTGCTTTCATTTCAATGTCTCTTCTAGTTTCTGCATTCTTTGCATCTTTGGGTAAGTAGTCAGATTTATAGGACTTTCCTGTTTCTTCCTTCCCAACAGTCTTCTAAAAAGCTTTTCAAGTGAGTTCACTAAGATAGCTGAATATTTCAAAACTGGTAATGATTTTAGCTTTGCAACTTCCCTGCCAGAGGATGGGTCTATGCTATGGCTGTTTTACAGAGGACAAAGCTTGAGCCCAGAAGAGCTAAAGGGATGGGGTGCTGCATGGACACACCAACAAGTAGGCATTACAGAGCACTTTAAAAGGTGTTGCAACTTCCCTTCAGGTCAAATGGCTTTAATAAAGCCAGTATTCTACGGCAGACCAAGCTGCTGCAAGAGGAGCAGCTCAGAGTTTGGGTGGCAGTGGCAGGGTCTGTGCTTGCCCTGTACCCAGCATCGCTCTGCCTTAGTGTGCTCACCACACCAACTCATTTCCTACAGCCTACAGCTGAAGAGGGGTTGGGCTGTGGGAAAGAGGGAATCAAATTCAATTTCATCAATTGGTCAATTCAAATTAAAAGAGGCTGAGATTGTCCAAACCTGTGTCTAGGCAAGTCTGGCTCATCCTAGCTTAAGCACTTTGCATTTGAGGAGGGCAAATTGAAAATAAAAAAGGCACCTTGAGAGTCAAGCTCAGGCAGACAGGTAGCACAAAGCATCTGCCATGTGTTCTGCTGGCCCTGGGACTGGAGACCTGTAGCCTTTGTCACACAGGTGGTGGCTAATCCTTCTTCCACAGCTGTTTCTATAATCCATGGTGGCACTAACCCGCTTGTCTATAGTCCAGGGAACCTTTTGTCTTCAAACCATAAACCACTGCAGGGACCCCTTTTCCTGATTGCCCCTAGGAGGGAGATTGGGCTTTTGTTTGGGTGAATGCTTTCCTGATTCAGCATGGGAGGAGGGAACAGGACACACGTTTAAGGAATTAAATCCATCGCAGGAACTGAAAAGATCCTAGTCCCCCAAAAGCTGATCCACAATGTCAAGCGGGGTTGGGAAAGGAAGGAAAGTGTACAATAAAGACTTTGCAAGGAGCAGACCAAAGGCAGGTCTGAGTTTCACTGTCTGTGGAGGAGAGCAGAGCAACCCCCCCACCTCCCTCCATCTCCCAGCTCTTCCCTCTTACAAGCTACAATTCCCTGGGAGGCCCCTAATCTGCCTTGCTGTACAAAAGACCCAGCCTACTGGCTTTCCTTTTCTTTTTGCCTATTTAGAGTTGAAGTGGGGATCAGTTTCCAGGCACGAAGGTGAGGAGGGGGAAGGAGCAGCGTGCAAAGGGTCTCTGCAAAAGAGATACTGTGGAGGGCAAGAGCTCAGGTGATTTCAGGTGGGCGGGACACACACATGGAGTGTCTGGGGTTGTCAGATGCTTGCTTTCTAGTTACTGAGATTTTTTGGTGTGCTTGGGTATCACTAGCAAACTGATGGAGAAGGTAACTCCTTCCATCTTTTGTTTTATTTGTTAAACAGGATCTCCAGTCTCTTGATCATAGTCAGAGAATTTTTCTGCACTGCTTCTGGCAACAATTCAGCCTACCTGTCCAGGACTCCCACCCGATGCTAGATGAGGTCTTGTCAGTACTTTGCAAATGCTATTAATAATTTCCTGCTTCTACTGGCAATATCCCAAAACACTCGTGTCTTGTTCGCCTTTTTGTGCCTTTAGCTCATTGGTGGTTCATAATCACCCATGACTACAACGAAGTTCACCTCCTCCTCAGTCATGTCCAACTGACACACTCCCTGTCTAGCACAAAAAAACCCCAACCCTGTGATTAGTCTTGCATTTCGTGCTCTTGAATTTCAACTCATTCCTGCGTCTCTGTGCTCAAGGTTGTCTGCTGCTTTCTGTTTGATCTCCTGTCTGCTCTGCATTCACAATGCCTCCCCCTTCTGCGTCAGCAACTGGCTTAACCTAAGCACTTCCAGTTCTTATGACAACATCATTCATGGAGAGAATAAACAAGATCAATCCCAGGATCGATCCCAGAGAAACTCCAGTGGTGAACTCTGTCTAGCCTGCTACTGCCTCTGTCCAGAGGTACAGCTTCTGTGCCTGACTTCTATTTCTTCCCACTAATCCCATCATCTTCAGTTTAATTAGTAATTTCCCTGTCACTCCATTGAGCACAGCTTGGCGCATTTGTCTAGAAATTTGTCTAGATGAATTGAGATGAGCAGGCTGTCTTGGCCGAATGCTTTCCACGGCCTGCCGAGCTGGTTCTTCTCCAGCCATTTAACCGAGCTGGCCTGCAAGTTTTGTTCCAGGTCTTTGCATGCTACTGACTCATCCTACAAAATCCCCAAGTCCCACAATAAAAACATCAAACAAACCAGGAATGCGTACTACATTCACAACAGTCAGTGTGGTTCTTTCTCTTCTGCAAGAGGTTCTACCTCTGGAAACCTTGCCATCACACCTGTATTTTGGCATTTTGGTTTGTTAGGGAACCAAACCAATACCTGCTTATCCTGGCTGTAACACATCAGTGTGTCTGACTTTAGCATCTTATTTTGTTATACCATTCAGGCTTTGTACTGTCATTCTCCATCTTGCATGTTGACCCTACACCCAGCATTATCATCCTCTTCAGACTGACTAGGAGCCACATCATGAGTGTTTTTGCTACCCAATGGAGCCACTGTGCTGATATTTTCCCTAGTGTCATAACACCCTTTGTTTAGATTTAGGTCAGCGAGTTTGCTATGTTGTCCATACTGCTTCCAGTTTCTTCTGTTTCTTGTCACCAGAACTGGTAGGGGAGGACATGAATCCAGCTGGAACTGGATTTCCCAGAGCTGAACTCATCCTTTTCAATGTGAGGCCAATACATCCCAGATCCAGTCCTCATGGGCTCAGGGAGCTTTAAGGTTTTGCATTAGCTTTGCTAAATGCTGTCCTGGGGGACCTGGCAATCCTGCTTCTTCTTACCCTCAGGCACTGGGTTCCAGATATTCCCACTGCAATCCAGGCCTGTCAGAGGCAGCTTTGATGCTCTCTGGGAACAGACCATATCGTCGGTAGTGTAGACAACGCTAGGCCTTGAAATAGATATCTTTTCCATGCCTTCATCTGGAAGGCAAATAACAAAGCCTGTCTGAATTAAACTGTAAAATCCTCTCTGTCAAGCTACTAAAAAAACCCCAGTTTTCCCCAATTTAATCCAGCCTGCCAGGATACTGGGATCCCCAAGCAGGGAGAAGTCCATGCTCAGTCAAGGGAGATGAATGGACTCTGAACAGAGGGATGAGCAGACTCCCTGTGTTGTAGAGGAGCTGGACAGAGCCCACACCCTGCAAGGGGCAGATTGGACAGGCCCCCTGGAGGGTCACCACCCTGTGTTAACCTTTGCAGGAGATTCCCTGGGCGTTGCTTTGCTCCCTGTGCCTCCTGGGATGCTGCCAGCTGCACCCGGCCTCCCCCGAGACTGCTCCCGCTGCTTCCACCTCACCTGCCCTGCTGCGAACGCCAAAAGTGAAGCTGGAGCCTCACCATGCTGCACTCTAAAACCTCTGTCTTGTGGTGGAAATAAATTGCCTCATATTCCCGTAACTCAGGCAGAAAACCCAGACCCCTTGCTGATAAAACCAGGCAGCCTGGACAGCGTTGCCCTGGCAACCTCCACTTTCTTCCCCATCCTTTTGTTCGGCCTTGGACCCAGACTTTTGTACCCAGCCATAATGGGGCCAGACTCTTGGGATGTTTACGGGGTGAGGTGAGAGGAATTTCATTCAGCCGTGTCTTGCTTGGCCCGTCTCCTTCCGCAGGGTGAGGGAGGAATGTTATTGACCAAGGCCCCATGCAGCGACCAAGGCACTAAAGAAAGGCACTTTAGACTTTCCGACAAAGAAAAGAAATTCCTGCCCTCCCCCATGCAAACATACCCCCCTGCTCCAACTCGCCTTTTGTTTCATTATTTCTCTTTTGGTAACTTCCCTGCTCACCCACTCCACAGCTGCTCTCACCAGGCACAAACAAAACCCTTCAGCGTGCCCCGTGTGCCTGCCAGCTCCAAGTTGCAAAGCATTCAGTAATCCTCCTGGATCCCTATCCTCCGAGGCACCTTTACAATCAACCAAAGCTGGACGTGCACTGAGTTTGCAGGAGCAGGACTGCTGCATAGCTGAGGCCAGGGCATGGAGCAGCCAAGCACAGCAGGGAGCTGGAGCAGGACCCCAGCCCACTCTGAGGCCTGCCATGCTCAGTCCCTTGCCCTCTGGTTCAGGCTGGAAAGGGTTAAGCACATCAGGTCCAACTGCCTGCTGAGAAGACAAAAGTCTGCCTTGACATCCAATATTGAAGCTCCCAGGGACACCACTGAGGAATTCCCATTAGCCGGTGTTTGTGGAAAGCCTTATATCAAATGCCAAGGATAGCCAGTTTGCTTTCCTCATGTCAGTGGCTGGGACAGCAGCAACACCTTCCTGGCACTGCATTTCAGGGAAGAAGCAAAGTGGACACAGACCAAGTGATGCCTTTATGGAGGAAAGGCAAGCAAATCTTTCCCCTTGTCCCTCTGCACAGCTGGCAGCTCCAGCAGTGGCCAAACCACCCTGGACAAATTCTAGCCTGACTTCACCAGACGTGTGCCTGGGTTCAGGTAGCTCATTTCGGAGGAGAACCCCATAGCACCACTTTCTCCCTGGCCTTCAGACTTCATAGTGTCTTGGGAGAAGTCAAATCCACAATTTGGGCAGAAGACTCTGAGGAGCTGTTGCTGGCAATGCAGTTATGTTTCCCACTCACCCTGCTCCACTGCTCTGCTTTCAGGGGCACCTGGGCAAAGCCAAAGGCATGGGCAGAGATGGGATGCTGAGAAGGATGGGCACTGCGTTTGGTTCAGTTCTGCTGCGGCATAAACAGAAGATAAAGCCCAAGTTGGTACTGTTTGAATGGATAAAGACCCTTTGAGAAATGAGTGGCTCCTGCTATGGGCAGTGTCCTAGTGCTTGGCCATCCTGGGGGACTCTGCCCAGCAGAGAAGAGCCTGCAACTCATAGCAGAGACAATGAGTGTCTTATGGATGGTGAGAGGCACTGCCAGAAGATTCTCTTTAATCATGAATGGATTGTTATGGTATTGCTCTCTCCCAGCTGGACTACCTGATTAACAGTGAGCTCATACATCATAGCCTTTCACTTCAGTTGGTGCTGCAAGAAGACGGAGGAAAAAGATCCAGACACCAGTTTTCCTAACACTTGTCTTTGAGACCCCTACTCTTCCATCCTGTCTACTTTAAAAATAAATAAAAAAAAAAAATTTAAAAAATCAGCCAATAGATTTAAAAATTGATTTGTGAGATGGACAGCAGAAAGGAGAGGCAGAAGAGGCGACACAGATGATAGTGGACCGCAAGACACCTTCTCCTGGGACTGTTGCCAGCAAAAACTAAAGCCCAGGGTATGCCCAGTTGGCTCTTGACAAAGGACTGGCACCATTTCAGTGCTGCTTGCCGCAAAGGCATGAAAACCCAGTGAAAAACTAGGGAACCAAGAGGAAGCAAAATGCAGACCAACCATGAATAATGGCACAAATGTTTCAATGCTAACAGAAACACACAGCAGCCCTTCCCATTGTCCAGCCTTGGCACAGTCTTTCCAAAAGCTGCTGCTGAAGTGAGCCTTCCTGGATCAAACAGAGTGTGTCTGCAGGCATGATCCCCAAGCTGGGTTTGATTTATGTGTTTAGGGTTAGTGATTCAGCCACAATGAGGGATCACACACTGGAGGCACTCTCCCGTTGCTCCTCCATCACCTGCACCTCCCCCATGCCAGCCTACTGACCCTTCACTTTTGAGCAGGTTACCTCAGCATTGATTTTCCTTTTCAAAAGGACTTCAACTTGAAGTGCTGAAAATGGCTCCTGAGCAACCCCAAGATGTGAAGCCACACTGAAAAGATCCCTTTCCTTGCATTTGCAGGAGTGTTAGCATTCATGTTTTTTGTTTCCATGTTGTGGGACAGAGAAGAGATCAGGGCAGGTAGGGGGAAGCAGGCTTAGGTGTCCTCACAAACAGACCTCTGTTAGGAGGTGCAGCAGAAGAAAGCTGGACCACAAGAAGGAATGAGCACTGCAGTTCTCACTCCTGAGGATAGAGGAACTTGGGCAACAAGAAGCCAAATGCTTAAAGAGCAGATGAAAAGGGAGAAAATCTCTGCTTAGCTGTCCCTGCTTCCCCACTCCGCCTTCATCATTCGCTGCATCAACACTGAGGAAATCAGTTTTGTTTCTACATAGTTCACAGCAATCTTCAGAGGGTTACAGGGTCCCTTCGAGGTCTCAGTGAGAAGATGTAGTGCAACATCTTCAAATGGTGCCTTCAAGAGCAGCTAATCAGGGACATTGGAACTGTGGGAGTGGGAATTGTGTCAGGCTGGCACAGGAAAAGTTCTGCCACTAATGTCTCATCAAGCCAACGCGGGCTTAACCTGTCAGGCAAAACAAGAGGTGGTAGAGACAGAGTACCAGTTAATAGGCTTTAGGACATACAAAGCAGCAGGAAACCCATTTTTCTCCAACCACCCACATCCCATACGGATGTAGCTTTGAGGGTTTTTTCCAGCTTTGTGTTGGTGGAAACAAAAGCAGGTCCCTTCTGCAACCCATTTGAGCAAGCAAAATGAGATAGAGGCTCCTGGAGAGGCTTGTTTTATCAGAGATGCTGGTGCTGAGAGGGTAGTATAGAGACCAGTGAAGTATGAATGGTGCACTAATTTTGAGGCTCTCGGATGTCTCAGATGGGACAGTGACAACATTGCCTTTCCTCTTGCCTTGATCCAAATGGATCTGTCCTGTCAGTGCCACAGAGTGTTGACAAAAGGTTAACTCTATGCTGTCCCCTCCTTTTTAGAGGGCAAATTAGGGCCAGTTTGTCACAGCAGTGAACTTTCTGCATCCTGCCTTGCCCAAAAGTTCCCAGGAGAGGTAAGAGACAGTTCCTCTCCATGGGGCCTGCAGCAGATGTTCAATGCAGCCAAAGCTAACTTGTTTGTAAATCTGATGAAGTCAAGTTGGTTTTTTTTCTCCTGTTTCAAATATTAGGTACTTTGATGTGCATAAAACACCTTGGATGATCTATAATCAGAGACTTTTGCCTGTATATACTTCCCTGGGATCACTTCTAGGAGACAGCGAGGGGGAGGAAGAGATATTTTTTTTCTGAGGTTCCCTTTTAAAAAACAATCTATAACTTCAATTTTCAGATCAATGTTAAAAAAACACCAAAACAAAAAAAAAAAAAAAAGGAACTAAAAAAATCTATCAAATTATTCTCTTCCTACATTCTTCTGACACTGCTTTTCTCAGCCCTCTCCTCCTCCCAGTCTGTTAGCTGTAGGAGCATTACAGGGTGCTCAAGGTGACAGGAGATGATTTGATTACAGCAGCTGAGCTCTGAGTGCCTTTGAGTTCTGCCTTAACCTGCTGTTTGTGGGGAGCACAGCAGCTATGCTTGCCCTCCAGTGGTGGGGTTCCATTGCATTGGTGGATGACAGGAGATGGAGTCTGCTTTAAAAGGCAAACTGTCAGTGTCATTATTAATGAACTGGAGTTGTGTTAGCGAAGCAACGGGAAAAAAAAAAAGTGAAGCAAAGAGAGAGCAGCTGAAGAAATTCCTAGATTTGCTTTTTCTATCTTAAGAACAGAGACAAAAAAGTAAAGGGGATCAAACAAATGGAAAGTGCATCAAGATGAAGGAGAAAGGGTGTCATCTTTCCAGCAAATTACACACTCAGCATTTTGAGACCACAACCCTGATTTCCAGACCTCTGGGATATTCCAGTGCATTGTTTTCAAGCTGGCTTCCTCATTCAGCTTCAGTTGGGTCTGATGGCTGGTGTGGGCTCTAAAATGCTGAGAGATTAGTGTTAATAAAGACAGCAACCCCCCACCCCTTTGCTGTATTTTCAGGATGGCCTTGTGCTGGAGATGGCACATTGTTTCCCTTCTACAACTGTCCATCAAGGACCGTTCATCTCAGACTCCAATAAATCCTATTATTTCAGCTGCACATTTCCACTGCCTCCAAATCAGCAGCTGATGTTATGCAGAGTGTTGCAATAAATGTTTATGGCTCTGCTTCTCCTCAGCCTTTAATTTCAATGGTTTGATGTTGATCAGCCCCTTGAACAGCCGCTCGTTCACATCATTACTGGTGTGTGCAAACAGCCTGTGCTGGGGACCAGTGCCAGCTCTGCTGCTGTGCTGATCTTGGCTTGTTAGAGGTGTTTCCAGATATGATCTTATAACTCACGGAAACAAATGGTTTCCTCCAGCCCTGAGTTAGCATCCTCTGCTGTAGCACAAGCATACGCTATGGAAGGTATTTATGCATGACTTAATGCCCTGGGTGTACAACACATAGCTGGGGATTTCCTTAAAACCTTTACCCACTTGGTGTTTCTGGGCAAATTCACAGCGGAGGCACACCATCAGTTTAGGAGCTACACACTGGCTGTGAAAGCCAGTAATTAAAGATTCCCCCAAACCAGTGAGCAGCCGTTTCCCTGCCAGCCTCCTGACTTTGTCCACAGAGCAGACAGATGCAGGGGAGGATGCTGCTGTTCTCCCCTGCCTGAAGTGTTGCAAAGGCCAGAGGATGCTGCCCTGGACGTCAGGACCTGCAGTTGTGAGCTGCTGTGCAAACATCTAGTTTTTGCCACATTTTGGACTCGGCAAGTCCAGCTATGAAGTCTTGGTGCAGATTTGGAGCTAACAGCCTGTGTTAGCTTAACTCAGCAGTGAGTCCGAGGCAGAGCTGAACCTGCATCCCTCAGGTCCTTAGCCAAGGTGACCATCTTTTTACAGATCCCAGTGTGGACTGAGATCCCAGCACTGACCATGTCTTGTGCCCCACTATGGACAAGCTTTCTCAGCCACACATCTTACCAAGACACACAAGTCAAAGTTCTAGGCCACCATGGTAGCCGAGTTGACAGTGTTTCATAGCTCCATGGGGACAACAGCTCAGAAGCCCAGAGCAACAGCAAAACCTGTGGGATCTGAGTTGGAAGCACTTCTAGGCTGCTCAGGATCAGGAGAGTGCTTATGGGGAGGAGGAGACAAAAGGTACATCATCAAGTTTGCAGATGACACCAAAGTGGGATGTGTTTGGAGTGGAGGGTGCTGAAGCCAGCTCCTAGCAGGGTGGCCCCTGTGTGACTGGGGTTAGAGATTCGTGGAACCTTGGAAGATGCTCCAATTCTGGCACATCTAGGGGTGTCACTGTGCAAGTGTCATGACTGAAGGTCTTGCTCAGAGATGGTGAATGCTGCAGGAGGAGAGTGGAGATGGACCCATGCTCTATACCAGGCTTGAGGCTGTGGGTGATGGACAAGGGGGACAAGAGAGGAAACAGTGGTTTCTTCACACTGTAGCTCTTTGCAGGTGTGACTCCAGGAGAAGACAAAAGTCCACAAAGCTCACTTGTGCTGAGATTCTATGGACATGAGCCCAACAGACCTCAGTACTTGTAGGGACACAGTAGTATCAGGTCACTGCAGCTGGGGGCCCACATATGTCCCACATCTCCACCATGGGACACTGACTTGTATGTGCTGCTGTGGCAAAGCTGATTCTGGCAGGCTCAGGCACAATAAGAGGACACAAGGAAGGACCAGGACCTGGGGATGGGTGACCCCTACGGATGGTGTTACCCAGTTGGTGACTCCACCATGAGCGAGGAGTGATGTCCTTGAGGAGCAAGAGGAAGGCTCAGGACAGGTACACCTGCTGGTCCAAGCTTGGGGAAGGGGAGCAAGGAAGATGAGTTGGGGATCTGCTTGCTAGAAAAAATGAAGTTCACAGCTCAGTTGTCAACATGGAGAAGGGAAGGGGGGGCTTCCTGGGAGCGGGATGGAGCCAGGGAGCGCGGGTCGTTAGCCTTCTGCTCACATCGGCGGGGGGAAAGCAGTTTCATTTGCTGGCCTGATTGGACTGATGAGATTTCCATATTCTTCATTAAGGGGCTGCCAGCAAGCGCGGCTGGGCTGCCATTTCCCATTACTCACAGCCTATCCATTATGCAAAAGGCAAAAAGGAGAGGGATGAGCCCGTGAGCCCAGATAGCAGCCGTAATGATCCTGTCAGCCTCCCCGGCACCGTGGAGAGGGCAGTCAAGGGTGCTGCAGAGCCACCTCAGAGTGCTGCCTGCCTGCTTCCCTGCCTCCTTCCCTGCCTGGGCACATGCTCCCTACTTCAGGTGCCAAGTTGGTGGCACCAGGCTCCTTGTCTTATGCTGGCCTCTCCATGCCCAACATTCAGCTTTCCTACCCTGCCCCACTCTAAGCACTCCAGCAGGGAGACAGTTCCACTGCAGTGAGGCCAGCAGAGGGAAGGGGGGATGAATTACCAGCCCCAGGATGTGTCCATCAGGCTTCCAGCCATCTGAGGGGGATTCAGGACCCCCCCACCCTCAGCCCCTTTCCCATGGCAGATGAAGTGGGGTTGCCTGGTGCTCCACACATCCCTGGTACATCAGGATGGGGTGGCAAGGAGCAGGGAGAGGAAGGTGGAAAAGCCTCCTTTGGTCATGGGAAAATAGAGGGCAGAGGTCCACGGTCAGTGGGGTCACTGACCCCCACGTGAGCACTGCTCCTGTCTGGGTGCTCTCATCACACCCCATGGGAGCTCAAAGCCTTCAGGGTTGGTACCCTACTACTCCCTATCCCTCCCCAGGGATCATGGCCCATATGGGGAGCTGTTTGATGGGCTCTGTGCCCTTTGAAGGCAAGGATGATGGAAGGATCATTGCCTGAACCTGGATCCACCCAGAGAGAGCCTGTGCTAGGGGATACTGGGAAAATTACCTCTCAACCCCAGTATTGAACTGGGTTGCTGCAGGGAGGTCTTGGAGCCAGGAGCTCTTTCCTAAGAATGCTGGCTGTGCTCCCCGGCCTCCATCCGGGGTTATGGACAGAGCTCTCTGCCTTGCTCCTGCCTCACTGGTTGATTCATGTCATGGGAGAGGGATGGGGTGCCTGCACAGCCTCTCCATCCCCTCAATGCCTTTCAGCCGTATTTCACAGAATTGTTTATGAGTCTTCTCCCTGGAGGGAGTGTGGGTCAGCTCCAAGTGAGACTGCTACCGGCAAGGCTGCGCTTGGAGGAGGATGCCAAATGCCCAGACGCTGGAAGGAACAGGAACACGTGTCAAGGGAGAGTTTCCATTTATTAGTGACAGTAACTTCAGCAAGAAAATACCTTGGTCTTTGTCACATCTTCAGTGTCTCTGCGGGGCACAGGCAGAGTAGCTCTAATTGCTCCCAGGTGCGGGAAGCAGAGATCAGAGCCCAGCATCTCTCTCTTCACCCTCTCATGCTTCCTTCCTGCCTTTTTCTCTGCCTCTCCACCATCCCTCTTTCAGCACCAATATGAACAACATACATGGCTGTCTTTGCTGCTCCCTTCCTGCCCTTCATCCCTGACTATCATCTTCACACAGCTTCAGAGGTCTTGGTGTCCTGCTGGGTCCCTGGGAGGCTGTCCCCTGCCTTCCTGGCTGCTTTTGGGGACTGCTGTGGCACAGGCTCTTGTCCAGCCACTGTGTGCAAGCAGGAGGGACAGGCAGGGGCAGCACCTGCTGCCCCACAGTCAGGCCCTGGCTTTGGGGTGGGAGAACTGCTCGGGGGACATGGGGACAGAAGGGTTAACTGTCCCTGGTGCAGTGCCATCGCTGGGTGCCCATCAACTGCCCCATGTTGCACCAACAGTGGGCACTGAATCCCTTCCTTGTTGGCAGCACTCCAGCCTGTCGGAAGAAGCTGCTGAGAAAATGCAATTACAGCAAACAACAGCCACACGCACAACAAGCGCTGCAATCCACACCTGGCACTAATTAACTTAATTAGCCCTTAATGAGCTACACTGGTCGAAAGGCCTATTTTTACTTAATTATCCCCTAATGTGCTTGGCAGAAAGTGGGGGTCCTGATGGATGGAGAGGTTTACCTGGCTTCCTCTGCTCCAGCAGGATACTCCATCATCCTGGCATCCCTATAATGAGCTGAACTGCCTGTGAGTGGAGCAGGGATGAGCCTGGGATGGCTGGCAGCATGGCACACAGTGGCACCTGCCTGGCCAACGGCAGGGTTTGGCTACACTTAAGGAGGACCCTGTGTGACCACTGTGTCCTACCTCCTGCAGGTCTGGGTGACATTTAGGAGAGCCTGTGGTGATGCACTAGGTGAGTGATGTTGTAGTGGTTGTGCGAAAGGTGGCCTGAAGCTGCCAGGCTGTGCCATACAGTTCCTGGGGAGATGCCTGGTTCTGGCCCCCAGGTGGATGGAGGAGAGGCCCAGGCCCAAAGCATTGTGTTCTACCCCAGGGAGCCCTGTGCAATCAAACACTGTGTATGACATACACAGGGTGAGAGGGGGTAAGCCCATTGATCCCCAAGGAAAATGGGACTGGAGCAGACTGGCAACAGCCCAATGCTACCAGGACAGCTCTCCTGCATCCTGTGCTCTCCAGCTGTAAACTAGGTAAGAGGAGCTGGTCCCAGCTGCAGGGAAAATGCTGCGGTCCCTGGACCTGGCCCTGCTGTTTCCACAGCAACCAGCATCATCCAGCCTGGCCCTGGTAGCTGCAGCATCTCTGGGGACCTCCTAAGAAAGCCTGTCCCGAGCTTCTGAGTTAAAGGTGTGGGAGTCAACACCTCCAAACTGTGTCCTGAGGAGGCTGAAAGCAGCGTGCAAGGACCTGCTGTGGCAAGCCAAGAAGGCAACGATGGGTTAGGGAGGGGATGGTGCTTGTCACTGGCCATTATTCATACTATGCCTCAATGTAAAGAATTTTTAAATTAAAAGAAGAACAGGAGCCAGGAGGGCAGTGCTGCTCTCCCAGGCTTGTCAAGTCACTTCCCAGATGGATATCCCTGTAAATTATAGATCAAATCTACCATACTTTCCAGCAGCATTGGAGCATGGAGCTGATGATGTGCTTGTGAAGGAAGTGGCTGTCTCCCACAGCATGTCATGGCTGGACACTGTGGGATTGATGCTTTTCTCTCACCTGCCCTGGAATGGCACCACCAACACCACACAGCCAAGCCTGGCCTAGACAGCAAGTGGCACCAGGCTGTGCTGAGGCAGTCAGGCAGTCCTTCCTCCTTCCCCTCCTCCTCATCCCCTTAGCAGATTCAATGAACAGTGCCATGTCTTGATATTCCTTTCCCTTGGGTTTGGTCCCTCTGCCTTCCTTTGTTCTTCACCCCATCCCTTTGGTGGGATGATTTCCTAAAGCTGTTTTAGTAGTTTCTCTTTCGAATTTCTTCCTTGATAAGTTTTGCAGCCCAGACCTCAGCAAAACACTGGCTTGCTGCTGTGGTGAAGAGACATGGTGGGTCCCTGGCTGTCACTGTCCCTGCATGTCTCCCTCAAGACCCTCTGAGCTAATGGACCCTTTTGTCTCTGGCTCCTTTTCTTAACAGATTTGGAACCAGTGAATTGGCCTTTATTGCCTTTGTTGGGTGCAGAAAAGGTGTGCAGGCTTTTAGGAGATTTCTTCTGCTCTGGAATTTGGTTAATTCACTCCATTTTTCCTGGTGACTCTAATCAGAAGTGTGAGACCCTTTATTCATACACTGAAGTGTGTTGAGTGTTTAAAGGAGGGTTTAGAAGCAGATGTTGGGGGGGGGGGGGGGGGGGGGATCTGAGGGTCCTTGCTGCTGCCCTGGCTGCAAAGGGCCTGGCCTGTCCTCTGAGGGTATCCTGTCTGTCCTTAAGAGGATTTCTGTCCCAAAGGGACATCCTGCCCTGGATGGGACTCTTGTCCCAAGGAGGCATTCTTATCATGGAACAGGGGATCCTGTTCCCAAGGGATGTCCTGTCATGGATGGAGGTCCTATTCCCAAAGACCCTGTCCCAAACTGAGGTCCTGTGCCTAAGGAACATCCTCTCCCCAAGGGTTATCCTGACCTGGATACATGTCTTCTCTCCAAAAAGGTTTCTGTTTCCATGGAATATCTTGTCTCCACTGCTCTTTCTCCATGAAGTGTCCTGTTCCTACAGATGTCCTGTCTGAGGTGGAGCTCCTGGCTGCCCAGCCAAACTCCATGGGATGCTTTCCACCCTGCTCACACCATGGCACAGCTGGGTATCCATGAACACCCCTGGCCACGCAGCTTTCCAAGGGGGACCACTGCTCACTGAGTCACTCAGGGGAGCCCTGCTGGGGAGACTGGTAGTCATTCCCAAAACTGGGCCTGTTAATTTGTTGTGCAGAGAAAAATAGGGCACTGAAGTGTGTTTGAAGGTGAGCTGATACAGAATTATTGGTGGTTGGGCCTCTTTGGGAGAGGCATTTAAGTAGCACTAAGAGGATGCTGGAAGAGGGTTTCCAGCAGTGAGATCTCTCATTTGTCCCTAAAGGAGAGTGGGGGCTTCCAGCCATGCAGCCTACCTGGAAACACCTGTTTTTTCAACAGCACTGCTGTTTCAACCACAGCCTGAAGCCCACAACCATCCCCTCCCACTCACACCTGGGTCCAGCATCCCTGCCTTTGACCCCTGTCTCCACCACCAAGCAGCATTTTAGCATCTAAATTCAACAGAAAGAAGCTTTTTCCCAAAGACACCTTGGTCCTGGTGACCTAAGGATGTTCCCTGGGGACAGCATCCACCTCACCTGAACACCACTGCCTGCCTCCCTGGAGAGGGAAAACCCCATGGCAGGGCTCAGGCATCGCCCCCACTTGGGCTTTCTGTTTGTCATTATATTAATCTCTCATTTGAAATGGATACAAGGAGGGGGGAGAGATAAATTAGTCCCATTCTTCTGGGAAGAATGAAGTGACCCTGCGAGGCGAGGGACGACCGTGCCAGCCCCACCGGCCCAGGCAGAAATGCAAATTTCTCCTTTCCTCCACCAAAGCCGGAGTAAAAAATGCTAATGGGGCTGACGGCGGGCTGCAGATAAAAGTCTGTGTCTGCTCGCTTGCACACAGATGGGTTTGAGCGCCGCGATAAGCTGGCAAACAAGGTAATTAAAATAATTAAAATGCTAAACAAAGGGGAGGATGGAGACAAGCGGTACAAAGGGCTGGGAGGGACAAGCAGCTCCTGGGAAATGGTAACTGGGTGCGGGCAAGGAGGAGGGCAGAGGGATGGAGGTGGGTGGGCTGGGAAGGAGAAGGGCTGTGGGGTGCACCAGGTAACATCCCATCGGAGTCCCATCCCTGGTTTGCAGCTGGCCCCGGCCACGGGGACATCTGCCTCTTCCATCCTCTGCCTGCCCCAGTGTCCCCTGCACAGGTGACTGGGGGGAACCTCGGAGCCCAGGCAAATTCCCACTGCCTTGGAAAATTTTTCCAGTTCAAAACAAACTGCCCCCAAAACAGGCATGTTCTGCTGCTGGAAATTGCTGTCTCAAAGTCTCCCTTTTATTAACAGCATCCATTAAAATATAAAAAAATGTGAGCTTGAAATTAAAACTAATTTTGTTTCAGGCCAAGAGAAACATTGAATTTGTGTGAAGCAAACTTTTATTTAAAGCAAAGTCTTTAGGTGGCAGACATCTTTCCTCTGCAAGGAGATCTGGGCCAATCTAGAGACCTCTGTGCTGTGCTGAGGCCAAATCCCAGGATCGCCAGCTGCAAATCCACACTGGTGCAGCACTTGGCAGGGATGTCCCTGATGGGCTGCCACCACCTCGCAAGATGCAGAATGGAAGAATGGAATTGGGATGCCCCTGCCAGACACTGTTGCCCTATGCCAGGTTCAGAATGCCCCAAAGGACTGTGCTTCTCTTTTTCTGTGGCTGTGCATTCAGCCTGGTGCCCTCCTGGTGGCTCTTGGAGCTGGAGCAAGGATCCTGCGAGACAGTTTTAGCAGGAGCCACGAAGGGTGGGGAACAAGCAGATGCCCTGTGAGATGCAGTGGGGGGGGGGGGGAGCTGAGATCCCACTCTGAGCTTCCTGCTGTGAAGGAGCTGTAGCCAAAAAGCAGGCTGGGGGCTGGCAGCCTGCCCGCCGTGAGCTGAATCTCCGGCTGCAGTTTGAAGCTCGCAGACAGCTATTTAACACAAACAGCCAAGCTGTTATCTTTTCCCTTAGGGCCACCATCCCTTTCGCTTCTCAAATGCCAAATTACAGCCTACATTTAATTTCAGTGCCATAGGGAGATGCATGTCAAGGGAGGGCAGCTTCGTTTAAAATTAGCCACATTAGATTAGTGGTGATACAGCTAGGGAGGAGGGTTCAGAGAAAGGAGAAGCATCCCCATGAACTTCGGGGGAATTCCTCAAGGAATGCTGAGGATTTGGGGTTCATCAGAGCCAAGTCCATCTCATCTGCTGCATCCCTGGTTCCACATGGATTCTGGTTCTGGCTGGAGGTATCCCATGTTTCATGGGGTCAGAGAAGGGATTTATGGTGTGGCAGACACAATGTGGAGCTGGCACAGAGAGATACAGGACACCAAGGGTGTTTCCAGACATCAGCTATGAATTATTTGACCAAGGGAAATTGATAAGGATCTTCAGTGAAAATAATATATATTTTTTCTGCACAGCACACTTACGGGAGCAGGGCATGAGGTAGTTTTGGCTTCCTGACCACAGCATTGGCATTGGTAGGATTCCTGTGAACTTTTTCCCTGGATATGGGTTGAACAAGCAAGGATGTAAAGACCAGAAAGCCTCTGCTAGTGCACAGCTACATTCTGCTCTGGTCTGAGTCCCCAAAATGATATTTTTTGGCAGGGGGACAATCAGAGGAGTTTGAAACCAGCCATGCACACATGGAAAGTGTCAGCCCAAATCTCAATTTCTTTTTCTTTACATTGAAATGCAGAAATGCTAAAATTGTGGGCAACGCTTTCATGGGGAATAGTGACAGACAGGAAAAAAGGAGAGAGCCTGTAATTGCAGGCTTTCACTGACAGCAAAACAACCCTTTAATAATAACTAAATACAAGGAGCGCACAGAGAGCAATCTTCTCAGAAAGAAACAAACACTGATTTTTCTTTTTTTTTTTCTCCTCACCAGAAATATCTCTGCTACAAAAGGGCAGGCTGGCATCACTCACATGTCCTTCAGCCCCAGGGAATAAGTTTGCCCCACCAAGGATTTCCAGGCATACTGGTGTGTGGCAGGGCAGGATGAACCCTGTCAATGCCCCTGCTCCCTCCATGCCTGTACCCAGCCATTCATGGGGGTATATGATGGGTTCATGGCAGGGTCCAGCATCCCTGTACTCAGGGAACCAACCTGTTAGATTTGAATAAAACTATTAAAGCCTCAAAATCCCCTGGGGTAGAGCTACAAGGGGTGGGCATGGGCAGACATTGGGAATGAAGCAGAAGTAATGTGGAGAAGGTTTTCAGGGAGGTCCCTGACAGAGTGGAGGAGTGGTGCCATGGAGCAATGCCACCCCTGCTCCAGCTCCATACTCAGGGGTAATTGGGCAGCCCTGTGGCACAGGGGTACTGCTGCACCTCCCCACTGCAGAGGTCCTTCTGCATGTCCCCATCTTGGGGCTGCTCCTCCAGGGGTGCTCCCACGGCACTGACTGAGGCTTCATCCCTCTAGGCATTCACCTCACCTCACCCCAGGTGACACAGGAACAGTGACAGGTGACACAGTGTAGCTTCAGCAGGACCAGAGGAGCTGTTGATGGGTCTGTGAATTCCCGTGTGGAAATCAGCATCTGTCTCTCACATCAAGCCAGTCCTGCAGCACTGCCAGTTTCAATAGACCGCTCTGTCCTGCTCTGCCTCACCAGACTCACTGCCCTGCCCAGCACATCCAACACCCTTCTGGTGGGCAGCTCTTCCCCACCCAAAGACCACTCAAAATACAGTTTGCTTTCCCATGCAACCAGCCAGCTATTTTTACAGCAGGTGAGGAAGTGGCGGCGGGGGAAAGGGGGGGAGCATGGCCAGGCAGAGCCGAGCCGCAGGGATGCTCCATCAACATGCAGAGCCACGTGCCAGTTCGACGGTGGCCGGACAGTGTCTGGCTCATCCAGACAAACCACTGTGGGGAAAGGTGGAAATTCAGACCCAGAAATAATGGTGGAGAAGGAATCCCCTCACCTTGACCCCAGGACAACGGGCTGAATCTCACCCATAGGACCTGCCAGTGGGAGCCCTTTGTGGCCCTTAATTGGGGTGTAATTTAGGTGGTGGCTCCGTTTAGAGGAGTGAGGACAAATCTTCAGCTTGTACAAATTAGTGGTGTACAGCTGGTGCCACCCCCCGCCTCTCCCCTCCTGCTCTCTCACGGGTGGTGTTCGGGGTGGGAAGCTGCTGTGCCAGGTCTGGGCTGGCCAAGCCGCTGGGGCCAGCCCTGGTACTCAGGAATCTGCCGCCTCGTGGGGCTTCAACTAATGTGACTTGCATCTGTAATTTACTTGTAAAAGGGGATTCTTGCTTTCTCTCTCTCCACATTGCCTGCTGGCTGCTCCTGGATTTTCCAAGCAAAAGGAAGGGGAAGAGGGGTATGAATAAAATATCATCATGACAGCTTTTATATATATATACATGAACCCGCTCTGTCAGGCTGTGAGCTTCATTTTTAAATAAGAAGCTCAGCTCCATTCCCAAGAGGCCGGGAGAACGCAGCGGGCTTTTAAGAGAAGGGACCAAAACAGAAGAGCATTTTCCTCTTCCATCACATCAGACTGGAGCTGGGTTAATTACGCTTCTCTGTCCTGATTTAAGCACGGGAGCTTATTCAGTACAACTGTTCCTTTATTAATGAATTGCAACCCAATTTTAACTGGAGGAAGCTGGCGAGGAGGGAAAAAAAAAAACTGGAAACCCTTTTGCCAGCATGCTCTGTTTGCCTTTCATTTACATAACTTCAAAGTGATGCATTTTTTAAACCAACCTATTTTCAGGTCTGGCTGGACTGCATGGGTGCATGGACATCCATGCGGATGTGGCATTTCTCCACATGTGTATGCCCACAGCTGCTGCAGGGTGCAACAGCTCCTGGGCAGGGCTGAGATCCACCATCCTGCTGGGCTGGGACTTGGCTCTCCACACTCTGCTGCTGCCCGAGATGCTGCTGGCTCTGGGTGAATGTCACCATGAGCTTATGACCTGGTGCCAGCCAGTCCCTGAAATATAACCTGAGGTGCCGATCCTGCCCTGGCCCATCCTCCCTAGGATGGACCAAGAGTTTCATGGAGGGTGTCCAAGGATCAGGGGTAGATGCTGCTCCAGTCCTGTGCTGGTCCTGCAGGACATCACTGGCACCTCAGGGTCCCTCTGTGTCTCCCCACAGCATTGGGGGAGTCGCAGGCACCGGCGCTGCTGCGCGTGCCAAGGATCCAGGGACATATGCTGCTTTTTCACGCCGCGGAAACACCACCTGCTCGGCTTCCTGCTCAGCCCCAGGCAGGAAGGGAGGGGAGCTCATCATTCCAGTGCCCCCCAGCATGCCCTCACAGCCTCCTGCACCCAGCAGGGCTTGGCCTCTCCCTCCCAGCTGTGGGCACCCATGAATGGCCTGAGCTCTGGAGTGCCATGGGATGGCACAGCTGATCCCCAATGCTCTACAAGCAGAGAGAGCTGAGAGCAGCTTCCCAGCCCTGTGGTGTGCCAGGACCCAACTCGGTGCCAGCAGCCACCACTGACACCCTCCATTGGCTTGGTCCACAACAGGAGAGGTGCTGGGGTAGGGGGAGCCTCATGGATATTCATGAGCAGAGGTTTTGCTGATCAAAAGGCACAATCCTGTTTTCCTTTATAATATATCTGGTTAATACAGACTTAATGAACAAATGAATAATAAATTAGACCAATTTTGTTTTCTTTCTTCTTGGAAAGGCAGGCACGAAGGGGGACTCTTGCAGGTTTGATTGATAGCAGGGGCTTGCTGGGAGATCTGCTCCTCAAACCCTTATTAAATATGAAACAAATAATGATGCAATTGGTTTAATCTCGTTGCAGTGGTGGACGCTGGCTGGGCAGGGAGAAGATGAGGATGATGGGGAGGAAGAGGGACTTTTAACTGCCTTCACCCCACACCAAGGCAATGTTCAGGTCCCTGGACAGGGTGTTGGGCACCTCAGTGGGGGTGGTTGAACCACTAACCAGAGCACAGTGTGGGTACAAGCTACAGGAAACAGCCGGCGCTGCATGGCACTATCATGGCACACAGCCCAGGGTGATGCAAAGGCATCGTGAGGGAATGGAGCAACAACATCATTGCACCAGCTGGATCAACACAGGGTCTTAGGAACTCAGCAGGGTGATGTCTGAGGAGCTGCCACCAGAAGAAAGATGAGATGACAAGCTCCGTCAGGGAGATGAGCTGTGGCCTGTCACAAGCCTGGGATGGCAAAGGGCTGTGGGTCCCTGCATGGCAGCACAGCTCGCTGAGCCAGCACTGCCTCTGTCAGCATGGCTCACTGCAGCCTCTGGGGTCGTGTCATGTCCCACCTGCTGATGTGAGGCACCGGGAAGAGGTGACTCTGATGTGAAGCAGTGGGAGGAGGTGTTGAGTCACGGGCCACTGGCACATCCTCCACCTGGCAGGGCTATGGGAAGGTGGTTGCCCAGGGCAGCCCTGGGTGTTTCCCTAGGGAGCACTGGGGCTGGCATGGAAATCTCCAGAAACACAAATCCTTTCAGAAACATCATCCTGGCCTCCAACAGGCTCCAGGGTCTGGGCTTCAACCTTGTCTATCTCCACAATGTCCCACTGAGATGTCTGAGCCACCTGGACTCCCTGCAGAGCCAGTAATGGGAGCCTCCTCCTGCCCTAGGACCACAGCACCCCCTCTCCCTACACAAGGGTGCTGGGCTCCTTGTAGGGTGATAGACATGGGTATCATGGGTGGCTTTCCCATGCCCAGCACACCTCTGCCCTCCCAGGAGGGCCATGCAGCAAGTGACTCCAGGTGGGTGCCAGCACCCCAAATCACCCAGTGACACCTTAGCACACACAGCCTCCAGCAATGCAGCAGGCACTTGTCAGGGGAGCTGCTCCTCTCCAGGAAGCTTCCTGCTTCCAGCATTTCAATTGAAAAAAGAGAAGGAATTTCCAGCTGCTGTGAGCTTAGCGCCGCTCCAGCTGCCTTGCCACTTTTCTTTGAGGCTCTGAGCCCCCTCACTAGAGTCCCAGCCATGGTGGGAAGACAGGCTGGAGATAAAAGTGCCACTTACCTGCTTACTTCTGCTCCAGTGCCCAATGAGCAGCAACACATGGATTACCAAAGATAATTCCCCCTAGAAAAGGAAGAGGAAAGAGAGGGGGAAAAGAAAAGAAGGAAAAAAAGAAAAGAAAGCCTGTGCTGTGGGAACAACCAGCTAACCTCGAAAGCCTCTTACCTGGCCAGATTTAACTGCCTTTGTTGCTGCATCAGCCTGAAAAATCCTCTCTTGCATGGTGTCAGTGCTGCTGGTAGCTCTGAGCCGCTTCCCGGCCCTTTGTAATGAAAGGCGGCTCTGTGCACCGCGGCTCCACTCTCCCCGCTCCGGCTTCTCTCCCGAGAGACCCGGCTCATCTCTCGCACTGCTTTTCTTTGCGGGCCTGTGCTCGGTGTGCACAGAGCTCCAGGAGTGGCCTGGGAAGGAATTGCCTGAATTAAACACTGGCCCTGGCATTAACTTATCTTCTCCCTCCTTGAACCTCCTTATTGCTGTGATCCCAAAAGCAGTACTTCCAGCTTGCTCCAAAGCTGCATTTCTGAGCCATATCTCCAATCTACTAATTAATGGCTTTATTAATGCTAAAGGAATGGCATGGGTTGGGACAGGGGGCATGAGGGACAGGGGAGCTTGGGTGAATTTGGGGTGCAAAAGTGGAGCCCGAAGCTGTCCTGGGGAGTTGGTACTGGTAGGACACATCTCCCACACACTCCCATCCTCTCCTTTTCCAGGACAAGTCCCACTCTGCCACTATGGTTCAGAGCCTGGTATCTCTTCCACACTCCAGCCAGCAGAGCTGTGGGGCTGGGAGTGAGCAGGGGATGAATGGGGACAAGCCTGGGTGCCACCTGTGCTTTCCCCTTGGATTTTTCTGGCACCTTGGCACCAGCCCTAAGATATGAAGAGAGAGCCAAATCAGCTGTGAGGCATCAAAGGTGGACATATATACGTGGATGGAGTGCAACACCAACCCCAATGTCCCCTTCGAGCTGGTGTCACTCAGGATGGTGGGTGACAGCCGCCTTGCCTGGGAGCATTTGGCAGAGGTGGCAGTACCCAGCTGGAGGACACAGAGGGGCGTTCATATGTGTGTGGTTTGCAGGACCTGAGTGCACCTCAGGGCCCAGAGCCGCATCACCAGTGCAGCATGCACCTACAGCACCCCACTGCCATGTACGTGGGGACTGTCACAGCCCCTTCTCTGGACCTGCCACTGCTCAATGGGAAGCGAATGGGAAAGAGCATGGTGACGATGCTCCATCCTGCCTGAGATGTTTTGGTCTGTCTCCCAGGGTAGGCATCGTGTCCCGGGCTCCCCGTGCCTCTCCCTCCCAAGCCCACATCTGGGCTGTGACCTCTATGGCGGGCTATGTCCCCATCCTGGGCTGGGCTCCTCCTGTGCTCAGAGCAGCCACGGGAGTGGGGGGTCCCGAGGGGATGTCGGGCGCTGGTGGTGGTGGTGGGGTAAGGCAGGGGAGGCTGCGGAGGGGGCGGGGAGCCCCGGCCGGACCGGGGGCCGGTGCCGGGCAGGGCCGGGGGCGGGGAGGGGGCGCTCGCCCCCCCCCTTCCCGCTGCCCGCCCCCGCGGCAGCGCGAGTCGGCGGCGGCTGCAGACGGGGACGGCGGCGCCGCGCAGGTAGGACCGACACTGTCAGCGGCACGGGTAGAGCCGCCGGTCCAGGGGGAGCTCGGTGCGGGGCAGGAGCGGGCGGCGGGGCAGGTGCTCCAGCCTCGGTTCGGCTGGACCGGCGGGGAGCGGCGCCGGGTCCTGCTCGGCCGGTACCAGCCCCGGGGATGGGAACGGCGGAGTCCGGCGCGGGGGTGTCCCCGCTGCCGCCGCTGCTCGGGGGCGCTGGGCCGGAGTCGGGGTTGGATCCTGCCGGGAGGGAGGAGGCTGCCTGGCCAGCCGGGGTGGAAAGGCTCCGGGATGGAGCCTTTCCTGGGGACCTCCTGGGGACCGCTCGGGGTGATGGGGCTTCTCGGCTGCCCAAGGAGCGAGAGGCCGGGGGATGCCAGGGGCTGGCGTGGGCGTGGGTCGGGCGCCGGCTGCCTGGTGGCAGGTGGATCCGGAGGAGGGACACCTCGGGGGGACCCCTCGGCCGCTCGCTGTGGCCCCCCATTTCCCCAGCGGTCACTGCTCTGGTCACCTTGGTGGGGCTGGGGGAGAGTCCACTCGAGCGGGGAGCACCCTGGGAGGCAGGAGTCATGTACTGAGGGGCCGAGCCCTTGTCTCCTCTCCCTGCAAAGCCTCGGCCCGCGAGAGTGACTCCCTGTGGGCTCACTGCATCGTCCCGGGTGGCCTCGGTGGGCTGTCGGGGTGGCCGGTGGCTCTCCAGGGATGTGATGCATGTGACACGGTTGAGCTCCCTGCTCCGTTCCCGGCTGCCGCCTCTTCCCTCTGCAATTTTTTATCCTCCCATCTCCACGTCTACCTCTGCAGCCTCTGGTTTCTTTTTTATCCTTCCCTCTTGTTTCAAGATCCGTGGGTTTGTGTGGACTTTTTTTCCCAGCCCATTCTCCCCCCCCACGCTCCTGTTTTCTCATCCATGCTCTCGCTCGCTCGAGCGAACCCTCGTCTTTGTTTCAGCTGGGGAAAAAAAAAAAATTAAAAAAATTGCTTCCCTTGTGAAGTTGGCCCTGGCAGAGCGAGCCCCTGGATAGCGATGCTGCCCGGGTGGCGCGGGAGCCAATGGCAGCCCCTGCCACCCTCCAGCCGTGGTCTTCAGTGCGGGGGGACAGCCGCTCGCCCCAATAAATACCTGCCACCTTCCAGGCAGGGCGGTGTTGGGATGGCCCGCGACTGGGGGTCTGACACAGGTACCTCCACGGAGCTGCTTTCCCCAGGGTGGGTTTTTCTCCCAGCATGATTTTGCTCATGGGCCCCCTGTCTCGGTTTGGGCATCTCTGTCACGCAGGTCTGTGTGTGGTGCTGGTCCCCGGCGGTCCCGTGGGGCTGGGGGGCCCTCAGCCGGCCTGAGGTCTCAGGGGCTTGTGTTCCAGGTGTGTGCTGCTATGCCCAGGTTTGCCTTTGTTTGGACCGGGGACGGGGATGGGGGACGCGGGGGATTGGTCTTTTATTTTCCCTTTTGCATGTGTCTTTGATACCGTCCCCAGGCGGGGCTCCAATTTCCCCGAGCCGCCTTTGCTCTGCGTGGCTCCTCCTGCGCTGCTGGGATTCACACCAGCCCCAGGTAAACGGAGAAGCCAAGACTGCTCTGTGCTTCTCGCTCCCCGTACGGCGGGCAGGCTGCTGGTTCCCGGCTGCGATGCCTGCATGAAGCCGCTTCGTGGCTGGGTTTGGCCTCCCTGGCTCGGGGATGGCTTGCCGGATGCTGGCGGCAGAATCTGGCCCCCTGTTTATAAGCGAGGGAGTAGTTTTGCCCTTATCTCCATCTGCTACGGAAGCCGGAGCTAAAATTTCAGTGGGATGCTCTGGATCACCCCGGGCAGCAGCCGGCGTGGGTGCTATGCCCAGGGGATGGGGTGCCCAGGGAAGGTGCGGGCACCCCGAGGGGGCAGAGCAGCCACGGGGTCTGTTGAGACTACAGTTGGGCTCTTGAGGGCCACGGGTTTAGCCATGGATTGTATTGTCTGGTGTCTCTGTCTCCCCTCTGCTCTGTCTGGTTCCTTCTTCATCTCCCGGCTGGCTCTAAAAGGCAGGGAAGAGGTGATGCTCGGGCTGAGCACTACACAGAAGGCATGCGGGGTGTTTCAGGGGGTACGCACACACAAGGGTCTACAAAACGCCCACTTCCTCGTCCCCAGGAAGTTGTTTTTACAGGATGCCGTTGTAGCTTTGGGCACCCGATGATTTTGATCAACTAAATAAAGCCGGGCGGAGCGAGAGCGGAATGTGAAGACACCGAGCCCCGTGGGGCTGGCCGGGCCCCTCCGGCTCACCGGTGTCGGTACGGCCGCGCCAGCTCCATGGGCTGTGTTTGGAGAAATGACGTGTACGGTGACGGGAAGGAGGGAGAGTAAGCAGGGGACGATCAGGAGCCGAAGCCTGGACGCATCCTGAGGCTGGCGTGGACATCCACAGCAGGAACAGAGAGGCGGAGAGGGGAGTGAACAAGGGCTGGCGTCTTCCTCTGCTCTGCCCTCCGTCTGCCTCTGCGCTGCTGCGCCCCGGCTTGCCCCTGCCTGCCCTCTCCAAGCCGTTTGAACTCGGCCACAGGGAAGGAAGGCCGGGTGAAGGGTTTCCTCCCACCTCCCCCTTTTTTTTTGTGCTTTTAGACATGAGACATTCCTGAGCGGATATTCGTTGCCGTGGCTGGGACGCCTCCTGCCAGACAAAACTCAGGAGAAATAGGGGAACCGGTTTGGGATTTTTTCTCTGGTGTGACCCTTTGAGTTATTGAAAAGCCAGCTGCAGCTCGGCCCTGTACAGTGATTCCCATGTTTCCAGCCAGTCATTTTGGGTCTGAAGGTGGCTTGCAGAGAAGTCATTGTGAGTACAGGAGCAGCAGCTCACACTGTTGTGGTTTCTGTGGCAGGTTACATGCTTTTATCTCTATTTCCTCCCCTTCCCAGCCAGATGTGTAATTATCAGAATTGTCAAGGTGTAAATTATAATATAAAAAGCTACTGTGACATAGTCATAACTCTGCTCTCAGTAAGGTCAGCCTTTGGAGCTGGGAGGCCCAGAGGAACACTCTGCCACTGTCCCATCTCCTGGCCACCATCCCCTCACCCACCTGGCCAGTGGCAGGAGAGGGGAGATGCAGGGAGTGGGTGACCTTGTGAGGTCCCCTTCGTCCTGCTCTGCTCCACCACCCCTTGTTTTTTGTCCAGGCACTCACTGTAGACATCTCTGAACGCTCTAATCTGCAAAGCCCTGGGGGGCTCCTCCACACTGCGCTGGCTGCTATTATCCTCGAGACAAAGAGGGACAGGCAGGCAGATTACCTTGGCCTTTATTTTTTTCAGCTGGGAGGAAAGAAAAGCCTTAAATGAGCTTGCTGCCAGGGAGGGATTGATGGGGCAGAGCCCCAAATGCCCTGTGCTCCTTCCTCTCCCCATATGCCACGGGACCCCATTTCTCATCCCTCGTGCTATCCTGTCATTCCTTGCTCTGCTGCAAAGCCCCAAGGCTAGGCAAGGCTTTGCCTCAAGGCTGGAGCTCCCCTGCAGCACCCTCCGTGTCTCAGGCCATGTAGCACCTCGGGCTGGCTTGGCCCAGAACAAAGTGACGCTCACACCCACCTTGTATTCACCGTCTCTGTACCTGGTGCTTACATTTCCAGGCTGGAGCAGTGATGGGCTCCCATGGTCTCATCCCGCACGGCTCAGGGGCTCCTCTCCATGCCGGGGGGCTCCATCCCATCCAGACTGGCTCCATGCCGAGACGGCACCGCCACAGCGAGGGGCAGGTCCCCTCCATATGCTGCCCCTGGCCGGCTCCCAGTGCCGGAGCAGGTGCTCTTGTCGGGACTACACAAAACCCTATTGTCAGGACCCGGGGGGCTTCCCTTCCCGGGCAGAGGCCTGCACCAGCCCCCAGCACTGCCGGGCAGATGGCTCAGCCTGGCCGGACACGGCCACATCTTCCTCTGGGTGCCCTGCAGAGGATGCTTTCCGTGCAGCCGGTTTCCCCCTGCTGTCCCCTCCACTTCGCACCCTCCCGAGCAGCCCCGCTGCTGGCAGCCCTGCTGGGTGGCTTGTGTCACCCGGCCACTGAAGTGCTGATAGTTTTATGCCCAGCACTTAATTACTTCCCCGATTGCCACCGCCATTGCTGGCGAGTGGCGCTAGCTGTGACCCCGTCGAGCCTGACGCCGCCGCTGCAGCAGCCTGGGGAGCTAATGGCAGAAGCACACCACACGTGGAGTTTAATTATTGGCTTTCTTCCTTAACAGAGTACATTGGCTGACCTTAATGCAATTAGTTAGGGCTTAATCAACTTCTGGTGGCTCAGCGCTGCATACAGTGATTCCTGCCTTTCCAGGAGGGTTTATAAGAGGTTAAAGTGGTAGAGGAGAGGGTGTGGTGTTTGTGGGGCTGTGCTGATAAGTCGAGTTAAGTTAGTCAGGCATTGCGGTTGAACTTCTGTCATCCTAGGCTGGGCTTGTTGCTGGACATGCTGGTAAAGGCAGGGGAGAGGTGAGTTGGACTCAAAAGCTGTGCCTGAAGTGATGCTTCTGCACAGAAGTGCTTGTGTTGCTTGGTTTTGGTATCACATTGAACTCAGGGGTGGCTTGTGGTGGGACAGTGGCTGGGTAGCCCATTCAGCAGCTGCTGGTGGGTGGCTTTTAGGTTTGCACCCAGTGTTTTGGAGGTGATGTATGGGGAGCCCCATTGCCTTCCTGAGCAGCTGTCAGCCTTGGAGACAAGGAGTTTTTGGTCACTGGCTGTTCGTGAGCAAGAGGTAAGCTCCTTCTCCTCCCTGCCCAGCAGTATTTAATAATTAATAGTTCTCATTAATATTACAGAACATCCCCAGCACCCCTGGCATGGGCCCTTGGCTCTGCACCCCATGGCTCTTCTTGGCTTGCCTGCTGGATGCCCCCAAAGTTTTTGGAACCCTTAAAAGGGGCTCGGACACAGATGTCCAGCATAAAGACTTATTTGCATACCTTATGTCTCCAGCTGCTGGCTTGAAGGTTTCCAAGCCAGCAGGTGCCTGTTGGCATAGCTGGTGATGGGGTGCCTGTCCTTGGGCTGCTGGCTTCACATAGGGGTGAAGTGACTTGGCCTTGCAGAAAGCCCCTGGCAGGGGAGGTGGCCCTGTGCAGGTGGTGGCATGTCCTGGTATCAGCTGTGGTGATGATGGCTGAAACCATGGCATGTCCTGCTGTGTACTCTTACATCCTGCATATTTTGCATCCTCTCTTTGCCCTTGTGCCATAGCAGTTCCTGTCCCACAGTGGCAAGCCGCCCCCCCCTCTGTTGCTGTTTCTTTGGGTCCCCGTGTCCCTGACTGTGCCACCAAGCCCCCCCATGCAGGCTGCCCAGTGCTGGGACTGGGATGTGGCAGCAGGAGCTGTGCCAGGCACTGTTGCTGCCTTGTTTGCTTCAGTGCTAATTCATTAATATCAAAAAGCTAATTAGGATTCCACAGCCCTTCCCACCCAGCCCTCTCCTTTGGAGGCTGGAGCATACTTGTCTGAAGGATTTTGCTGCAGCCCGGTGTTCAAAGGATTCAGTTCTGGTCTGTCCCATCTTGGTGGTTTGTGTCCCTCTCTCTGCTCCTGGCTAATCCATGTGGCTAAAGCCCCTGAAAGCCTGGCAAATGGGAAGTGATATCTGCCAATAATCCCTCTGCTCTCCTGGGCAGGCTTCTTATATTACAGGTTTATTAAAAAAACCCAAAACCCAGGCAGCAATAACTGTGACTCCAGGGAGAGCCCAAGCACAGATTGTTCCTTGTCAAACCCCACCTAACAGGAGAGCCAGGCAGAGGCAGCACAGGCCCAGCCCCATCTCATGGAGCATCTCTAGGCAAAGACCAGCCACTCTTGCAAGCAGAAGAGTGAGCCACAATCCTCTTTCTCTCTAGGGAACAAGCAGGATTCCCATGAGTCACAGACTAAATCAAATTTCTCCCTTCATGTGGGATAAACCCTGCTATTGCTCACCAGGGCACAC
This sequence comes from Certhia americana, assembly GCA_018697195.1. NCBI lineage: Eukaryota > Metazoa > Chordata > Aves > Passeriformes > Certhiidae > Certhia > Certhia americana. The sequence goes on along the minus strand of CM031868.1, from coordinate 6,155,118 downwards.
TATTCCAGTGCCAGCATGCCCTGGCCTTGGCATCTTCCACTGCTGGGCTGGGCAGGAGAAGCTCCTGCACTGGCATCTTGCAGGAACTGGACAGAGCCAGCACCACCTGCCTGGCACCTGCTAGGACAAACACAGACTCTACTGCTGATTTTTTTTTGCTTTGCTTTGCTAAGCTTTTTAGGAAACTTGCCCAGAAGTAGGGATGCTGTTCGCTGTTTCTTCCAGGACATGGTAGTGATGTTGCTCCATCCTTTCCCAAAGTCTTGCCTCCTTGAGAATGGGTTTGCCCCATGGGAAATTCAAATTACTAAAAATGTGTAGTTAGAGGTGGGGATTTTTTTGTTTTTACTGCAAAAAATATAAATTTTTCCTATTCCTATAAGGAATTCCTATAAGGAATCTCGCTGCAGCTCAAAACACTTCATCGCATGGACTGGGGGTTTCCTTATGGTTTTAAGTCAACATTTCCCCTCAAAATGTCACTCAGGGAAAGCTGCTTTTTTTACAGCAAAAGTCTGTGATGACATTTTAAGTGGAGAAGAAAATTGCTGCTTCGTTTCAAAATGTCAACTTTGAGTGGGGTGGGCTTAAGTTGTGGGGGTTTTTTTGCTTTTGGTTTGCTTTTTTTTTTTCATTCCAGTGTTTTCCAGGGGAAAAGCAAAATGGTTTCATTAGACTCAAGTAACTGTTGCACCCCCCATCAGCTCCAAAATAAATCTCTTAGGGATTTTTTAACCTGTAGGGTTTTTTTTGTAGCAGGGAAACTTTTGCCTAGAGAAGGTGTGCTCCGGTGGGATGCTGCCTTGGGAAGGGACAACCCTTCTGCATCCAAACCTAAGCCCTCTATGGCAAATTCTCTGCCACCAAACTCCACTGAGTACCTGTGGGAGAGACTCCACTGCTGCCAGCTGGCCTTGGTTGCTGTGGGAAGGATTAACGGCACATCCCGGTTTTGAACCTCTCTTCTTCCTGCTTTCCCTCTGTCTTGTGCTCCTGGTTTTATTTCATACAGCTCTCCTTGAAAATCACTTGTTCTAGATTAGGCTAGAGACTGGTGTTATCTTCCTTTTATTTATTAGGGTAATTATACCTAATGATTCACACGCTTGGCAAGAGTAATTGCTCCCAAATACAGCACTGGCAGTGTTCTTACCCAGCCAGGGTGCGGTGATTCACAAACACATCTTTTCCTACATTCATCAGCTGATGATCCTGTAATTGCTGACTTGGTTTGGAGGCAGTTTAGGAGCGATCACCGACCCGGTGCTGCCCTCATGGTGTTCAGTTCCCTCTGGTGGTGTGGTCTGGTTGTGAGTGTCTCCTCCTTGCCACCCTAATGCCTGGCACCATTCGCTTCCTGTGTGGGTTTTGCTGGGGATTTTGGCTGAGTCAAGCCCCTCAAACCGTGAGATTTATGCTTTACAAAGAGTCACGGTGCCTAATCTGGCAAATTCTGTGGCACGGCCTGGCCAAGGGAAAGCTAGGGCCGTCCCCCTCCACAGTGGGAATGACCCCTCCATCCTCACAGAACGTGGCAGAGATGTGGTTTGATGCTCACCTCTTCACAGCTCTTGGAGCAGATGGGTGAGAGCCTTGGAAATACTGATGTCACATGCCAAACCCCCCAGGTTTTGCACAGAAAAAGCTCCTGTGTGCATGGATCCCCCCCTTCCTTGGGGGTCTGGCAGCCTCCTGCCTGCACTGCCACAGGGAAGGGACATGTGGAGATCCTTGCCTCAGGACTCCTGCCCATCCACCATTCAGCATGGGCAGGGACATCCCATGAGGGATGATGTGCAGAATCCACCCTTCTGTATAGCTCCAGCCCCTGGAGAAACCTGGGTACTGGCAGTGGAGGAAGGCTTCTAGGCATGTTTCAAAGAGTGTTGATGTTCCCAGCGCTAGCTGTGGCATGGAAAGGCAGCCTGAGGCTTGAAATTCCTCCTGATGGCTTAAGGGGAGCCCAGGGTGATGGCTCAGACCCTCTGGAGCTGCTTAAGACAACACTATGGTGCTCAGCTGGAGACTGCTGCTTGGCTGTGCTGTTCTGGGACAGCAAAAATAGTTTTTTGGTGCTGTGTGGTAACCAGAGGGAGTATTGCTACTCTGTTGGGGGGGGGGTTGCTGGTTTGTTTGGGGCTTTTTGGGGGGAGGTGATGGTGACGTGATTTTGTTTGTTTTGGTTTGGGTTTTTGTGGATTTGTTTGTTTGTTTATGGGGTTTTCTTGTTTGTTTTTAGCTAGAAGACCCTTCCCTTCTCAGTCTGGGCTGCACTACATGAGCCTGCACACACCACCCGTTCTCATCTACCCCAGGCACTGCTCCAGCTCTCCCATCCCATGGATGCCAGAATCACTGCCGGGATGTGAGCAGAAAGGCAGGAGGAGAGGAGGTGGCACAAATAGCCCTTTCTGCTGGCCACCACTTGGCTTCATCCCCAGCACTGCTTGGGTGGGCTCTCAGGGGAGCCTGCCCTGGTTGCTCTCCACCCCCAAACGTGGGGTTGTGCCAGTGCTGCTCTGTGAGTGTTCACTGGAGGAACAGCTCCCTGGTTTCCTTCCACCCACATCCACCTCCTTAGAGGAAGATCCATGCTTGTTCATTCTAGTGCCTGGCCCCCTGTCAAGAGCTCCTGCAGGGAGCCAGGAGCTGCTCCTAATGGGCTGCCAGGGGATTTGGGATCTGACAGCTGGGTGCTGACAGCTCCCTGCAACTGCAACTGCCCTGCTGGGCCCTCCTCTCCTTGGTAAGATGGAGAAGGATGCTCTGACTTCCACAGGGAAGAGGCTGGCTCCTTTTTCTCCCTTCACTAGGTGTTTGTGATGGTACTGGAGGGTTGGCAGTACCCATTGCCTTGGTGGGGTTGCCAAAGCCTTTTGGGGGGCAATAGAGGTACAAGCAGAGTTGTACCTGCTGGAGGAGTTCCTGCAGGGTGATGCTCCCAGGTGGGCATTGTGAGAGGAGAGGAGGTCTGCACGTAACACAGAGCAAGTCTTATCACAGCTCCTAGCAGGGCGTTGTTAGCTGGGAGGGCTGGGAGCAAGTGCTGACACCTCCTGAGGCTCCCTCTCCAGCGGCTCTGGACATTTCAAGCTTTCTCCTGGCTGACACATTGCCTCTCTTCTCTGTTTAATGCAGGGCTCCTGTGTCTCCCCACAGACCCCATACAGGGGCTGGGGTGAATCCTGGGGGCTCCCTGAGGTCTGGCTCCATCCCAGTGGGGCCTGTTCCAGCCATTGCAGAGGGACTGTCCTGTCATCCTCCAGCACAGAGCATCTCACAGCCTGCCGTCTTGTATGGCTTTTTATTCCTATGTGATTATACATCCCCCTTCATATAGGGATTGAAGCCGTGCAATACGCCGGGGTCCTACGGCGGAGAGCAGCCCCTGTGCCATAGGAGCTGGCCTTGGAGGAGCCACCAGAGCCGTCCCCTGGGGTGCTGGAGGAGGATTGCTGGCCTCAGCCTGGACTCCGTCCTGCATCCCAGGCTCCTAAACCCTCTTGGGATGCAGGTGAGGGGTGCCAAGCTGCTTTGGGGTGAGGCCAGCACCAGGCCACTCCTTGCACTGCACCCCCTTGCAAGGGTGGGCCTGGTTCTGTGCCGCCTCTGCTGTGGAGAGCCTCAGTGACTGCACTGGTGGGTTCATCCCTGGGGCATCTGCTGCTTTGGTTTTGTCCCTTACTATCCTGGGACATGGGCGGCAGCCTCTGGCAGCATCTGGGTGCAGGCACTGCCAGCAGCACAGGGGAGGAGGAAGAGGAAGAAGAGGAAAAAGATGCTAAAGATGCTGAGGAATGACCACAACAGCAAGGGCTGCCCCAAGCACTATGCTCTTCAAGGTTTCTCAAGAGGCCTCAGCTGCTCTTTCAAGGTTTGTGTTATATCTGTCACATTAGCAAAAATAGTGAAAATCATGGCTTGTGGAAGAGATGAAAGGCAGCCCATTCCAATGCCTCCATAAAGGAAGGGCCCCATTAACACCTAGTGAAATATTGGCCATTAATCAGGCTCCGTGCAAAATAAAACCATCCACATTTATCATTATTGGATCCTTAATGAAGTGATAATGGGAATGCTGGGGAGCTGTGATATTAATGTCTTCTAAGAGGCAAGAGCAGAGCCAAGGGCAGCAGCCAAGATTTTTAATTTACTGCCAAAAGCTTGTGCTGTTAATAACGCTGTTACTTCTCCTGGCTGTTAGTACTGTTTGGCTACGAGCTGCCGACTTAGGAGAGCAAATCAACCCTGAACATACCCAGACTTTGTTCGCCTGCTCCCCACCCAGCATCTGAGCACATTTTCCCCTCCCAGTGTCCCCTGCCCATGTGTAGGGATATGGCCAGGGGGCTGCTGGCCATCTTCACCTAACTGACTCCTTCCTGAAGGCTGGCTGGTGCAGAAAGTTTTGCTTGTCTGATAAAAAGGGAAGGGACTGTGAGTGTCAAGCCACAGCGGCTCTCATTGTCCTCACTCTCTCTGTTGACTTTTCTCTTTAGACACAAGCACCCCAGAGCCAGGGTGGCACAGAGCTGATCCCAGCACAGCTCACACACTGGGGTTGCTCACTGGTGTTACCGTGGCCACACTGGTTTCTTCATTTGCACAGCTTTACTCCAATGAGGCCAATCTCCCACCCAGAACAGCATGGACAAGCTCCCAAGCCCTGCTCAGCTGTGGTGACTCACTTCAGTTCCCCATGGGGAAGTCATTGTTCCTGCCAGCCCAGAGGCAAATTACCAGGCAGGTAAGTGATGCTCTCATGTCTTGTGTTATCTCACAAATCCTGCTACACCTGACCAGTGTGGCCCAGATGTACGTTGGCTCATGTGTGGGGCCTTTTGCCCTTTTGTGAAGGGACTGCAGCTCAGAGGGAGCTGGCTTTGGGCTGGAGCAATAGCAGACCATTCCCTGCTGAAGTACTGTCTAGAGGAATAAGATGATGCTTTGTCTGTGAGGGCTGCACACATTCCAATGCTCCTTTTGTCCCTAGGTAGAAGTTGCAGAAGGTCCACCAAAGCAACCCCTTGGAAATGGAGCTCTGAGTTATCCAGGTAGAAGCATCAGAGAAGTATTTGTGTAGCCTGGGTGTTCTTGCTGAACCTTCCTCTGGCTTGTTATCTCCTCATTAGAAAAGAAAGGACAAGAACAAATCCATATATGGCAGCCAAGCAAAGGTAGATGGGGAATGCACTTCAAACAACTCCATCCTTTCAACAAACCTTTTATTAGACTTCTCTCCTTCCCAACACACGCTCTTTGTTATGAAAAGCCAACATTCAGAAAGCAAGGACACTGCTCAGGCTACCTGGGCTAGGCGTTCCCTGGGAGCAGCCAGCCAGCACTAGCCCAAAGTCCTCTGAAATGGACTGGGAGGCAGCACAAGCAGCAGCTTGAAGTCCAGAGTGATGCTCAGCAATGTGGCAGACCTGTGGGCAGGGGGTTATGGTGGCCCTGTGGCAGGGTGTCCAGGCTGGCATACTGGGCCGCTGCTGAAGTGACCCTTCTGCCAGGCAGCCCAGCTCAAAACTGGAGTCACTCTGCATTCCACTGGAGCAGAATGGTGCAGGGAGCATCCACCATGTTGTGGAGTCAGCTTTACCCAGTTAGCCTGGCTGCAGCCCATACTTTTGGCTGTATTGCTGCCCATGTTAGTACCCCCGTGGAGCTGGCCTGCTGGGCACGGAGCAGATGACCTGCCAGTGACCTCTGGATAAAACACACGGGACAAATCAGCTTCTCCTGCACAACCACCCCTGACCTTATAGGGGCACAGCGAGCTCTGTAATGCTTGGCAAATTTTCCCCAGCAGATCTTGGAGCTGTTTGCCAGTTGTGAGCAAGTTTGGGCATGTTACAGAAGACCTTCAGACTCTGAGCACAAATGAGATGCATGGATGAGTTTAAACCACCGAGCAAGACTGGGGTTTTGAAATTCCCAGGGTTGTGCCTTATTCTGAGCCTGGGCTGTAGCCCAGACAGTCCAGCTGCCAGCCTGGCATCGACACCAGGTCCTGTGATGGTCCTGCTGATATCCCTACTTGTTAGATACTGGCTTCAAAACCAAAATAGGAGGTTTTGCAAACTCCTCAAAACCCCACCCTCTGATCTACCCTTAAAGTGGGGTGCAGAATGACTGACTGTTCAGTGAGACACCACAGGGTGTTGGCACAACGGTGTATTCATGTCACAAGATGAGATCAGCCACACGGAGTAGGTCCGTCTGTCTGGAAAGAGTCTGAGTCAAGCGTGTCCTATTACATTAGAGCTGGATTTTCAAATGAGCCCTGCTCCCACTTAGGCTCTGTAACAAACAGACCAATATTCAAAAGGAGTTGGACGTGCTGGGTCATATTGGCTGCTGAGATGGAGTCCTTTGAATATCCAGCCAAACTTTGTGTGCCTGTTGCTGCAGGCAAAGCCCTCCTGAAATCCAGCCCCACTGTGAGTTCCCTGTCCTGGGAAACCAAGCTCATCTCTTCTGTCCCACATATCACGCTGCAGTAGGTGACAAAAATGTGATAAAAATATGATAACCACCGTGTCCTCATGCATATGGGGGGAGCAGCTCCCTGTCAGAGCACAGATCTGGCAGATTTGCCCTTTGATCAGCTCAGCAGCATAGGACAGGAGAGCTGAGCATGAAGGTTTCCTTGCCTTTTGTTCTGTGGAATTAGCAGAGTTAATAAAAATGACAGTGACTTCTGCTTCAGTGCAGAGGAAAGGTCAGTGGCTGAGGCTGGATGCACGACAGTTTTCTAGACAGTTGGAAAACAACACCATCAAAGCTCACAGTACACATGCTGCTGGCACGGAGGCTCTCCCGACAGGGACCAGCAGGGAAGATGTTACTGTGGAGGCAAGGAGGCTGGAGGAGGACTCCACACAGTTGGCTTGTCACTGCACTTCATCCATCCCCATCCTTACACTGCACAATGAAGGTACGTCATCCTTTTTGTCACTGTGCACTGCTTGTGTCACCCAGCCGGTATCAAGAATTTTTCTCTGCCAACGTGCTTCTTAGCCACACTCCTCGGTGTGCATCCTGCTGGGTTTAGGGCCTCTGTCATCTCAGTACCCTGGTGTGGGAAGAGCTGTAGGAGGACATTGTGCTGGTATGTGGAGCAGGTCCTGGGTGTCCCCTTCCCACCACATCCCCCCAGCACCTCCATGCTTCAGGTGAGCAGGTCTTGTTACTGCTTTTACATCCTTCAGTCACTGTAATTTGCTCCAGTGAACCCCTAAAACCCCACTGCTGAGCTGCTTTTAAGCTAAGGGCACTGGAGGTGCAACCATGCAGCAAGGGCTCTCTGTGACAGTCCTGCCATGGCCTCAACTTCCCCACATCTCTTAAATTAACTATAGTTGAAGCAATCACAAGTCTTAAATCCATTTTCCATGTTTATAATGTGACCTCTTGCCACCCTCTGATCCTCCCCCAATCACAAGTGCTTATTTTTGCTGTGGATATCCACTCATGTGTCTAATTAGTGGATTCTTTCTATCATAGACACTAGCAGCCTTGACAGTGAGCCCTAATTTAAGTAGTTTGCATTTGTCCACAGCATTGGTGCTTTCATTTACTCCTGCTTCTAATTAAGTGCATCTGGATATCTGTAGAAGGAGTTCTCATGATCTCTCCGTGGCTCTAATTAAAATGACCTGGATGTCCATGACATTGGTGCCTGTCAAGCCTGTCACCACGAGGTGATGCCCACCTTGGAACTGGCTGAAGAACGTGTAGGAGTCATTGTTCCTGAGAAAGGCCTCCACATCCAGGCCATCCTGAAGTGCCTCAGCTACCAGCCCTGAGGTGCAGAAAGCTCCTGCTGCCTCCGTTGGCCCATCCTGCCCATCTGTTCCCCCACTGAGGAAGAGGATCTCACACCTCCCTTGGGGGCTGCTGGCTCCTGTGGTCTGAGCCTTGTGCAGCCCCAGCCCCACACGCAGGGCCAGCTCCTGGTTTCTCCCTCCCTTGCCAGTTCCTTGGAGCCGGACTGTGGTTTCTCCACCAGCCAGGATGCAGACTGGCCTGTCAGGCCCTAATTCTCGCAGGGCCTGTAGAAACTTCTCCAGGTCCAAATCTGGGATCTGTAGCTCTGCTTCCAGCTGTAGATTCCTCCTCAGCTCATCACTCAGGGGCCCTCCTCCAAGGCTGGCAAAGCCCAGGCAGACCAGCTGGATCAGCTGGCAGTACATTGTGGCAACACAGCCAACTTCCCCATGGACTGCTGCACTGAGGATCAGAGCTGCATAGCCCAGGCCCTCAGCCTGGCGTTTGGCCTCTTCCAAAGCCAGTGTATTGGACCCAAGGATGATGTTGGAAACATGGGAGTAGTTTTCTGGAGCTGTGGGCTTGGTAGGAGAGCTGGAGAGGACCATTTCCACTGACTTGGGCAGGTTGTGCAGCAGGTTGTATTTGGTGAGTATCTGAAGGCAGTCTTGAACGCTGTGGGAGCTGGCAACAGTGGGCCCACTTGCTATGATGTCTACGGGGTCACCAATCACATCAGACAGGATGAGACTCACCACCTATAGGAAGAAATGCCCACAAATTGTTGCAGGAGGCAAAGACAGGTGACCACAAAAGAGCCCTGGCATAAGCACTGCCCTGAGTGCCATCCCCACATCAAAGCAGATGGAAACAGGGTTGGTCTTCACCCATTTTTATTTTATGGATCTGTGTGTGTCACCTTGCCCTTCTCAAACCCATAGATTTATAGTCTGCTTTGAAGCTGGACTATCATGTTGGAAGATGTAGACTGTGACACTGCACCTGTCAGGCCCAACCTAGTGTGGGTTCAGCAATGGCACATGCTGAGAGCAGCCCCGAGGGGAGCCAAGGGTCAGAGCCAGCCCTGAAAGTGCTGTGCTGAAGCACCAACGCTTGGAAGTGCCTGCTGCACGTGGGCTGGGGTCTGCAGAGTATGCAGTTATGATGGGATGGCTGATGTTTCCCAAGTCTGAATTCCCACTCTTCCATCTCTGTCTCCCTGAGAGTTTCAGTCCTCAGTAAAATCTCAGCCAGAGAGCCCCAAAACAGTGTGCAAAGTTGTTCACTCAGCATGGACAAAAACCTTGCAAGTTGATTATACCTCTGCTTTGAGAGTAGATGGATGATGTCTGGACAAACAGGGGCTTTCCCTTTGCTACCTGTGCAGGATGTGCCAGCTGGGCCAGCCCTCCACCCTTCAGCATGGACAGAGTCTTCCGGACAGTGTTCAGCTCCTGTATGGCAGCTCCTCGGGAAGCCAACATTTTTGTGAGTTTCTCCTTCTCCTCTAGGAGGATTGGAGGGATGGGAGCAGGCAGCAGGGCTGATCCACCCCCTAGGATGCAGAAGAGATGGCAAGGACATCAGGGTAGCAGGAAATGGAAGACAAAGCAGAGCAAGGCTTTAGCCTTTTTTCTTCCATCACCAGTGTCTTGAGGGAAGGCAGAGGTGAGTGGAGACCTAAGCTAACATCTCTGGATGAATCTCTGGAGAATTCAGTCATCTTCAACAATGGGTTTTAATCACTGCTGCCATGCACTCTCTGCAGTCAGCTACAATTTACCTGGCTGGCTGGGGGCACCACAAGCCTGCAGTGTGGTGGGGATGACAGAAAAGGAACAGCAACTACCCTCACCTCTGCACTGGGCTCAAGTGGGTCCTCACACTGATATTCAAGGGTTACCTGGATGGGTGAGCAGGGAGCTCGACATCCATGGCTCACACAGCAGTCAGTGCTGTGCACTTGTGGACACTGCCTACTTTGGTGGCTCCATTTATTCAGGACAGTGTATAAAACACTGGCTAGGGATGCAGCAAGATTGGAAACTGCTGAACTGCACTCATCTAGGTCCAGGAGGAAAGAAAGCGGGAGGGGGGGGGACAGTGTAATGCAAAGGACAAAGCACACCTTGAGTGCAGGGTGATAGCTTCACTGATGGGAATTCTGTCTGATACAAGCAGACACTGGAAATGTGGAAAAGAAGGCAAGGTTCTAATAGAAAAGTGGAATGGGTGGAAAATACAGAGGAGAAAAGAGCAAGGTCTGTGCAGAGAGTGAACACGCACAGAAGTACAGCTGAATGCTACTGTCAAAATGCAAAGCCTGCTCAGAGGCTTGAGACAAATCAGCATCAATAAAACATGATGAGCAAGAAAAACAAATGCAAATGCTTGTGTTTCAGTCAATAGCCAGGGATCTAGCTGAGAGCAGTTGGGGATTGGCTGCTGTGTGGGAGTGCACATGCATAGGGAGTCATAGCCACGGGGAGATCCTGTACAGGCTGCCTCAAGGGCTGAGGACTCTCTTGGAGATCCCTGTAGCCAAAAGCCAGGAGGAAGCCCAGGGGAATCCCCAGAAAGCACAGCTAGCTTCCAGTCACTTGGGTGTTTACCTAATGGCACTGCTCTCCCTGTACTGGATCAGGCCTCAGCATCCACAAAGGCATAAACACTGAGCAGAGGAGACTAAGGCCTTCCTCCAGAGCTGCTCCAAGCCCCTGCATGCTTTTGTCCTGTGACACCCACTGAGCTCAGGATGAAATGATGTCACTGCATCCCTCTGACACATCTTCTTACACTGCCCTGGATTTGGGGACAGCCTGGGGGCCACCAGCCAGGACCTGGGGGTGTGCAGGGCTGCCCCTGCAAGGCATGCATCTTACTGTGTGGTATCTGGAGGCCTCATTTCCACTAACTGGGAAGGAGCCAAGCCCTGGGAAAGGTCAGTCCCAAATCTCAGCTTTCAGACACATGCTCCTGCACAAATGTGGAGCATACAAGTCTACTAAGTGCTTGCTTCTCCAAATCTGCATCCCCAAATGTAAGGATGGGGCAGGAAGAAAATGTCTCCTTGCCATGAGATGAGAACAGCTGCCAGGCTGTGCCCAGAGGTGCCACTTCCCTGAGGTGGCACAACTGTAGGACCCAGCCTGTGCAGCTCAGCCTCTTTCCAGTGCTGGGAGGCAGTGTATCCACTGCACGAGCAGGAAGTTCTGTGCTCTCCCTTGCTGTGTCCCTGGAGAAAGGATGGCAGAAGGGAGAGAAAAAATTGGAGGTGCAAGAGTCTAAGCTGAAGGGGTTGGCACCGGGGTGGGCAGGGAGCCCTCAGCAGATCTCATTCCCTGGGCATCCCACACTACCTGAGATGAGCACAAGGAGCAGGTCATCTGCAGTTAGACCCTTAGCCAGCTCCTGGATGGCAACTGCTCCCTTCAGAGCCTCTGCATCTGGAAGATTGTTCTTGGCACCTTCGATGACCTGGATTTTGCTGTGTGGCTTCAGTAGCATCTCCCTAGTGAGGTAAGAGAGGCAATTACACCCTGGCTCTGTGCACTCTCACAGTGCACAGCCAGGCTGTCACCTGCAGGTGCCTGGTGTACCAGTGGCATAGAGTGAGTGACCAGGACAGGCAGATGGCCTTTGCTGAGTGTCTTCCCCACAGCCAGGGAGTCAGCACATCCAGCACAAAAGGTCAGCTGTGTCACACTGGTGTCACTGGGGTGTGATGGTGGTTGAAGATGAGAGTGGTGGGGCGGATGGGGTGGGCAACAGAGTAAGGGCACCTCAAAAGGACTTAAGCTGTTCACAGCAACATCCCACAGAGGACAAATCTGACAGCTTACACTCCTCCTTCCTGCTCCCCAAAATTGTCCAGAAACAGTTCTTACTGCATTCCTGCTCGCTGCAGGCTCTCCTGGATCCCTAGCGGCACGCTGATGATCCCCCGAGTGAGGTGGTCTCCCAGGATCTCTTCTGCTGCTGCGGCCATCCCCAGCACAGCTTTTCCAAAACCCACCAGGTACAGGTCCCTCTTCACTGGAAAGGCCTGGCCCTTCACCAGCAGCTGAGGGCACCCATCTCCCTGGAGCATCAGAGCCCTCTTCAGCATGGGACCTGGGCGGACAGTGCCCAGAGCACCACGGAACAAGGACAGTGCGTGTTCACAGAGGGACATGGTGCACAGCCTGGCAGGGTTGAGCCACTCTGTGTTATGGGGTGGGCTTGTACACTCTCTGCCAGCACTGCCAAGGCCTCAAGGGCTGAGACAGCAAGCAGCCTCCAACCTGCAAGGGAAAGTGAACATTTGTGCTAGTAGAAGAGAGACAGGCTATCACAGAAAGAACAGAGGTCAAAGCTTGAACCGTGGAACTCTAGCTCCTGTTTCCCCTAGATTAAGGTGCCATACAAGCAGCATTTTCTAGCTTTTCCCCAGGCAAGAAGAAGGGAAGGACAGCGTCACATTCAAACTATCTGTCAGCTTGTGATTCCCCTGCAATGTCATCACCTTCTGCAGGGAAGGTGAGCTCTGCCAGCCAACTTTTCCATCACTATAGATTTGCCACTGGCAAGTCATAATTTCTATTTGCTTAGTGTTTGACACCTTTCCAAATTGTGGAAGCTGCTCTCTGTCCTGGAGAGAGCAGGGCATCTGGGTGGAACAGCTTTTCACTACATTAACTCCCTTCCCCACGCTAGCCAAATGCTGACCTCATCCTCTGGCTGTGCATTGCCCCGTGTGTCCCTGCAGCATCAGTCACAGACTGAGGAGAAACAACAGCCTTGCTCTCTGCCTCATCCCTTGCTGCTGTTGGCCACAGACAGACCAGTAATGAGGTTTCTTCACCAAACAGAAAATTAACACAAGGCTTCATTTAACTTTCCCTTTTACTCATTATCCATTAAAATCACATTTAGAGCCCAAATAAGACTCCATATCCAGGCAAACTTGCCATCCGTGTCCATGAAAGCCCATTTGAGCTGTTCTCCACTGCGCATTAGCATTATATGCAACAGATCTGTACATGGACTGAAAGATCTCAGCTGCTCAAGGGCAGATACTTGTCTTGACAGAGGAAAGGTGGTCCCTGCCAGCACACACACATCTATTCCCTCCCAGCATTTTTCCCTCCTCCTGCTTACTGGCAGCAAGTTCACTGCTGGTTTCTGAGGATCAAAGGTCCTTGTGATCTGCATCTCTCCTGCTCATGGCATTTAAGGCAGGTTGCCAGGAGGCTGAAGCAGCCAGGGCAACACATTTGATCACAGACCCATTGAAATTACCTGAGAAAGTTAATCCTCCCTCTAGTAAGTGGATGTTTTGTGCAAAGGCTTCTTTTAGGAGAGCTCAGGAGTCCAGAGGTCACTTTGCTCTGACACTCCCATAGCATTGCAAGGTGTTAATCATTAAGCTGGACAAGCTTTTCAACAGCTCCTCTGGGTCTAAATCTGCCTTACTTTGCTGCAGGGATCCAGAGGATCTACACAAAAAACCTCTACACACCTTCTCAGGCATTGGAACTTGGGCACACTCTGAAATCTTGAGACAAGGGACTTGTAGGTAAGGCTATATGGAGAATCAAAGGTTTGTCAGAGCTTTAAGAATCCCAAGAATCACTGAAGTAGGAAAAGACCCTTAAGAACAAGGTTAACAGTAAACGATTCATTGCTTAGGAGAAGAGATTTTAAAGCCAAAAGCCAAGGCAGATTAACCACCTATGTGTACTCCCTTTAGGTGCTGGTCAGAAGGACTGGCTTTTCAACCATGAGGAGACAGGAGAACTAAAGGCAGGGTGCCCTGACCACTTCGTTACTAGACTCTTAAACTTCATGGCAGCTGATGCTGCCAGCAGTTTAAACCACTGATCCCATTTCAGTGAGGGCCAGAGTAACTGTGCTGACCGCAGTGAAGTCAGCCCTGCACCTCTCAGGAATTTAGATAAGCATCTCTGCTCCCAGCAGGTCTCTGACTCACCTGGTGGCACAGTGCAATCAGAGGAGGGTGCTACAAAGCAGAGGTGCATCACACCCCAGATCACCTGTCTGAGCTGCAATACAGGGTTTGCAGGAATGGCTGGAGAAAAAAAAAAAAAAAAAAACATTAAAGGAGCGTGGGGATTTTAAGAAATTAAAGCCTCAAAGTTTTTAACAGGCTTTGTCCCTGCCTTGATATTTCTGTGCACAGCTAACCCTGAAGCCTGGGGAAATTGAGCACAACCAGACCTGCAACTGTGGCTCCTGTCACACGTGCCCTCCTGGCAGCCCCCTTCAGCTCCAGCTTCAGACTTGACAAGCAATCCTCTCCTACTGGAGGTGGAAAAACTAAATGCCAGCTTAATTCATCTGGCACTTGTGTACATATTGCTAATGCTTACTCTGGAAAGCATTTTAGTACAATAGCAGGCATGTAATCTGTTTTCTGCACTCTGAACTCAGATTACATTTTAACCATCGAGGCCTGATCCAGAGTCTGTGGATGATAGCAAGCACCTTTCTATTGCATCTCAAGATTTTGGGGTCCACTGCCTGATACTGATCTCACAGCACAGGTGTAAAGGCAGAGTAAATACAGCGTAAAACCCCCCTTGCAGTCAGAGGTTATCCAACTTTTACCAGTGCAACAACAGAGAGCTGAATTTGGCACAGATCCTTTTGCTTTGGATGTCTCAGTGTGTGACTCTGCTCCTTGTCAGCTCTGATTAGACACACAGGCTCACTGGAGGCTCCCCTTGGAATGGGGGTGCTGCTAATGATACCACAAATCTGTTTTTATGTAACTTATTTATACAGTCTCAGGCACTGGGTACTAAATGTCATCAGGGAACAGCTATAAATCAGTGCTATGAATTCCACTGTAGATATTAACAAAAAAATAAAACTCCTACTCATTTTACTAAGGCTTTAAAAACAAGATCAAGAGAACTGAGTATCACCCCAAAACACAGGCAGTTGTTGAAAGAAAAATAACCCGAATGGCAGCTCTCAGGCTCCCTCCCCAGATGGTGGGTTTAGAAGTGGTGTAATTGCCTGTTAACTGCTACACATTGCACGAGGGGAAATTACACCCTCACATCCTTGCCTTTTCCTCTTCCCACTGCTGGCTGTGAGGAATCTGGGCTGGGAGAAGGGGCTGATGATGTGACTCATACTACTTCATGCACTAATCTTAGTTTCCCAGTTTCTCAGGAAAATCACTTAGGGATGAATGAGCCCTCTTCTGTATGGATATAGGGTGACAAGCTATAGGCACGAGTGAGGTTCAGGTTTCACAACTTCCCTTTGTCCCTGGTTGGGATAATTTGGTGTTGGAATACAGACAATCTTTTGAAAAGTTTCCTGTAAGTTCGCATTAAGCTTAGGATGAAAATGATGCTAAGAATTGCCTGTTCCAAAGAGAGCTGGAGGATTGTAAGGGGTTTAGATTAATCCCCTTTAAATGAAAACTTCCTCAGCTTTCATTCATGAATAATCTATGCACTTATAATAATCTACACACACCATTATAAGCGTTCTTCAGAGGGCCTGTAGAAATTTCCACTGTTAGGTCTCACACCAAAAAGCAGCAAAACTCCAGCTTCTCATTTTCACCTTCCCTGGAAAAGAGGGAGGGGAAGGAGCTGGACTGTGATAAAATACAGGCAAAATGCTTACTTGCATTACCTTTCATTAACTTTTTAATTAAAGCAATTCTGCAGGCAAGGAGCCAAGGTCAGAGGGAGACAGAAACAATCCAGCAGCAGGGGCAGAAATGTGGTAAAGCTGCCAAGTACATTGGATGGTGGCAAGAGACCAAAAGCATGGACATAGCAGGGCAGAGTCTGAGCCATAAGCTTGGAGGCACATCGGGGAAGAAAACAGTGAACAAATGAGCTGGCTGTGTCCGTGCAGTGAGAAAAATCAACCAGCACCTCACTCCATGGCAGGTGCTTAAAAGCTAGAAAAATACTCCTTTCTAGAGGCCAGTCTGCCATCACTGGGCAGAGCTGAGCTGTTCCAGGTGCTGTGGTTGGAGGTTTCTTCAAGGATTTGCATCTTGGGCTTGTGGTTTTTTTGAAGCTGCGGTAATTGAGCTTGTTGAAGGCCAACCCAACCACACACACATCCTAAACATTTCAGGTGCTGTGAGATCAGAGGATGCTGTGCCAGAATGTCTGATTTAACTAAGAACTTCAGGGATCTAAGTTACTTTAGCTTCAATGCTGTCAAGATGCCTCTGGATTTCCTCCACAACTGGTGGCTGGCCCACCTTGTACAGGGTAACTTCAAAATCCCTGAGGGTCTAGGAAAATATTTGACAGCACTGGATCAAACCCCAGTTGTTTGAGGATAATTTTGAGCTCAAGCCCTAAAAGACAGATTACAGTAGTAAACTCCCAGACACAGTGTCTCTTGCTCCTCGTTTTTCTTGCTGCACGACTTTTTTCTGGCCTCTCAACATGTAAATTACTGACAGACTCTCCAAGGCTTTACACTTCTATTTCTCCTGCATCACCAGGGGAATTTACCTATGAAGTACAACAGAGTGGAGATTTTACTGCCTTAAACTCCCCCGTTCCCACTTACTGACACATCTCCTCTATCATTTGATATATCAACTTTAATTTGCCTGCTGAGCTCTACTCAACCCCAAGCTTGCTGCTCCACATGGTCCCAAAAGCATTACGAGAACATTTTCCAGGAGATGCACTGAACCCAGGAGGGAAACAATGCAGTGAAGGCTTGTTCCAAGTGACTATTCTGGGAGGATTAGATGGGGGATTTTTCAAGACTAATCTCTTTAAATGAAAATTTCAGAATTTGATTAATTTTTTAATCTGCACGTGGATTTGCATAAAATTACTGCACTGCCTCATTCACATTTGGCAAAAGAGAAAATGTCTGCAGCAAGGATGGCAGCTCTGAAGGGTCCGGTGCACAAGGGGGTGTACAGGGAGAGGGTGAGGCCCTTTGCACCCTCTCACTGCAGTGCTCCTGCATCCATAAGTGGGAAAAAGGATGAGGGTGGTCAGCAGCATGATGAGACCAGGCAGGGAAGGGAGAAAGTAGGATGGAGCCTGGCTACCTTTGTTTTAAGAATATGCTGAGCTCTGGGAAACCCAGGAGTCCTACTTTCCGGTATGTGGCTTTCTATATGTTGCTTGGAAAAGAAATATGTTGCTCTGATGACTGATTTACTCACCAGGAAAGTGTCAACAGGGTCTCCTTGCCTTTGATGGGGAATGTGGCTTAAGGCCAAACACAGGGAAGATAAGTGTTCTATTCAGCGTTTTATATATATAGATCAGTATCATTAGCAAAAAAAAAAATTAACTGGATTTGACATATGCATCTTACTAGTTTTTCTAGGTCACACTCCCTTCACTCCCTATATACCTTTTGGAAATGATTTTCCCATGCTCTGGGGACTGCAAGGGAAGAAAACCTTTTCACTAAAAATTCTTCTGTAGCTCAGCACAGAACACTATTACCCTGAAGCCAAGCCCATGCCAAGTCTTCTTCCTTTCATGCTGTAATTTCTCAAACTCCCTATTCTGATTCAACTTGCCATCAAAGATGAGAGTCATTTAAAATACAGGGAAGGATCACAGTATTCTAGAGAAGATGAAAAGCTGTGAGCCTTGAGGACTGGAATAGTAGAAAGGGGTTGAAATTCAGTGCTGTGAAATACAAGGTCATGGTCTTTGGGATTAATAGCAGAAAATTATGAGCTCCTCAGCTGGAAATAACATAAGAGAAGAAAGAGCCAGGAATCTTAATCAGTCACAGGATGACAATTACAGCTGCCCTCTGGGCTGAGACAAGAGGCTGTGGAGAACGTGGAAAGCAGCAGATGTGAACTGCTTGGACTTTGCTGAGGTTTTTGCCATCATTCCTGTGAGCACGCTGGAGGGTGGGCTGGAAACCAGCCTGACCACTGGGCTCACAGGGCAGAAAGCAGTGGCTCGAGGTCCAGCTGACATCTGATACTCAACAGGGACTCTGCTGGGGTTTGTGTCACCCCACAGCTTCATTAGTGACCCAGAGGGTGGCACAGAGTGCTTCATTTGGGAGAACTGCTGATGGAGGCACCTTCCAGAGGAACCATGATAAGGTCAGGGCCCACAGAAACCTCAGTAAGGAAAAGTGTGAATTTTTGCTGCTGAGCAAGCACAAGTCCCTGTATTATGCAGGCTGCTGTGGTATCTAACACAGAAATGCATAGGTAGAATAACTGCATTTGATCAATATTACTCAAGCAGCAATTAAACATTTTTTCCATTAACTAATTTTGCAAGGGCATTATCCATAATTCCTACTTAATATGACATTTTTCTAGGAGACCCAATTATCCTGCCAGCTAAATTCCAGCTTGGTATAAACTGACAAACTAAGTTCCAACGATTAGGAAAAAAGGCAGAAGAATAAAAAGGAAGTGACAAAATATCAAATCAACAACCCACGGTGTTATACAACTCTAAAACTTAGCTAAGTATTGTAGGTGTTTTGAAGTAAATTGTCTTATGATGTTATTGGTGAGTCACCTCCGGGGCCTGCAGGAGATAATCCAGGCTTTGATCCTGCAATTTAGAGTGTGCAGGAGGCACGACATTCTGAGCTTTTCTAAAACCTCTCATCACACGAAAATCAGTTGTGGGTTTTGAACCAGCCTAACAAAAGGGGCAGCTGACCCTGAAACCCTCTGGAGGAATGAGGGCGTGTTCTGGCATCCCGGGATTGCCCTGTGAAAGTCTTGACTTTATTTCAAAGTAAAAAATGTAAATCATTCTGAGGAGCCAATCACACAGAAGTGTGAAAGGATGAGCGGGGTGAGATCTCTAAACACGTAACAGGGAGCTCCAGCAAGCAAACAGCAAGGACAAGGACTCTGAGAAAAGAAATACTTAATTAAATCAGACATGCACAAAACATAATTCAGCCTGTTTGAATGATGTGCAGAGCTTGCTGAGGTTTGACCACAGAAGGGGCAACAGGATCCAAAACCAAACTCTGTTCTGGACACTTTGAAAGGAAATGCAATTAACGTTCGGGAAGGCATCTACAGCTTTTTTTTTTTTTCTTTTGATTTTGAGTTTCTGGGGGACCAAAGTGACATGATCTGCTGGTTTCAAATTTAAAATTGCAGAAAACTTCATAGAGTGAGATTCTCACAGCTACTCTTATACCCCAAGAACAGCTTTTTAAGGTAAGAAATATAGAAAAACATGCACACTGAGCCTGCCATCAGGATTTGTGATACAAAAAAGCAGTTCCAAGGTGTGTGTGTACTGGAGCAGCATGGTCAAAAATGGTGTGTTTCTCAAAGACTTAAGTGTGTGCTGCCCACCTTTACCTGAAAGCTTATGAGGTGTAGAAGCATGGTGCTACAGCTGTACTGTTGCTGTAGTACTGCCAACAAGTTTCTAGAGGAATAAAAATAACTGGGAAATAAAAATGTGCAATAGCTGGACTGAAAGTAGCAGAGGAAGGGTGACAAAGTGATCACAGTGTATTACAAAAGGACAGGGAACTGACTGATGCTCTCTGGTCACCCTGGGCTGCCCAGAAGCTCCTCCTGCCAGGCTCTGCCAAGATGCTGGCACAGCACATCTGCACCATAAAGGATTTCACAGAGACACAGAATCAACTGTGTTGGAAAAGAACCCTGAGACACCGAGACCAACCTATGCCCCGACACCACTGTGTCCCCCAGACCATGGCAATGAGTAACACAGCCAGCCTTTCCTTGAACACTTCCAGGGACAGAGACTCCACATCTCCCTGAGCAGCCCATGCTGATGTCTGATCACCCTTACTGTGAAGAAATTCTTCCTGGCACAGCTTGAGGTTGCATCCTCTTGTCCCATCAGTGGTTAGCTGGCCAAACCCTACCTGGCTACAACCTCCTTTCGGAGTTGTAGAGAGCAATAAGGTCACCCCTGAGCCTCCTTTTCTCCAGGATAAATACCCGCAGCTCTCTCAGCTGCTCCTCACATGATGTGGGCTCCAGATCCTTCCCCAGCTCTGCTACCCTTCATTGAACCTGCTCCAATATTTCAATATCCTTCCGGAACTGAATGGCCCAGAACTGGACACAGCACTCAAACTGTGTTCACCAGTCCTCAGTCACGGAGACAATCAGTGTCCTGGTCCTGCTGGCCACACTATTGCTGACAGAGGCCAGGTGCCACTGGTCCCCTTGGCCACTCGGGCACGCCTGGGCTCATCTTTAGCCGGCTGCCGACCAGTGCGTTTCTCTCTAGCTCCCACTGGAAACTTAAACCGACAGAATGGGGACTGTCCGGGGCGGGGTGAGGCTGTCC
>CM031868.1:6073840-6134973 GCA_018697195.1 Certhia americana | reverse complement strand
GGGGAGGCGTTCCCGGGCGGGGTCGAGGCTGTCCCGGGGTGAGGCTGTCCCGGGGTGAGGCTGTCCCGGGGTGAGGCTGTCCCGGGGTGAGGCTGTCCCGGGTGAGGCTGTGGTGAGGCTGTCCGGGGTGAGGCTGTCCCGGGGTGAGGCTGTCCCGGGTGAGGCTGTCCCGGGGTGAGGCTGTGGTGAGGCTGTCCCGGGCTGAGGCTGTGGTGAGGCTGTCCCGGGTGAGGCTGTCCCGGGGTGAGGCTGTGGTGAGGCTGTCCCGGGGTGAGGCTGTCCCGGGGTGAGGCTGTGGTGAGGCTGTCCGGGGGTGAGGCTCTCCCGGGGTGAGGCTGTCCCGGGTGAGGCTGTCCCGGGCGGGGTGAGGCTGTCCCGGGCGGGGTGAGGCTGTCCCGGGCGGGGTGAGGCTGTCCCGGGCGGGGTGAGGCTGTCCCGGGCGGGGTGAGGCTGTCCCGGGGTGAGGCTGTCCCGGGGCTCCCTCGGCCCCTCACGGCCCGGAGCAACGCCCGCCCCGCCCTGCGCCGGAAGTGACGCAATACCGCCGGCGCGAAGCCACTGCCCGCTCCACGAGATGACGTAATGCCCTCAACCTGGCCCCTCACTCCTCAACAGGCACGGTCGGGCGCGTGGGTATAGAACTAATAACGAACCGCGACCCCGCCACAGCCTCCCGGCCCCACCCTGCGGCGCCGTTTCTCACCTCGGGCAGCGGGAGCGGCGGGGACGTTGCTAGAGGCTGACGGAAGCGCGCAGGCCTTTCTGCCATTGCTGCCACACTCAATATGGCCCCGCCCTCCCGTTCCCAGGGTGCCCCGCGCGGCCCCGCCGCAGCCGCAAGATGGCGGACACAATGAGGGGGAGCCGCCTCTCCGCGGCCTGACCGCGCCGAGCCCGCCGTGCCCACCGCCCTCCGCCGCCCCCCACGGCCCTTCACCGCCCCGAGCCCGCCGTGCCCACCGCCCTCCGCCGCCCTCCGCCGCCCCCCACGGCCTGACCGCCCCTCATCTCCCCGGTACGGCACGGCCGTTCCCGCCGCTGCCCGGAGCCCCGCCCGGCTGCCCTCAGCGCCGCCGCCGCCCTCGCTCGGCGCGGCCCGGCGGGCGGGATGAAGCTGACGGACAACGTGCTGCGGAGCTTCCGCGTGGCCAAGGTCTTCCGCGAGAACTCGGACAAGATCAACTGCTTCGACTTCAGCCCCAACGGCGAGACCGTCATTTCCAGCAGCGACGATGACTCGATCGTTCTCTATGACTGCCAGGAGGGCAAGTGAGTGGCGGGGCCGGGGGTTTGGGGGTGTCAGGGATTGCCCACGGTGTCCTCCGGGGACAAGCTATGCCCGCAGATCTTGCCGCTTTAGTTTTAGCTTCTCTCCTTTCTTAGCCTAGGCTTATCGGTAGAATCCCAGCCGCGCTGATGGCAGCAGCGTGGGTTTGCCTGCTCCACGGATGTACTCGTTGTCTTGGTAGGTTAGTGGTGATAATTTTCTAAGTGTAATCGAAAGTTCACTTCTATGAGAGCTAAACAGTTGCTAAGCCTAAAGGGGTTCAGTCTGGTCGCATTTCCTGGATTGCTGTAGATACGGAACTGATTTCTTGGGTTTCTCTGGGCTCAAGTGTTGCTAATTAATAGAGAAGTGGCTGTTGAGAGCAATTTGCAGATGTGCCCTTTTAACGCCTCATTTCAGTTTAACTTTTTGGCTAAATGCTTTAAGCCAAAAGGTGCAGATGGCGTGGAGTGTATCGCTACAACTTTTAAAAACCTGGTGGTGTTTTCCCAAGTGGTGTCTTGCATCGCCGCAGTGGTCCTCTGTGTTTTAAATTATTTTCTCTAGTTGTGTCCTTATCTGTAAAGCACAGTTGGAATACCTGTGATTTGCCTGTGTCTTCAAACATTGTCTTAGTTTAGATGTAATCAATCAAGGTGTTGACTGATTTCTGTTATCTAAGAGCAATGAGTTGAGGGTGTGTTTCTGTTTCTCACTTAACTGTCCGGTTTTATCTTTTTTTTTCTACCATTGATCACACGGTGCTCATCTTGTTTTTGGGAAAAACTCGCAGAAATTTGCAGAGGACTTGAGGTCTGGTGCTCCTGTTCAGAAGGTGGAAACCTCTACCAAGGGCGTTTGTAATCTATGAGAGTTGGAACAATTTGAGCCAAATTCATTAATTTCATTGTGCCATTAAAATCTTTCTCCGTACAAGCGTTTGTCTGCTTTAAATTCCTTCAGTTTTAAGTTTTGCGTGTGGTTATTGGTGTAGAGATGTAGTTCTGAGATTGTTGGATGTTTTGGGCTTTTTTGTGAAGTCAGAACTGGGAAGCATTGCATCCACAGAGAATGAGAAAGGAAAATCAGTGTTTGTATTACAAGATAGTGAATGGAAAAGTCAGGTGAATGTGGGAATGAAAAAAAAAATGGCTTGGGAATGTCAAGACAGAGATATGTCAGTGTTGTGATTTATATACAAATATATTTTTTGGTAAACCAGGTATTCCTAACCCTCCTGCTTTTCCAAGCAGGCCAAGACATCATACTTGCTGGGAGATTGCCTCCTACATATTCTCTTAATTTTGTGGCACACCTATTATACATTATTTTAGACTTCTGTGTAGTTTGATTGCTTTACACATTGAAGTTGTTGGTGTTCCCCGTCTGCTAGAATGAACTCTGACATGAAAATATTTCATTTTATTTATGGAAGAACAGGTAACTCTATACATACGGAGTGTGCCATGGATAGTATCCCAGATCTTAATTATATACAGTAGTAGCAGGGCTGAGTGATGTTAATGCAGATGGTGTTGGTTGCTTTTCCCCTTTCAAACTTGGAAAGAATACTTTAAAGGTTTGGGAGGCTTTTGGCCCTTTCATTCCATTCTCCATCTAATCCTGATGAGCTTTATAGTCAGAGGATTTGCTTTAATTAAGTTAAACGTAGATCAGTGGTCCTCCACAGCAGTGCTGCAGGGCAATAAGAGTAGTTTCAAGGTAACTTCTCTGTCAGGATGCAGTTTTCCAGTGGTTATAAAATTTTAAAATGATTTGAAAGCTTCTCATGCACTATCAATTAGCTTCAAAGCGTAGCTGGGATTTTTTAGGGGTAGCTAGGGATGCAGGACACACTTGTTCTCTAATCTGGAAAGTTTTGCTTTGAATTACTTTGTCACTGGAAATTCGTGTGAAGATGATATTTCAGGTCTCTGAGTGATCATTGTTGTGGCAGTTTCAGGCTTGCAGTGGGTTTATTTTTCCTTATAAATCACAATTTCAAGAGCCTGGAACTCTCACCTACTTGGATATAATGGCCAGGAGGAAATTAAATGTCCTGCTTTCTGGGGTTCAATGTAGGATACTCTACTTCATCAAATGACCTGAAAATTAATGCCTTTCCCTGTTTAAAAGTGGGAAAATCTGGTGTGTGTCCTCTGTTGATGAGCAGTTCTGCTGGTAGAATTAAAATACAGATGTTTGGTCGTACTTTAGGAGTATCCTCACCTAGTTTGCTTTGTTTTGCCACACCAAAATAAAGTCTACAGTGGTGTGAGAGCGTGTCCAACCCCATCTTGGTGAACTTCAGTTTCTGACAGTGTCAGGACAGTTGAAACAGTGCTGTGTAGCCAAGGGCTGACAGGGCAAGATTATCTCCTTATCACGTATTGTTCAGGGCTTAGGCAACTGGCATGAGCATCCAATAATTTTGATCCTGAGATTCCACTTCTGTTTCAAAGTGTGCAAACAGCTAAATTGTTATTAACTGTGAAAACTTGTAGGGCAGTTGTGTGTTGGGATGAACAGCAGTCCCTGAGGCTGGCTACAGCCTGCCTGCACACTGCTGCCCCTGCTGTGATAGAATGGTGCTTTAGTAAAGGTTTAGCTTGTATTTAGCTTGTGTATATCGATTGTGTGTTACTGATACAAATAAAGTGATGGATCTGGACTCCTGCTTAGCTGTGGTGTTTGCTGAGTGCATCCACGTTCCTGGTTGTGGGGATATTTTACCCAGAGCAGCAGTGATTTAAACCAAGGCGTGGATGATATTACAAACCTTGCCTGTGGTTTGTTTCATCTTTGTAGCAGATTTGACTGAGATCTTGTATTTTTCTTTGTCAATATCGCTTTGTTTGTAGGTGGGCTGGATAGATTGACCTTCACCTTGGAATTGTTTGGTGATTGTGATTTGTTGTTAGAGTTAGTTTTCTTGTTTGTGTTTAAAATAGTTGACTGGCAACGGGTCTTATGTGCAGTGGCAACTTCTGTTTGTATCAGTTTACATGAAAACTTCACCTATCATAGAACACAGATCTCTTTTTCCTTCATTTTTGGGAAAATGTGCTTTTGTCTGTCAGTTGATCTTTGTTTATATTAATTTCTTCTAAACAGATCTTCTAAGAAGATTGTAATAGAAGAGGAAAAATCGAACTAGACATGGGAGAATCTTATATATATTTTGAGATTAGGGCTTTTTTCTTGGTTTGTTGTTGGGTTTTATTCCCACTAGATTGGTCAACAGCATAGCTGAGGTAACTTCAGAAAGCAGTGTGGGGAAGTATATCACACGTAATGTTAGAGTGTGTCAAAGTTTGAATTAGGTGTGTTTGAATTTCGTCTGTGTATAGGTGGTGTGTGGCTTTTCACTGCCCTTGCTGTATTGGCTTTCACTTCATGGGAACTTGTCCCCAGCAAGTTTATTTGAAGTCAAAGCCCTATGGCTTCGGCTGTTTGAGAATGGATATTTAAGAATGAATGACTGGTTTTGTTCTGATATGAAAAGTCTTCACCTTGTGCTCGTGTTTGGGTGTGTCAGGTTGAGGCTCATGAAGAAAGGAGAAAGTCCAGTGTAATAGGAATACCTTGTCTGAGGGTGTAGTCTGACAGACTGTTCTCTTGGCACCAGTATTGGTTTCGATTGCTCCTGCTGTTTATTTCCATTCCCATGCTGTTCTCTTTGGGAGTGTGGGTAAAATAGTTTGCTGTCCTGTGTAATAACCAGAGTTATGAATTTCTGGATTAAAAAGAACTCCTGGAAGAGATGATATTTCTGGTGTTAATCAGTGGTCCAGTGCCTAGCTCTGAGCCTTCGTGCACCCTCAGTTGAGGCTGAAAGGGGAAAGGGGGTGGTGGAGACACCACTGTTCAAACAGGCACCACTGCTGTGAGATATCCTTATTAGCCAGCTGCTTCTAAGCTTACTCTGCAGTTTAATTTACTAGTCCTGCAGTGCTACCTGCTTACCACACCCCCAAAAATCCATTTCTGTAGGTTGTGTTTGTTCTCACTAGAGTATTTTCATTCTGTTGCAAAATATTAAATTTCAGTTTCTTGCTCTAGGATTGGATACAAGTACAATTCTGCAGCGGTTTGGAAAAGTCCCTGTGTAACTATGACTGTTATAGATGACTGGTGTATAGATGTGTTTGGGTTAATACCCAAACACAGAACAAGACACCCTGTTCTAGGTTGTGAAGTAACAGAGAACAAAGAC
Organism: Certhia americana; assembly: GCA_018697195.1. NCBI lineage: Eukaryota > Metazoa > Chordata > Aves > Passeriformes > Certhiidae > Certhia > Certhia americana. Next base: position 6,129,490 of record CM031868.1, on the reverse strand, counting down.
AAATTATACTCAATCTAAAATAAGCAGCAGATGAATGGAAGATTTGAATTGGCAAGGGCACAGTAAAGCAGTGCTGCTTGCTGTGCTCATTATGTTAGCTCCTCCTTTTCTTTTTGCAGTAGAAGTCACAGCAAAAGGAATTTTTTGAGGAGACACTTGCATCTTGCAGGTGTTACAGAGAACTCCTCAAGCCTAGGGATAGTCATGGAGAAACAAGATCCTTGTTTGAATATCAAATACAAAAGCTTTTCTTTCTTTTCCGAAAAACATCTGACTTCTTGAAACAATCATGTAAGGCCTCAGTGGGAACAGGCCTTGTTGATTTGAGTTTTGTTTTGTGTAGTGGTGTAATTTCACCAATAACTTCAACAGTTTTGAGATTTTTGTTGCAGAGAGTGCAATTATTTCTGCTTTTTCCTGACAGACCAAAGAGGACCCTGTACAGTAAGAAGTATGGAGTGGACCTCATCAGATACACACATGCTGCCAACACTGTTGTGTACAGTTCCAACAAAATAGATGGTAAGTGATCCACTGGAGTGGAACATGTTAATCTCCTTAGACTTAGAAAAAAGTTACAACTCTTCAGTGATGATAACTCTGTGAGAGGCAGAGGAGAGGATTTATGTCCAGCACTAATGCACAGTTTGGGGCAGTCCCTTGAGCTTCCTTACATGTTTCATTCACTGCTGCAATAACTGAGGGGTCAAACATTGTTAGGGAGATAAAGCTTGGGTTCTTCATTGTGCTCTTCAGGTGATGTTGGTATCAGTGCTGTCACTGGCCTCTGCACCTTCATTTCTCTCGTGTGAGTGAGGTGGAAGGAGCAGCTGGGCCGAATGCCACAGCTCTGTCTGGTACACACAGCTCAGCTGCAGAGGAAGGGAGGGCAGGAACTTCAGGTAACTCAACAGATCACCAGCCAAGCCTGGAGGAGGTCCCAGAGCTCAGTCTTGGTTTCATTTGTTGTCGTCAATGTCTGAGAATTTTGCAGTGACCAAGTCTCTTAGCACAGCATTCACAAATGGATTTAAACATTGTACTTGTAGATTCATAATTTCTGTACTAGGGGGTTTGGTTTGCTTTTTCCTTTGCAGAGATGAATCTCAACAGTAGAGATGCTGGTGCGTTGTGATGTGTGCTGGGCTACTAAAGGAATTGCAAAGGTTGTGAATTTAGAGAAGATGGAAGTTAAGAGTTGGGAAGTCAGGGTAAACTAGAACAAGCTGGGCCTGGAACTAGGGGAGCAAGGATGTCTCCATCAGAATTAGATTTAATGGTGTAAAAGGATTAAAAGTGTCACAGGAGGCATGTGACTTTTTAGCTTCAGAACCTACTTATTTTTTAAATTATGCTATTACTATATGTCACATTTTTTAATTGGCTGTTATTAATTTACAATAACTAATAATTAACAATCTAATGAAGCATTTTAATGCCATTTGGAGTACTGAGGTTTTGTTTATAAGCACTGGTAAGCCTTAAGACTTAAGTCTTCCTGCTGCAGGCTAGCATTGTGGTCAACACTTAATTAGAAGAAAAGAAAAAGAGACAATATGAGAATGTTTGTTGCTGTTAGAAATTGTAACCTTAATAAACCTAACAGTGTGTTCTGTAGGAGTCCACCTACCCTGTAATCCCTCATGCATGTGGTCATGGGCAAGGTGCATTGTATTGACCTGTTTTGCAGATATTGGGTGGGAAATTATCTCAGGAATGTGCATTAGGAGTGCTGGTGCTTGTTTCCAAGCATTTTTTTTCTGTTGAATTGCTACCAGTCTACTTGTGAAGATTTCCTCAAGACCTCTGGACTTTTTTCCTGTTGCCTGATTCCAGGCTGAGGTAGTAGTTTGTACAGTTTGAGGGTCTATGATACCACCCGGTACAGGAGATAACTGTACAGGCCACTGCCTTGCCTGGGACAGAGCACTGCCAGCAGTGAGGATCACAAAGGAGCACAATTCCCCAGTGCTTCTTCTTTAGCAAAGGAGGATGGAATTCTGCATGGATACTTCAGAGATCAGGTAATGACAGTTCTTGCAGAAAAAATAGAGATGAGTCTTACCAGCAAGTTTGAAGCACGTGGATTCTATCCAATGTGGGATGTGACAGTGGTTTTAGGGATTTATATTTTGGATAAAATATAGGCCATTTAGAGCTTTTCAGAGCTGTCTGTCAGCAGTACCACATTTCTAGCTTGTTGCAATCAGCTTCACTTTGCTTGTCAAATACTGGAGGGTGGTTTAGACCTCTGATCTCAGCTTGATGAGCAACGTCAGGCAAAAATGAGAACTTACAACTTTTTCACAAGAGAAAACTTGTGATAAAAATATTTCAATATAGAAACTTTTTCTGAATGAGCCTTTCAAAACATTCTGAACACAGTAGCCTCTCTGACTGTCAAAACGCCGAGTACATGTTGCATCCTCTTGCCACATGTTCTTCTGAGTCAAAAGTAAAAATGTCCTTGACCTCAGCAGGACTTGTTGTTCCAGCAGTGCAGAGTCTGAACATAAAGATTAAAAAGTGGCTTCTGTCTTTTAATAACGGTTTCCTCTTAGAAGGATTTCTTTTAATTTTGGGAGGAAGTCTCAACAGCATCTTCCAGAATTGTGGGCTGCTCACGATACGTTCATCTATACTCAGGATAAAATTGGCACTTGAGAAATATTGTGCCGCTGCTCTCATGTGTTCAAATTATGTTTAAGATTGCTTGAAGTGCACTTTGCTTTAGATAACCCTGTCCTGTTTGTAGACTTTAGTGCAGAGAAAATATGAAGCTCTTGATTGTCAGATTAAACCAAAAGAAGAGAGATTTGCTATTTTGAAGTTACGGTTTTTATTATTAGCTGAGTGCCAGAATTTGTGCATTTCCTGTGTACTGCTCAGTTGGAGATTTGTTTGCTGAATGTGTATGTAGGAAAGAGAGCAATATTCATGCTGCAAAGCAACACAGTGTGGTACCATCAACTCTCAATTTTATACTCTCCATTTTGTGAGAGTCATGGAATAAAACCTGCTGCTACTTAAATTTTAGCACCTTTGAAATTACCTTTCATAAATCACTTGACAGTTGTTTTTAAAATGTAACATGACTTCAGACTGTGGGAAGTATCTTTTCGTGTTGCCTAATTTTCAGTTCTGCTTAAGGACTGAGTTGGTTTGTCTGTTTCTAACTTGTTTCTCTTTTGAAGGCTTACTTGAAATTAAATGAATTAAGCACTGTGGTGAGATTACTATTGCTCTGGGTAGCAAGTTACTATGTTATCATTTTCAGATAACCTTGGGCCCCTGGTATAATAAAGCTTATGGTTTGTTTATGTTTCAGACACAATCCGATACCTCTCCCTGCATGACAACAAATACATTCGATATTTCCCAGGGCACACAAAAAGGTGAGATGTGTCTTGGGGACAGGACAGGAGAAATTGAAATAAGAATGATAATGGGCTTGAGTTCCACTATACTTGGTTCATGCTGCCTTTTGCTTCAGTTAGGGGTTTGTACACAACTGTTGGGGTGGGTGCTGCTTCATTCACTTCTTCGGTTTGTCTCTTACACATGTGGGTTTCTGTATTGCAGAGTGGTTGCTCTTTCAATGTCTCCAGTGGATGATACTTTTATTTCTGGATCTCTGGATAAAACTATTCGACTTTGGGATCTCCGCTCTCCAAATTGCCAGGCAGGTTATAAAATTGATGTGCACAATGTGTTGAATTTTCAGTTGGAAGGATAAAAAATGGATGCATGTTTGTAACAAACTAAAAATACTGCCAGAAGTGTATGCTGCTGATTTAGTGTTGACAGCTTCCTGAAAGAGTTTGGATCAGGAATCTCTGTGTAGTTTGTGTGTGACTTCGTAACACCACTTGCTCTCACCTGTGTCCCAGCTGGAGAGGCACTGGGGAGGGCAAGAAATAACACCCACAGCTGATGAAACAAGAGAAGGGCTGGGTGTCATCAGCTTGTTCATCAGGCTGCTACTTTATGCCGAGGGTGGTCTTTCAGAACTGGTATTCCTCCTGTGTTGAGAATTCATCTTATCTGAGTGTTTGTAGTGTGTGTCTAAAATTGGTGCCTTGATGCAATTAAATTTGATGAAGAAACTGGTAATCTACAGTAACATAGCAGCCAGATGGTCTGCCACCTCTTTGCATCACCTGTGTTGTTCATCAGAACTGTTTGTGAGCAGATTTGACTTAATAGCAAGACAGAAACCTATTTGGTTTTGTTTACTTATTTTGCTGGCATACTTTCCAGTTTTTAGTGGAAGCAGGCTTGTAAGGGCTGAGAAAAATACAAGAACTGGCAGCAGTGTCTGGAATGAAAGATTGGAAGTAGAATCTCTACCTTTAGTGGTGCTGAATTGTTTTGTCCTCGTATCTGGGTACATAGTGTTGTGCTCTCATATTTCCCCATTTCTCTGGGACAGTTTTGATAATGAGAGAGGGCTCTTTGCTTATTCCAGATGATGGAACTGTAAATGAAAGAGAAAGAAAAAAGTTACTTTTCTTACAAAATGTTTTTATCCTTCTTCAAACCAAGCCTTTTCTGGCAGATCTTAATTCTGCTTTTTTTGAGGAGTATGCCTTTAACTCCAGTGTGTAGGTTTCCCTTGGGATGAATCTCCATCTCCAAATTGCTGCAATTGAGATAGGGTTGCACATGCAGTAGCAATTCTGTGATTTATGCTAATGCCTGAACTTATCAGAATGGAAAACTAGGACTTATAACTGGAAGCTGCATCCAGCCAAGTTTGGGAAACAGGTTGAGAAAGTCTTCCTTGTAGTTTTCAGTTGGTCCGTGAGATGGCAGCTATACTGCCTGGAAATATTCCTGGGAAACCAGAGCTGGCCCAATCACCAGGGCCCTGAGCATTGGCTGAGCTCACTGCCTCACCTTCAGAAACCACAGGGAAAACTGACCTACGAGGGAAAGAAGAGAAGTAGTGAAATTTCTAGATTTATCTAGAGAGGAAAGCAGAAAGAAAGAAAAATGCAGAAACTTGTTAAATATGTTACAGATTTAATCAAAGGTGTGTTCTTGTTTATGTGCATACAGTTCATAAAAACGTTTGACTAAGATGCAGAGACTGCTAGTCAGGATACAGAAAATTACATATTTTGTTGGCTTTTACCAGATTTTCTCAGCTGTTTTCTACTATGTGACTCAAGGAAAAGGTAACATTAAAAATAAGCACTGGTAGTAACCTACCAGTTTTAGTATGTAAGGTGTATTTGCTTCCAGTAGGTAGGAGGTTTCATTAAACAGGCATGTAAAGCTCAGCAGTGATATTCCCTTGCTTTCAAAGTAGTTTATTTTGCCTCTTGTGCAACCATAAGCAATAGAGCATTGCTGTTGATCCCAGCAGCAGTATTTTTGCTGCCTGGTATGGTTGTTAACACAGCCATATGAACCTCCCTTCTCTTCTTCTGGGACTTCTGGAGTGCATGACATCTTGAATCAGGTTTTGATTTGTTTGGGTTTAAACTTTGTCACTGAAGCAAATTGGGAGCCCTGTATTGTGACCTGATGTTGAGAAAGCTGAGTTCTGAACTTTCGTAAAACCTCAAAATTTACAAGTGAAATTAATCTGTTTCACCCCTAGTGTGAGCTGTCCTGCTCACAGTGGGCTCAAAGGGTGGTGGTAGAAATGTGAGCAGTCTTGTAAAATAATTCTATCTGTTTATATTTCTAGGGTTTAATGCATCTCCAAGGGAAGCCAGTGTGTTCTTTTGACCCGGAAGGGTTGATTTTTGCTGCTGGAGTCAATTCTGAAATGGTGAAGCTTTATGATCTCCGTTCCTTTGACAAGGTGAAGTACCCTAACTTCCCTTCTTACAGCTTTTATCTTGCAAGAAGTAACATAAACTCAGTGCTCAGAGGCTGGATTTGTGTACTTGAGCTTACTGTTTGGGTTGTCTCCTTGGCATGCAGGGAGTTCTCAGTAAGCACCCATCTCACGGACAGAAAGAGATATAAATCCTGAAGTACACTCTTAACCAATGTTGAAATGCTAACTCTTGAAGCTACTCAAAACTCCAGTTTAGGCTCTCCTTGTTGTGTGGTTTTGGCTTTTCTTTCCTTCCTGCCTATTCTGGAAGAACACTGGCAAAGATTGAGCCAGGACTGTCAGAAAGGATGGAAATTTCAAAGGAAACTGTGCTGGTGTGGACAGCTGAACTGAATAAGCACTGAGCATAGTTAGGTCCATGGTTTTCAAAACTCAGGTGACGATTACACTGGTTCAAACTCTTTCTCTGACTTCATTTAGCAGCCTTGTTTGAAAAGGTATTGCTTCCTTAATTTCATTTGTGCTGTTTGTTGTGGTAGAGTATCAAACTGTTGGATTGAAAGAGCCTGTTGCACTCTTTTTCTTTTGGAAACTGGATTCATATGTTGAAACTTATACATGCCGTGATGTGTTTGCCTTAACACTGTCTTTTGGTATCTTAGGGCCAAGGATTTTCTTTTTAAAAAAATATGAAATGTTTTCATGTGCTAAGGTTAAAAGCAGGTTCTTTTTAACAGCAATGCATAGTCTTCCTCATATTTCCCATTTTCTCTCTGCAGGGCCCATTTGCCACGTTTAAGATGCAATATGACCGAACGTGTGAGTGGACAGGCCTGAAGTTCAGCAACGATGGGAAACTCATCCTCATCTCCACAAACGGTGGCTTCATTCGCCTGATTGATGCCTTCAAAGGAGCTGTCCTGCACACTTTTGGGGTGAGCCTGCTGCCTGTGGTAGTTGCTGGAAGCCTTGGTGTTAGTTTAAGAAGCAGGTGTCCTTTGGTTGTGAGATTGCTGTGGACACACTCTCTACTACCTGTTCTCCTGTTTTGTGCCATAGGGTTATAACAATAGTAAGGCTGTCACGCTGGAGGCATCATTCACACCAGACTCTCAGTTCATCATGATAGGTAAGATAATTCTTGGCAAGAATTTCAGTGCTCTGAAATTAGGCATGTTATGTAGGCCTAAAGCTGTGTCTGTTGGGAAACAGAATGTATTTAAATAATATGATGCAACTGTAAGCTTTCTTTGCATTGACAGTGTTCTATGTTGTTAGATTGCTCATTGTTCTCTAGACAGAAATGTAAAAAAGCCTGAAAGAAGTCTTTTCTTATTTATAAATGCTGTTCCAAAATAGATAAGAAATTAGGAAACTTGTGTAGTGTGAGAAGATTAGTCACACGGTTTGTTAGTGGTCCTCTCCCTGTGGCTAGGATGCCTTCATGTGCTGCATCACAGCATTTTGTGCCTGTGTTGTGGCCATCCTCTGTTTCCTGATGACCAAAGCCCATGTTTGTGCTTGGGTGACTGGTCTTGTAGCTTGCTGCATTTGTACATCCCCAGGGGTGCTCTGCACTGGTGACATTCTGGGAGCACCTGTAGTTTGTTCATGTGGCTCTTTTAAATCCCCATGTCTGTGGAACGAACTCTTAACCCTTGATTGAAGCTGTAGGCATCAGCCTCGTGGCTCCCAGTGTATGATTGCCCTGGCCCTCTGCAAGGTGAACTTCTGAGCAAAGCAGGTGACAGAAATCAGCTTGAAACTCCTCTATAGCCTGGTGCTGCACCTTGGGCACCCCAAAATGAGCACTTCAGTCACCTACTTTCCAACAGGACCTGTGGGTCACAAGCCAGATGAGTCTGTGTGGTGCTGCCCCTTCCTAGAACTTTTTTTTTTTCTCATTTCTGTGGCTGATATATCAGATATGTTTAACTTTGTGGTAATTTGGTATCCAGATACTCATTTTTCCTGTATGTGTAATGCTCTTGGCAAGACTTTTTTTCTTTTGTTCTGGCTGAGAACTTCCTGATTGCAGAGAAGAGAGGTGGGGTTTTTGTTTACTTTATCTCTGGAGAGCACATTAGTGCACATATTTACCTTCCTGTTGTGCTCTTCCAAATGAAAACAGTAGTAGATGTTCCAAACCACTTATTCCTGTTCAGTTTTTACATACGGTTAAGTTGCAACTTGTGCTTCTTAATTTTTTTTTCCTGAAAGGCTACAGGCATAAATACAGAAGCAGAGGCAAACTTTGCATTTTTATTAGGAATCCTATTTAAAATGAATCTAAAGCAGAACTGAATTATAAAAATAGAGTGTTCTCAGTTTCAGAGTTGAAAAAAGTATTTTTAAAGTGAAAACCTTGTCCTTTAGTTTTAGTGATATGGAGAGTCGATATCTCCAGGGGAGCTTCTGATATTTGGCTTAGTGCATTGAAATCTGGTTACCTTCCATGGTAAAGGCTTTGGTTTCATTCTGTGCCCAGTGAGTGGGACATTTACCTGTGTCTGAACTGAGAACTTGTGTGAACAATGACTCTTTCTCCCAGCACGTTGGTGCAGGTTGGCCAGGGTCTCTCCTCCACAGCTGGAGATGTCAGCTCTCCTTTCCTACTAGGTGACAGTGGTTAGCATCTTTGCCTGAATAGTGTTGCCCTGTCATGTAGTTGAGTCTCTTCAGTGCAAAGGCACAAATCTGCTGTTTGGATACAGGTGTTTTAACTCTATGATGTTTTGTATGTGTCCTTGTGACACTTGGAGAACTCTAAAGGTTATGTTACGAAATTGAGACCCACCTTTTCCTAAACTTCTGATAGAAAAAAAATGTTCTTCCTTTCCTCTGCTGACCTCTCCAGTGCAATTTGTATATCTTGTTTTCCACTCCTACCTTCAGGTTCAGAGGATGGGAAGATTCATGTATGGAATGGAGAAAGTGGGATGAAGGTGGCTGTCCTAGATGGAAAACACACAGGTCCTATAACGTGTCTGCAGTTCAACCCAAAATTCATGACTTTCGCTAGTGCATGTTCCAATATGGTAAGGAAATGGGCTTTAAGTTCCTCTGAGCTCCATGACGTGCTGACCCTTCCAGAGATGAATCTGAGAAGGCTCAGTGCCTCTCATGTACGCTTGCAGAAGGTGGCAGCTCCTGCAGGGTGCTGTAGGAGAGATTTGTGTTCTGCTATGACAAAATGTTTTCTTTGCTCCTCTGTAGGCCTTCTGGTTGCCAACTATCGACGACTAATTCCTGTGCTGCAGCTGCTGTCGGATGGCTCTCATACTGCTAACAGCAGCACGTCATTGCAAGCATAATTTTGGAATTGCCTACATCTCCTAGACTGTGTTCCTGTTCCTGCGTATTTTCCATGTCTTACATTTATCTACAGCATTCCAGTGTGAGGACTGCTCCTCTTGGCCTCCTGGCACGCTCAAGAAGCAGCATGCTACAAGTTCTTACCTTCCAGTCCATGCTCGGCAGGCTTTAGCCCAAGATGGAACTGACACAGTGTTATTTCTTAGAGCTGTGAAGTCTGTTTTATCTACAAAATGTTTGTGGCATTTTTTTAAAGCTGTAATTAGGTATTTTCCTGTTGTAAATGCACAAGGCTATTGATGTTCCAATGTGGAGCATGCAGTTCCTTTCCATAAGTGTATGTTTTTAACGTCTGGGATCTCTGATTTCACTGCAATCCACAGATGCAAATACTTCTGTGCCAAATGTGAACACTGAGTTTTCAATGGCAGATGCTGGATTCTCTTGCAGTGGAACATGCACCAGAAGTGTGGGTAGCTGTGAATGTACCTCATACATCTTGTCATCCTTTTTTTTTGGCAATTTAGTGTGCAACTGCACAGGTTTCATCTACTGTCACGAGGTTGCCAAAGCCTCCCTGCTGTTTGCTGTGTCAGCATCCTGGAGGCACAGACAGCACTGCTGAGATCCAGCCAGTGCCCGAACAATAAAGGAGTCTGTCAACAAGAAGATGGAGAAACCACACTGAGACTGAAAGCACAGTCTGCCTGCGTATCTTCCTTATGTACCATCTTTGCTGGTCTTACTTGTAAATATCATGGGGAGGGTGGGCAGTGGGAATGGGCCATATTTTTTTACTTTTAGATATAAAAGGATATGATGTGGGCCAGTAATGTGAGGTATCTAGGCTGTTTACTTTCACCGATGCAGCTTTCTGCCCCCGGTCTGTAAATAAGCTCCATGAAACTCATCCCACACCAGACTTAGATCAGTGTCCCTTTGTTGGTAAAACTGATATGGGTAGTCCATCACACACTTTGGTACCAGTCTGCAGGTTTCCAGTGACAGCTCCAAAAGAGCAATGCATCCTTTGTCAGATGGTGCTTTCAGAAATTAATTTTAAAAATCTTAGGCATGACTGTGCTGACTTTGCTTTGCTGTGGCCCTGCTCCAAGGAATGCCCCTGCAAAGAGATGGGGAGGGACATGCTCTCCTGCCTCAGGGGCTTGTAGCACGGTAAAGCTGGCAGGCTGGTCTTCAAGCCCAGTTCCAGTTTCTTTTTCCTGAAATGCTGCTTCAATAGAATGCATCCACCAGCAAGTTGGGACAAGCCTGGCGAAAATGTAGTGTTCACTGTATTCTTGCCTTTCCAAACACACTTGGGTTTGTGCTGGGTCACAGTTTGGGAAGTCTGTTCTTTCCCTTGTCTGTTCACATGTACTTCCCTGTTCATAAATATGAAAAGCTGGCAAGGTGACAAGACAGTAATGGGCATGTTCTCTCTGCTCTCCAGTGCCACTCCATACTGGCAAACCATGCCTGGAGCATTTTCCTTAGGTCAGTTGTCCTGATGTTCCCCTGTTACAGCAAAATTCATCTCAGCTGTATACAGTTCACATCATGACTCTCTGGAAAAGTAAATGCCTTGTAGAACAGCTGTTTCTGTTTTGCTTTTTCTTGCCCTTTTTTTCCCTCCCTCCCAGTCCTTGTTCATGGAAAGGTGCTGTGGTAGGAGCTGAGGATGGGCACTGAGCATTTCTGGCAAGTGCTGCTGGTATGGTTCAGGTCACAGCACTTGCTTGTGGCTGTGCAGGAGCACTGCCCACACGGGGCAGGCACACACCGTGGGTGCTCAGTCTGTGCTGTGGTTGTGGCTCTGCTGCTGCTGCCACACGGGGCATTTCTGGCCAGAGGTCTGCAATGTGTGTTTGTTATTCTCCAGCAGAAAGATGGATGCTTTCCCTCTGCCACACAGGCCTGCTGCTGGAGATGCAGATGAGGTTCATGCCACCCCTCTTCCTGTGCTGTCCCACCGTTGCCTATAACTAAAACTGCCCCGTGCAAAGGGAGGTGGTTTTCTTGGGCCTCAGTCACTTTAACTCAGCAGTGTTGCATTTTAGGCTGCTTGGTGCTATTCTACCTTCGTTGGTATTTGCAGTGCTTTGTAAAATACAGATATTTGAGGTTTGTAGTGTGTTTTAACAGTCAAACTTCAGTGTCCAGTAGTAAATTATCTTTGAGGTTTTTCAAGTCTTTTGCCTGAGGAAGTGAACAGATAGCCTTTGGCCATATTCCTTGTTACTTTTCACAGGGAAGCATTTGGAAGTCTTTTATTCTATAAAAGCTCTTTGTTGATGTGGTTTTGAGTGCTTATCTAGAGGTTGTTGTTCAGCTCTCTTCTGCTTGCAATGTTGTAAAACATGGTATGTTGTCATGGAATATTAAAGGAAAAAGGGACCAGAGAAGTGGTTTAGGAAGATACACACACAAGCACATCAGTGGCTTTCTGGAGTGAAGAGGGATGTTTGGGCTCGTGCACAACACCACTAGTTCTCTGTTCAGGGTGGCAGCTGAGCACCTTCCCAGGGCCCAGTGACACCCACACAGGCAGAGACATCTCTGTTGATGCAGCATGGAATGCTTTCCATCAGGCTTTAAAAGAGGGGAACGTGGCAAGTATTATCAGGGAACTGGAGGATTGTGTGTTGCAGACAGTTGGACAGGAAAAGTGAATAAAGCTTTCAGCTTCTATGTGCTTCTCTAGGAGTCTCAGGGCTGCAATTCCTGTATTCTTTAGGGCTGCTGGCTAATGAGAAACAGATCTGATGAAAAACAGCCTTCCCAGGTCTTACAGAGTGGCCAAGCAGGAAACAGCATTCCCCCTCCAAATCTGACATGTAAATCCCCTCCATGTTCTTTGGGATGAAGTAAAGGCCTTTTTTCAAAACAAGGGGGAAATGAGACTCATGAGCCCACCTCTGAGTAAGCAGTGTGGTGGCTGAGCACATCTGCCTGGGCTCAGCTGGGTAGGAGATTTCAGGTGGAATCTCCAAGCCAGTCTTGAAATATTTTTATTACTTTGTTGAAGCTCCCAGGTCCTGGATTCATGCCCCAATCCCTGCTTTGGAGGGTGCAGGAGCAATTGAGTGATAAATTTGGAAGCAGCAGGGTATCTTTTCCAATGCCTCTTGGTTGTATTAGCACTTTAAGAGACTTCACCTTGGTTTTGGGTCGGGGGCAGGAACCTGGTGAGCCTTTCAGAAACTGGTCTCTGTGGTCGTGAGCTGCTATAGGGAGTTGGACTCCTCAGTGGAATCTACCAGTGAGTGTAAATACATAAAGTCAAATTATGCTTTCTCGCAAAATACTACCTTTGTGGAGAATTCAATGTTGTGGCTGTGACCAATAAATATTTTGTAGAGAGACCACTTGAGTGCTGTAAATTCTGCGTTTGTCCAGTGTGTTACAGCTTGCTGGTTTCTTAGAGGGGAAATGTTAAACTCATCCATTCTTTAAAATCTCCTCTGTTTTGGAGAGTCAGAAATTCTGTAGTGGAAATAGTGATTCTTTGAAGTTACCCTTCCATAAATTGCCCGTTTTAAGAGGTTTTTTTTTTTTTTGCCTATGAATGTATGAGAATAGGGATGTCTTGTGACAACTACTTACAGAGCTATGGTGCCCTAGTTACAGAGGTGTTCACGGCAGCCTGTGGTCTGGATGGAAGAGCTGAACTCTTTCTCAGCAAGAAGGTAGAAAATAACATACTGGATTTGAGTAACAGGAATCTTGGATCATTACAATTAATGAATATAAATCTGTTATAGCTACTGAAGGGAGGACAGAGGCCAGTATCAGTACCGTAGATAAATCCTCATGTACATTGTTTTCAGGTCAAACTTAGAGGATGAGGGGAAAGTGAAGCTGGAGAGAAATTTTTTTAATTCTACCTGTTGCCTAAACCACAAGCAGACAGTGGAGATGGCTGCCCCATTCCTGGGGGGAATTTTCTCCCACTGCAGGAAATAATCTTCTGACACCAAGCCCTTGGCAGCAGTTCTGGTAAGGGGATGCTTCTGGTGACAAGCAAAGACAAAAGCAAAAACTCCACAGTGATTTTCTGAGACTGTGTTCTTCCAGCCCAGGTGTGTGTAAAATCTTCAGCATGAATAACATCACAGTAAGATGCATGGGAAAAAATCAAAGTACTTTTATTTGGGCTTTCATCCTTGCAGAACTTAAACACACAGTGGGGTTTGGCTGCTTCTCTAGGGAATCATGGAACGTGTGTAATGAATAATGAAAACCAAAGTGAGGACTCAGGGAGATGGGAACCTTGTGCAGACCTGAATTTGCCTGGCTAATAAATAATCAGGCTGGGAAGCAGACCTTCAGAGTTTAAGACAACTCTGGCATGTCTGCTGCACTGTTTCTGCTGGAGTAAGTGCTTGAGATTCAGCACTGCAGACAAATTGCAACAAACTGGTTTTATTTTACTTGGAGCTCTTCTGCTGAATCAGCTGATGCACTGAAACACCTTGGTTCTCATCAGTGCTGCTGCTACAAAACCTGCTTTGCTATCAGAAATGACCCAAATAGAGAAAGTGTCAGCAACTGTGGATTAAGATTTGTTGGAAATATGTACACTGTGTTAGTAATACACTTCAGTGTTCTTAAATAAGAGTAAGGCACTTCTCTTCCGTGGCAGAAGCCACTGGAAGCTTCTGTACACCAGGGTGAAGCTTCACCTGGCTTCATCCTCTGGGTTTGAGGTGGTGCTGCCTACAAACGGCAACTGTCTCAAGAGGTCTGGGGTACTGCTCCAGCATTCCCATGCCACAGGCTCAGCTGTGCCCAGTGCTGTCCTAGCAGCAGCTCCCAAGTTTTCAGCACATCTCATGTTACAGCAAATTGATATAGAGAGATGCTTTAGCTTATGCATCCAGTTCAGCTTAGTTCAAGTCTGATTAAAAGCCAGCTCTCCAGACTGGCTGAATCTCAATTGATCCTTACTGTTCAATATTAAAAAGGGAGAGGAATCAGTAGAAATATGGATTTGAGTGTCACTGTACCGCAGAGATCTTAGAAAAAGTGCCCTTTGGCTTGCGTGGCTCCCTTTGCAGGTTCACCTTGGTCCAGCAATGAGAAAGGGGAGTGATTTGTTGTCCACTGTGCTTCTCTTGCATGTTGTTAAGGAGCTAGTCTTGTTCATCCTGTGCCAAGTGCTGGCTGTGCATTTCAGGTTCCACTGCAAATGGTTTTGCTGGAAGAGAGCGTACACATGTGCAGCAGAAATCCCTCAGTCTCAGGCTGATGCTGAATGGCACCAGAGTAAGGGAACACAGAGATGCCGTGTGTCATCCTGACAGTCAGTCCTCTTCCCTGTTGTGTAGTGGGATGACAAATACAGAGATGTCATCATAGGATGCCTCGTGACTGTCATCCAGCATCCACTGGTGGCCTCTCTTCTTTCCTCTTGCTCTGCATACCAAATACTTGGCCAGTACTGAAAACCTGTGAGTAGAAAAATGCAAGGCTTGGGCTAATATAGCAACTATTCCCCTTAAGTACAACACTGAGATGTTGTCAAAATAACAAGGTTTTTTAAGACATCAGCTTTATAGCTGTTACTTTAGGATGGGGATAGATTAGCAGGCAGTTTCAAAAGTCACAGAAAAGAGTGGTTGTACCAGAGCTGACCTAGAAGCAGTGGGATCTCAGCCTGCTTTAGGTCTGACCAGGTTCTTTGGAAAGGAAAACAAAGGCAAAGCTGGTATTACCTTTGAGGATCTGTCCTGTTTTCTGCAAGGAAGCTCCTGACCACTTGGGCCACCTCATTGTTGCACAGAACATCCCAAAGGCCATCAGTTGCCATGATGAGGACATCGTCTTCCTTAATGTCATGCAGAGCAAAGTCAAATACATTCACCTGGAAAGCAGAAGAGTAAATCTGTGACAATTCCTGCAATGTAACAGAGGGCTCAGGGAAATGAGACTTCCCCTGAGAGATGACACACTGGGACCAGGGTGCTTGGAGAAATCATAAGACCTGCCAAGTCTGTAAAAGGTGCATCCTACAGAGGAGCAGCCTCTTTAATTCCACCCTACAATTCCATGTGCTGTGACTGACCTTAGGAATGCAGGAGAGGAAGGGTTTGACTTCAATGTTGGTGTCGATGACCTTGAGTTGATGATCCCCCAGGCCTCGAGAGACAGCCAGAGTCCCCAGCAGGCGAGCCTGGCCCCAAACAAAGCAAAACAGGATTGAAATGTCAGGGTGTGGTGCCTTTGAAGGCTAATGTGTGTTGCTTTAGGACCTTTCTCCAAGCATCACCCAGAACAGCCTCTGGAGACTTTGGAGATGGAGGAGTGATCAGAAGCAATGGCTGATGGTATTGTGGAAACAGCCTGACAGTGAATGGCTCCATGGTGGCCCATGGTGTACTCGAGTTTGTACATGTGCTCTGGGTAATGCCACAGACCTCAGGAAGCCTGTGGTGGCATCTGCTCTTGGTTTGAGGTGGAAAGAAAGACAATTGAGTTGGTTTGGGGGTGTCTGTTTGTCCTGGCAAAGGAGGTTCTGTACTGACTCAGTAAACGGGGTGGCATGTGGATTGCAGTGCTGGGGGAGGTGATGGGACTTGCTGCTCACCCCAGCAGGCAGATGCTGGATGGGTGCAGTCATTGCTTCTCCCTACCTCCTTCCCTCTCCAGGCTCATTTCTCAGCCTGTCCTTGAGAAGGACAGTTTGTAGAAAAGGCACTAGAGCTAAAGGAGACAGTCCCAAGTGGGAGCTGATGAAGTTCTCATCTGAATCGAGTTCTTGTGTGCAAGGGGAGATCAGGAAAGGGCAGGCTTCTTCAGGGCTGCTGTCTGCTCTGCTGTACTCTGGAGGAGAGTGCTCTAGAGGGCTCTGGGTTGCACTAGCCAGGCAGCAAAGGAAGCTGCTGTATCTGGGTTGTGGGACCGTGCTGTGCCAGAGAACACCAGAGCTCCATGTCTGCTGTAGTGCCCCAGAGTGTGACATGAGTGACAGGGACACTGAGGACCCCCAGAAGACTTGCCTATGCTTTCCCAGTATGTAAAGCATTAAGGTACCTGCTTCCCGTGACCATGGACAAGAGGATACTTGAGATCAGCTTTTTCCACCGTCTTGTATCCCCTGGAACAGAGAATTCACTGTTGATTTGGGATTTGTCTGACTTGATAGTACAACCCAGCCAGAACATTTTGACTCTGACTGAACCCTTGTGGTGTCCCCATGCAGAAGCAGCTCACTGAGAATGGGGCAAGGTGATCCTCACTCTCCCCTTCCTCCCCAGCTTGTACCTGGCACCAGCCCAACCACCATGGATGCCAGAAGGACCTTCCTGACTGTTTTCTAACCACCCTGCCAGGGCCCTGGTCCTTTTGAGGGAGCTGCTCCCAGCATCCTTTCCATCGTGCTCTCACGAGCAGGATATGCCCCTTCTCCCTTCACTTCCCCACTGGCGTGAGCAGGTAAAGCTGCCCTGTGCTGCAGCCTTGCCCTCAGGCACAAGACACTCACCAGCCCTCCATGAAGTAATCCCGGTACAGGACTTTCTGGCCCACATCATCTCCTTTCAACCTCCGTGGAAACTCAAAGCGGGTGAATTCGCCATCCAGGAGCTTGGGGAAAAGGAAAGCCTGGAGGAGGGAATGGAGGGGTGAGCATGGAGAGATTCTGCTTCAGTGGAGTAGGGCACCAGAGCTGCTTCTGCCTCAGGACTGCTACTCCCAGCAGCAGAATGGAGACCAGAATTGGGAAAGCATGTTCCAGTGAGGACATGAACATCTCCCATACTAAACACTGTTGGCTGAATTTCTACTCCAGCCCTCCCTGGTTAGTGCCAGCTGACATTCAGGCCACACAGTGGCCTTCAAGGAAAGCTGGAGGTTCTCTTGCCACTAGCCCTCTCTGGCCCAGTGGGACGCTTGCAGCAGGATTGTCTGATGTGTTGAAGGAGTCACTCACCAAGTGCTGGATTCTCTGCCTCTCTGACTCAGGGGTGAACTCGCTGCTCATGGGCACAATGTTGTCCTTCAGGACAAGAATTGCCCTACGAGGGAGAAGAGGCAACGCTCAGCTGGGCCAGAGAATAGCTGTGCTCCCAAAACTCTTAAAAAATGCCACTGTATTTCAAATAACTCCATTGCAATTGCACTGTTGCAGCAGAGAACTGAGCTTGCCTGGTTTGATGGTGGTTGAGCTCATTGTTAGAGGAATGGGGGGGCCACAGTCAAGTGAGGGAAATCACCCTTCACTTTTTAAACACTTGCCAGGCTGAGTGTACTGCTGCACTACCACCCCAGTGCTGTGTCTGGGCAGCTTTACCCTCCTGTTCCAGAAGGCATGAGAGCACCTTTCTTCCAACAGGTCCCATGCCAGGCAGGAGGGGGATGGCTGGGCTGCACATTTACTGTCTGCAGAGTTGTGGTTTAACCAGGCAGCTAAACACTACACAGCCACTCACTCCCCCCCCCACACCCAGTGGGATGGAGCAGATAACGGGAAAAAGGAAAGTAAAATCTGTGGGTTGAGAGAAAGAAAGTTTATTAGGACAGAAGGAACAGAAGGAAAATCATCCTAAGAAAAGAATTAGAATACAGAAAACAACTGATGCACAGTGCAGTGGCTCACCACCTACTGACTGATGCCCAGCCACTTACCCAGCAGTGGCCCCAGGCCACCTTTCCCCTCACACACTGAGCATGGTGCCATGTGGAACATCACTTGGGGTCAGCTGTCCTAGCTGTGTCCCCTCACAGCTTCTTGTGCCCCCAAACCTCCTTGCTGGTGGGGTGAGAAGCTGAGAGGTCCCTGACTGAGCAGTTGCTGACCAGAGCTTGCACAGCTTAAACATCAGCAGATTTTCAACACTGTTCTCTAGAACTCTGTCCCAACTGAAACCAGGGCAGTAAGATGCTGAAAACTTCGCTTAGCTCTCAGCTCTCATCCCCAGCAACTGCCTCCTTTTATTATGACTCACCTGCTGTCCCCAGCATTGGCCACATACAGCTTTCCCTGGAAATAAAGGGCAGCCAGAGCAGTGCAACCTCCTGTCTGGTTCGTAGCTTCCATCTCCTGGCCAATGACTTCATCCTGTTGGTTTCAACAAGTTTGGAGACTGATGTGATCTGGGCTGCTGCTTTCTGTACACTGTCTCATCCCTCACAGCAGAAATCCAGAACCAAAACTGACTGTGGATGGGCCACAGGAAACCAGCAAAGTAAAAGACAATGTTGCTTCTGTACAGCTTACACAGCTGCTGCACCTGGACTATGGATGCTTTGGGAGCATGATCGGGAGAGCTCAGACTTGTAGCTGCTGTATGAGTGTGACAATAGCCACCCTACTGCCCTACAGAACTGTACAGAGCTACTGTAGCTTTGCTCTGGGTCAGCACTGCCAATGTACAACTCTGAGGCAGGCCTTGGGGTCTGATCTGGTGTGATCTCAGCACATTTAAACGTTTGGCCCAATGTTCCGACCTACTCGGCGAGCAGCAGAACTGCAGGCCCTGCCCTTCCAGGGCTCAGGAAGGGACAGACTGCTGCCTGGGCCAGCAGGACTGGTGCCCTGCATGGGGTACTCACACACTCCTGGAAGGCATTCTCCAGGGCTCCCACCACCAAGTCTGCTGCGTGGATGTGCTTCTCCTCCACAAACTGGGGGTCACTGTCACAAACGCAGTGTCTGCTGAGGTGCATTGGGGGCTGGGCCTCAGTGATGCCCCCCACAATCTCCTCCAGCTTCTGCTTGATGCAGTAGTGCAAATAGTTGGAGGCGATGATGGCAGCGTCTGGGCCACCGTGGCCATCGAACAGCGCCCAGTAGTGACCGGTCAGAAACTGCCGTGAGGAAGAGAGACAAGACAGGGGCTGAAGAGGTTGTGCAGATAGCCAGGATGCCACTGTATGTGTTTTGCCTGACTCTTCCATCCCAGCTACCCTTCCCTGCCACTGGTAAATCTCCTGTGCAACTCAAACTCAAGTGATGCCAACATGCTGCTCTGCCAGACCCATCATGTGAGCTCTGAGCATCTGGATTTGCACCACACACCATCATGTACTGTATTTGGGGAGATGGGGCCATTTCACAAGAAATGAGGCAGAGCCTGGTGAGAGAATCCTGCATGCCCAGCTCATGCTGCTGCGCAAGTGATGGCAAGATACGCTGGCCCTTGAAAGCACAGGGAGGACAGGAAAGGTGAGGGCACCAAGGGCTTGGATGACCTCAAATGCTGCAAGTCATAAGCCATGGAAGTAGAAATGGCATTTACAGACAGAGCCACATATTTGCTGGCCACAGGGTACACAGATCCCCTGAACACATCCAAGGAAGGGTTTCAACACGTGGTCACGTAGGAGTGATGGAGCAATCCCGTCTTTCCTGAACCTGCGCCCTTGGGTGGCAGCAAAAGGCTGGCAGCAGGGTGAGCACAGTCTGCCTGGGGGCAGTACCTTCGTGGAGCACAGGATCAGCCATTCTTCATCCTCCTCTAGGCCTGGCTCTCTTCTCCGGATGGAGATCTGACAGCAGGCTGCCTGGTCCTCATTGAACTCTGACTTCTCAGCGTTGATAACCCTGCGAACAGTCCAGGTAAGGTGTGGGGACACACTGCACCTCTGCTCTGCAGCCCCTGCAAACAGCTGCACCTCATCCCTCCTTTCCAGTTCCCTGCTCAAACTCAAGGATCTCTTTGCTGATGGTTGAAATAGTAAGTCATTTATGTGCAGCAGGGAAAAACCCAGCAGTGGACACAGAAACCTGCACCCTGGCCTCAGGTAGCCATTGTCAGCAGCCCACACAATGCCATTTACTTGTTGACACAGCGCAATGCAGAACCACCACGCTTGCTTTTCCTTCCAGCCTTGGTAATTTTTGTCCCTGGATGGGAGTGTGCTCTCCTTGCATTTCATGCTGTGCTATCCCAAAACCGTGGGGTCATGACGTGTTCTGGCCAGGACGTGGGGACAGCTCCTGGCTGGAGTTCTCCCTGATCCATCCCCTCTGCCAGTTAAAACAGCAAACCAAGGCATTTCTAAAAATGGGGTCTTCCCCTTTCTTCGTTTTAAAGACACTCTTAAGAGCGGTGCTGCTCTCGGGGCTCCCCTGGCCACTTGTCACAGCCCTGCTGCCGGCCCTGAGGCTGGCAGGGGGTGCGGAGGGATGTTCTCGCCTCCCCCGGCAGGGACGGAGAAGGGCTGGAGAATTCACCGCCACGCCAAACCTTCTCTGGAGCAAAAAGCCGCTCTCTCCTCGCCCGCAGATGGTGCAGGAGGGCGAGCTGCGCCTGCAGGCGGCCCCTCCGGCCAGGGGCGGCTGCAGCCGAGGGGCGCAGCAAGGGCAGGTGGGGTGCACCGCCAAGAGTTCCCTGAGCCCGCCCCGCACCCTCCACACGCCCCAAACCTATTCCCCGCCATCAGCACCCCGGGAGCACCCCTCACCCCGCCCGGACCCCCGGGGCTCTCCCGGAGCGGCCCTGCTGCCGGCCTCACTCACTCGGCGTATCCCGCACCCCAGGGCAGCGGCCGCTCCGGCCCGGTGCCCCTCACGGCCCGCCCGCCCCGCGGGGCCTCCTCTCCGCCGCCGGGCAGGAACTTGGGCCGGCGGTAGCGCAGGGCGGGGGGTGCTGGGCGTGGACCCGGTGCCGGGGCTCCGCCGGGGCTCTCTGTAGGGCCGCCCCGCCGCCAGCGCCGCAGCCACTCTCCCGACATGGCGGGGCAGGTGCGGCTCCTCCCGGCGCCGGCCGCGGTCCCGCCCCGGGGCGGTGCGGAGCGGAGCGGCCCCGCGCTCCGGAACGGGCGGTGCTGCCTGCCCAGCCGTTTCCTGCCCGGGACGCGGCGGAACGGAGCGGAGCCGAGCGGAGCGGAGCCGAGCAGAGCCGAGCCATGACTCACCAGACCGGCATCCACGGTGAGCGGAGCCCGCCGAGCGCTCGTGTGTCCCCCCCTCATCCCGGGGGCTGCCCCCGCCGCTCGGCCCCCGCCCCATCCCGGGCGCTGCCCCGCTGCGCCCCCCCACCATCGGCACCCCGCGCATCCCCGGCCCCGCCGCGGCGGGCGGTGAAGCGACAGCGGCGGCGATGCGGGCGATAAGATGAAGCTTCCCGAAGGAGCCGGCAGGTTTCCTGCGGTTAGCGGGGGAGGGGGACCCTGAGTCGGGCTCGGAGCGTTTGGATGCCGGGAGGCGCTGCGGGAGGGGGTCTGGCCCCGGGGTGCCGCCGGCGCGGGGCTCTCCCGCATCCTTTGTCTGGGCTGATGCTCAACACCCACCGCGACATGCTGGGACAGATGTGTCACGCACATCTGCCTGGCCGCAGCCCCGGCCACCGCTCCCTTGCCTGCAGGGATGCTCGGCCGCAGCTGCTGCCCAGCCCAGGGGAGCTGCGCAGAGCCCGAGTGTATTCCTGCTTCCCGATTTCTCCTCCCGCTCCCCACAGGACCCAGCCAGCACCCCGACACGACGGCTTTTGCATTTCTCAGTGTGCTTGGTGCATGACTGACTGTGTGTCCTCACGGTATTTCCCTCCCGCCCCCGCCTTGCCAGCTCAATTAGCAATATTAATCAGGAGTAGAGGTGCTGCATAATTTATGTAACCGAATCAATATGCGAGCAGGGATGTGAGAGCAGCTGCCCCTGGAACCCTGCTCTGTTGCGGTCGGGTGTGAATCCAGCCCGCAGCGTGTCCCGGGAGGGAGCTGGGACATTGGCCTCACAGCTCCCTCTGGTTAGCACCTATGTGCAGGAGGGGGAATTTGTGCCTGCTGGTCCTTCATGGCATGAGCCGCCTTGTTCCTTCAGCGTGGTCAAGAACATCCCTCCCCTCCGGTTGCTTCTGGAGGGGCTGTAGCTGAGAAGCAGCCAGTGATGATGCTTAGATGTTTCTCCTGCTTTTGCTCAGGAGAGCTGGGGGTTTTTTGATGGTGTTTGGGTTCAGGTTCATTGCTTCTGGCTTAAGATGACATCCTGAAGTTCAGGCTCTAATTAAATCTTCCTTGTATTGTAAAAATATAAGAATAATTTATAAAGCTAAAAATCAGCAGGCAGGACCCCTACACCCACCTGAGCTCTGGGAGTGCTAGCCCTGCTGTGCAGAGCTGTCCATGGGGTTGGGCAGGCAGGACCTGTTGCACTGTGTGTCCCCAGAGGCTCCTGCCTGTTGCTCACTGGCCATGCCCAGCTGCTCCTGTGCTGCTGGTGCTGTCCTTCCTGGTACCCTGCAGCTGCCAGGGACAGAAAAGTGCCAGCTTGGCTCTCTGGGAGCACTGACCTTCACTGACCTTGGTTGCCCACTGCTTGGCAAACTGTGCCCAGTGCTAGGAGTCAGTGTGGTTGCCTGTAGGAGGTGACGTGTCCTGTCAGTGGGAAAAGAGGAAGGGACTCGACTTCCCCCAAGGAGCTGCAGTGGTGCAGGGTGGAGATGGACCTGATGACTCTGCCCTGGCAGCAGACTCCTAGGCTGGGGGTTGTGTAAAAACCCTCCCTGTGGTTATGGAAAATAGCTTGTGTTGGGTGGTCTTGCTGTTGCAGCATCTTGGACATCTCTGGACTCTCTCTCCATGCCCTGTTGTGCTGTCTCTCTTCTGGGAAGCTGCTGTTTCCTCTCTGAATGCAAATCTGCCCATCCAACACCTGTGATGCACAACTGGGGTGCTCCAGTCTTTAAGGGAACCCTCCCTGAGGTGAGTTTGGGATATTTCAGTCTGCCCCACCCCATCACAGTGATTGAATTATTCCATTTGCTTAGCAAAGAGCAGATTCCATATCGAATGAGGAACAGCAATCCCACTTCTACTTTCATTGCCTCTGCTGAGGTGCTGAGGACTGTTGTTTGCTGAGGAGGAGGGATTATTCACCTCTTCCTGGTTTCTGGGGCCTTGTTATCTTTGTATACACCCAGCGTTTTCTGTTTTTTCATTCCCATTTCTCCCGTATTTTCAGGAAGACATCTCCTCCCAGGGGAATTATGATCAGATTCCATGGCTGGCTTAGGGGAGGTTGCAGACAAGCTGGCGAGGGATTTTGCTTGACGCTGTGCTAGATCTGTGTGAGGCAGGGTGACGTGGTGGTGGGGAACCCCCAGAGCAGCCCCCTGCTGCAATACTACTCCCACATCATCCCAGCTTTTGGGGAGAAACAGGTGGAGGGGAAGCGATGGCAATAAGAGCTGGGGGGTCAGGGAGTGCAATCAGACCTGAGGCTTTCATGCAGGGGCAGGAGGCTAATTATTATGTTTTTAGGTATCCCAGGCAGCTCTCTTGAAGGTGCTGGCAAGAAAACCAGGCTGCCATGGAGACTGCCAGGCTGGGGAGGAGGTTGGAAGCTATCAAAGGGTGCTGTGGGCTTCCTGGGGCTGGAAACCTGCTTTTTAGCTACAGCTGGGAGGGTTCATTGTGTGGTTTTGCAGTCCCTGTTTTGCTCTGAGTGGCATTAGATTGGAACTGCGTTTGCTGCCTGAGCTTAGAACCTTGGGAAGGCGATGTTGAACTGGGGCTTTGATGCTGGTGGGAGGTCATCTACTTTCAGTTGCTTCTGGGATATTTTTCAAGACCAGTGGGTGGAGAGAAAAAGTCTCTTAGAGGTTTTTTTTTTTTTTTTATCATCTAGAAAGTAGAGAAATCAAATGCATTTTGGTTTTTTTTCAATCCAAAAATAGAGTTTGGTATTTGCTCTTTCTGGGGGAGGTAGGAGTGCTTTCTCTGAGGCAAGATCTAGGGATAGGGGAGGAAGTTTGCTCCCATCCACATCTGGGCTGCTACTTTGCCCCAGGTCTGGATCTTGCTTTGGGAATGCATCTGGTAGGAGTGCATGATTGCTTCAGGAGAAGCATAACTGTGGTGCACATGGGCAGGAATGCTGTCAGATGGGTAAAAAAAGAGCAGTGAGGCAGGACTCAGGGGCTGCTGGGTCTGCAAAAGTCTTTGTGGAAAGCAGGCGGCTTCCAGGCTCTCTAGTGAGGAGAAAGAAGGACCTTCTCTGCCCATCCACCACATCCTTAGCCTCTCTCCTCTGGCTGTGTTGGGGGGCAGTACTGGCTCCTGAGGATGCACAAATTTGGGGGGCAGCTTTGGAATGCTGGAGACACGCCCTAACCAGAGACATGTCACAAGGTGCCATCAGCGAAGGACAAGGAGGAGGGATGGCTGGTTCATGGCCACTTTTAGTCAGGGAGCAGAGGGCACTGAACTGCTGCAAGGATATTTTTGAGGAGCCAGGCCTAGTCTCTTTTCTGGGGCCACCTTGGAGGTCGCTGCTCACTGTGGGTATGGCACATATCCAAGTGGAGGGCATGTCAGGATGGCCAGAGCAGCAGCGCTGGTGGAAGACCCGATAAATGCCCTGAGATGTCAAACCCCTTGAAGTCAAGCACCTAAAATGGTGGGATGGAGGAAATCCTTTGGAAGATGTGCAGTGAGAGGCTAAATGCAATGAGATTGTGGCCAGGGTCTGTCCCTGGGTGTCTGCCCCCTCCAATGCATAAACCAGTGCTCTGCTGGTGACTTTATGGGGCAAAGAAAAGGAACAGCAACCAGCAGCTTGGGCAGGCAAGGAAAGGGCTATGTGTGTGGCAGCACCACTCTGCCCCAACATCCAACTGATGCTGCCTGCAGGGCGAGTGCTGCCGACCCTGGAGCAAGGGAAGGGACGAGTAACTCCAATCCGAGGTGGCAAAGTGCAGACGAGACAGGTCCTGGGTCCACGTGGAAAATTAGGTGTTGAGAAGCAAATGTATGGTGTCAGGCAGGTAGCTGAAAGTCTCTGGGTAGGATTTGCATTAAGGACCAGGAGCTGTCCATGTGAAATCCTGCAGGAATACAGTCTAACCCCACAGAAAATTGGGAGAGAAGCTTTGCTTGTCTCCTCTTTTGCTCCTTTTTACCCCCACCCTTCTTTCTCACCCTCACTCCCTTCTTTCTATTTTCTTCTGACATCTGCAGCTTTTTTTCCTCAGAAAAGATTCCCTGCAAGGACATATTTATTTTTTTCCATGGTGAGAAATAAAATCCTCTTCCTGCTTAAACTGGCCAACCATGTCCATCCAGAAAATCTCTCTGTAGCAAGCAAGTTGAGCAGGCACTGCGTAAAAGAGTTACACTGGGATAGACTGAAAAGAAGGAATTTTAGCAGCAGCAAAAGCTATTTTGAGCCTGTTGCAGTTGTGTCCTTTCCTGGATGCCCAGACCAGGAGCTGGGCAGAGCTGCCTGTGCAGGGAAAGTGTGGGTAATGCAGGTATAACCATGTTTTATTCATCACCATCTTGACTTCTGACTGGCTAAGCATCCCTGGAACTTGGACAAGTTTTGCTTGGGGTTGTGGCTGGATTTTTGGCTGAGTTTCCCTGTTGCATCCCAGGCATGTTGTGCCCCGGACAGTGAAAGGGAAGCAGCCACTTGCAGTGGCATCAAGTTGAACATTATGTCCAGGGAATGAAAGATTGATGGCCGAAGGCTCAGGTTTCCCATTGGGAGGGCAAGGTGACTTGATGTATTGAGAGAGGCATCTGTTTCAGGGGGCATGTATTATTGATCTGGGAGCTGGGCACTGCGTGGGGGCAGTGGGGAAGGGTCAAACAAGCAAAAGCCTGTTGCTTCCCCAACAAGTGGGCGAGAGGCTGGGGCTTTTGCCTCCATCCTGTCCCGTGGTGCCTCCCTGGGGATTGCGCCGGCAGCTCCGATGGCACCCTAGCATCCCCAGGGAGAGAGTGGCTGTTGCTGTGGCTACAGCTGTCATTTCTGCCTCTCTCCCCCTCCGGCCTCCTTGCAGCCTGGCTCTGCTCAGAGAAGCTAACTGGGGCTGTGAACAGCAGAAAAAGGCTCAGTTTGGAGCGGTGTTTGGCAGGGCAGTACCCACAAGCACCATCGTTCAGTGGTTTAAATGAGAGTGATGCTTCAAGCCCGGCACTGGAATCTCCTGGGGACTGATCCAAACAGGCACATCCCAGCACAGGGCATTCCTCTGGCTGCAAGCAGCGTGTCTGACAGTGGGTGCAAGGATCTGGCTGCCCTGCTGCTCCCTGAGCTAGGGTAATTCAGGCTTTGGTGTGCACCTTTTGGTCAGTGCTGCTAGAGGGGAGGCATTGTCCTGCCCTGCCCCCACCAGCTCTAGTTCTCCTCTGGCTGTTTGCCTGTGGGATCAGGGCCACCTGATGGCCACTGCTGGCCACCTCCCTGCCACACCGTGAGCTGCTCAGCCTGGGTACCCTGGTGTCAGCAGCTGGCTCTGCTCAGCCTTCCATCCCAAATGAGTGGCAGGTGCCACTGAGCTGGGAGGCTCTGTGGGACAAGGGGACCTGGGACATGCTGTTATCAGGCTCCTAAATGCAGGTTGCTCGTCAACAGGGAACAACTCATCTGAGGCCTGCAAACAGGTGGGAGGGAGAGGGAGGTGCTGCAGGACTCAGTGGCTGAAGGTGATTTTGGACTGGGGTGCATGTGCCCACCAGTCTGCCAGGAGGGTCGACAGCAGGGCTGCCTTGAAGAAAGGCCAGAAGGCTCCTTAGATGCCACTGAGCTCACACTGCCTCAAAGCAGCGACATTCTGAGCAGCAGCATCCATTTTTCAGGGCAGGGATAGAGACATGTTGTCCTTCCCAGGGTTTGATCACCCTCATCATGAGATTTCCCAAATGCCAAGGTGGGTTTTGATGTTTCTGGCTGGAAAACCAGTACAAGCTGTTCATGATTTTTCTTCTCTTCCCTGGGCCAACCAGCTGTGGTTCCTTTGGTAGCTCCTGCACGCTGTGCCATCTGGCACAGGTGCTGTCTGTGCTGTGCCTTGCTCCTTGCACGATGCTGAGCCTGGGTGTGCTGTTCACGCACTTGTCAGCACCTGATAATGTGGTCATGCTCTTGTTTGTGCCTTCTCAAATGACTTTGCCTGCACCAGCATAAAGTGACTGACCTGGACTTGGCTTGTCACCCACCTCTTTTCTCTGGAGCTGCTGGACCCTGCCCTGTCTGGTCCTTTCCCCAATTATGGTACTTTGCTTCCTATTGAGTTTCATCCTATTACTTTTTTTCCCAGCCCATTTCCTACTCCAGTCTCCTGAGAGAACAGTGAATTTTTCTCCAGTGCACACTTGCATCTCCTCTAGCTTCCCACCTTACAGCTGCAGGAAACACTATTGCAGCTGCCAGAAGTGCTCTTGGAAATGTGGATAAACCTGGACCCGCCACAGGTGCCCAGGACATCTTGCTCGATCCCACCTCTGATACCTCCCTGAGTGAGTTATCCATGTGTTTTTGTGTCCCTGCCATGGAGGTTCACCACCACCATGCTCCCCAGCTGGCATCTGACACTTGGAGACGCTTAGAAGCTGAGCTGAGACCCCTGAAGCCCACAGGTTTCTGGCTCTGCTGGAGGAAGCATGAGGGATCTCATGCATTTTGGCCTCAGTAGATCCACACTGGCTGTAGCCTAGCTTGGATTTGTTTCTGGATTATTTGTTCCAGGATTTTCCAGGAATCCGTGTCTAGAGGGTGAGTTGGATGTGTGGGTCCCTTTCAGTCCTCTGCCCTGTTTCTCCTCCCTCTCCCTTGGTTTTTATGGTTTCCTCACACATGGGTTTTTCAGCTTTTGAGTTGTATCCCAGAGACTTCCTGGCAGGAGATGCCCCTGAGGCACCATCTCCAGGGTGAGGAGGTCTCCTCCAGCTCTTCCTCCAGAGCTGACTTGGACTTCTCTATTAATATTTTAAGCACACAAGGCATCTCGTCAAGTCTGCTGTGCAGATCAAGTCATAATCATGCTGTAATGAAGCAGTTGCTGAGCTTGTGCTCAAACCTTCCCTGGTTTATTCCTCTCCCTCCTCACTGGCTCTTGGCTCTGCGTCGTGAGAGGCAAAAGGGGACGCTGGAGACACTCTGGTGTTTTTATGTAAATGAAAATTGCTTTAAAAAAAATAATTCAGCAGAAATAAATTTTGCAAGCCCCCTCTGAGGTTTTTCTGAAAGCTTTGCTGCGTCTAGAAATAGTCTCCCTCTTTGGAAGACCTTGTAGTATTTCCTGTGGTGTGCTCAGCTTCTCTGGCAGCATCCAGGCTTTTCCTCATCCGCTTCAACCCCTTGGTACCTACATGGACCCCAGTGCTTGGCTCTAACTTGTCAACCACTCAACTGCCAGTCATCCTGGCTGCTGATCTTCAGGGCACTCCTTGCATTTCCAAGTGGGCTACAGGGTTGCATTTGCCCAGACTCCTATTTTTCCAGAGCCCCCCACCTGCCTCTGAGCTCTGGGAAGGATGGGGTCAGACTGGAGGGATTTGCACGCTGGTTAGTGCTGTAGAGCTTTCCTATTTCTTTGCTGAAGCTGATGCTATAGAAACATCCAAGAGCGATGTTATTCTCTCAGTTTTGCAGTGTAATAGGAATTGGTGAAACTTAATGCTTATTAAGAGCTTTTGTCTCCTGCATGAGGTTTCCTGGGTGTATAAATGTCTTTTTCTCTTCCTCTTCCGTCTTGTGTGTGTGCAGTAACCACAGATGCTGCCAGAAGGAAACAGCCACTCTGAACAGGGAAAGGGGCTAAAAATACCAGAGTATCTTTGGCTGGGCACAGCAGGAGAAGGCTGAGCTCCCAGCTGGCAGTGGGAGAGGGTGAATGTCTGCTCTGGGAACTGGGATAGCTACGTGCCTTGATGCTGCTGTGGTGTAATCACGCTTGTGGTGGGAGTACACCAGCAAGCCTCCTGTTTGTCCCCTAAAATGCCAGTAAGGAGTGACGTGCCTTTGCTGGGGTGTCTGTGTGCCCATTCCTGCAGGGTCCTGTCAGGATGGCTTCTCTGGGTTTGTATGGGAGCTGCTGCCTGTGGGGAGCCAGCCTGGGAGCTCTTCCTCATGTGTCCCTCTTCCCTTCATGGGAGGAGAAGCCACACAGACCTCTGATCAGGGCAGGCCTTGAGCTGATTGAGCAGGTGCATCACAGAAGTGTCACTTGGAGGGGAAGAGGGAGGAGTTTCCTGGGGGCTCCACAGGGATCCCTTCGCCCTCGGGGCTGGGGAAGCTGTGCCCCAGCCCAGGGTCTACCTCCAGGAGACTGAGGACACACTGAGGACACTGAGTGACAGTCAGTAGCCACCCATGCCCCTTGTGCGGTGCCAGGAAACATCGAGGCTCCTCCTGGGACTGTGCCAAGGGTGATACCCCATGCTGGAGAGACTGCAGAGAATGGATATGGCCCTTGTGAATATTCCTCTGCCAAGTGCCTTAGCTATGGATGCTCTTGGGCTTCAGGTTCCTTCCTGCTGCTGGCTCTTTTGGCACAGCAGAGCACTGGGAATGG
This sequence comes from Certhia americana, assembly GCA_018697195.1. Lineage (NCBI taxonomy): Eukaryota > Metazoa > Chordata > Aves > Passeriformes > Certhiidae > Certhia > Certhia americana. Next base: position 6,100,135 of record CM031868.1, on the reverse strand, counting down.
AGGGGCTGCTGATGGAGATTCCAAGCACAGATCCTGGTGTGGGCTAAGGGTTATCTGCCCAGGCCTCTACACCAATTTCTTGAATATTTCTAGCAAGCACAGCAGCTTTGAACTCACAGGGCCCCCTTTGCTGCAAGGCTGCATCCAGGAAAGAGCTGGGGTGGCTTTAGGGGGAGCCAGGCAAGAAGATGATCCTTGTCTGGGTTTGGCCCCTCAGAGCCACATCTCCTGGGCTTTGCCTTCACATGGAGCATGTCCCAGGTGTCATGTGGAGCTCTGTGCCAGTGATGCTTCCAGGATGAGCAGATGAGGCCTCCAGTGCTGGCTGTGGGCTGCTCCTTCAGTATCCAGTGCCTCCAGCTGCCCCCTGGAAGGATGCTGAAAACTGGTTGCCATTGCCTGGTGCTCAGGGGCAGGGTGAGGAGGAATGCTCCCCGAAATGCTTCCCAAAAGCCTTCTGCAATCCAAGCCCTGCCAGCTCCAGAGCAAAACCCTGTGGCTGTTGCCTTTCCCTTCCCCACAGGCTCAGCTTCAAACCAGCATCTCCGGTTTGGAGTTGTGCTGGTTCCCAGCCACTCGGGAGCAGCATCCTGCCGTGTGTCACAAGCCCAGGACATCACAGCCTGTCAGGACATCCTCCAGCCACCCCAGCTGTGCCAATCCTGCCGCTCTGTGAAGCGAATCAACTTGTCACTTGAGCTCTCCCTGCTTGCACTGGCCAAGCCATCATCTAAATTTGGGTGATTATGTTCACCCAGGCAAAGTATCAGGTTCACTGGATCACATGTGCTCCCAGCTGCTATTTAACTCTGGTGCCTCAGGGAGACACAACACTTCTCTCCCAGCTTTTTGGATTTTGTATTATTGTTATTTTTTATTATCATTTTTTGGCACCAGAGATTTAATTTTTTTTCTTCTTTTTTAAATTTCTATCCTGCCAAGTTGGTCCCCTTTCTGGTCAATCACTGAGCAGCCCAGCACCTGTTTTGATTGCTAAATCTGATCACGATGTTTTTGGTTCTTTCAGCCACCACAGAATTAAGGGACTTTTTTGCCAAAGCCCGAAATGGTTCAGTTCGGCTCATCAAGGTCGTCATTGAGGACGGTAAGTCCCATTTTTAAGTGCTTTGATTTACACTCTGTCTGTTCTCTGTTTCCTTTCCTCCTTTCTTCTTCACCACAGCAGTCCCAGCTTGTGTTTTTGGAAACCTCAAGGAAAATGCTGAGGCTTCTGGGCATGTGGCAACCTAGACCTGAAATACAAGGCCAGACTTTGGGTGTGCTGGTGAGCAGCTGTTGGAGCCCTAGGGCAGCTCCAGTGGGGAGCAGTGACTTTGCCAGCAGAGCTATACCAGCCTGAGTTTGGTGCTCTTGGGGGGGCTTTTACTGCTGCTGTGTCATATTTTATTATGGCATCCCTGTGAGACACTGCTGCAGGTACCCTGGCACCTTTGTTGGGGGTGATTAACAGGCATCTTCTACCTCAGATGTGTCATCCCACCCCTGGCAAGGGGATGCTTGGGGCAGAGGGGTGCGCTGTGGCTCAAGGCCCAGCACAGGCCCACAGTGGCATCCTGTGGGGAATGCCACACTCTGAGACCCATCCCATTCCATGGGGTTGCCCCTAGCCCAGGATACAGCCTGGCACCAACCTTGCCCATGTTTGTCCCATGGAACAGGTCCTTTGGGCAGCCTCTGCATCTGTCAAGCAAGTGAGCAGAGCTAAGCACTGATTGAATGTCCCGGGGTGGGGAGCTGCCCTGGTGTAGGTTTTCCATCACCTCAGCCTCATACAATTGCTTATGAATGACTTGTTTCTTCTGGGGACTTCACTACCCTGATAAGCTGCTGTCACCACCTCCCCTGGCTAGGCCACCAGTACAAACACCAAGGTGGTTGTGGTTCTAAGGAGCCTGTAGTCATAAGGAGCCCACCTGACCTTTGGAGAGGCCACAATGTCCTGTTCAGAAGAGCAACGTGACTGGAAATGCATGGGACACATCAGTGGAACTGCAGCAAGGCTCAGCAGTGTTGGCTTTGTCCTTGGCAAGGTCCCCATTGTTGAGGGATGAAACATCTACATTGTTTTTTCAGAGAGTCTTTGACAACAATTTTGTGCTCTCAGCTTCTTTTGCTTTTAAAAAAGGGGGAATTAGGTTTGTGTTAGGATAAGTCATGCCTTTCCCTAAGCCTGTACTTGGGTTGCTTGGGGCTTGTGCCGCTGGTTTTGGGTTGTGGCTGCTGATTCCAGCAAGGGAAACTTTTTTTGTCAGCAATGGAAAACATTTCTCACCGTCTCTGCTCTGGCTGAATTTATTTATCTGTCCATTGTCAGCAGCAGGGCCACCACTCTTCTGTCACACAGGGGACATCAGCCTGCTGGTACCCAGCAGAGAAGGACCTTTGGGCACTAACGAGTGGCCAGGCAAATGTTACAGCCAGACAGGTGGATGCTCACCCTGGGAGGGAGGTGTCCAGAACTGCCTGGGAAGGACATGCCAGCTGCCCTGCCTGAACAGGATGTGGAAGAGGAGCCTCTCTCTGCTGTATGGCTTGCAGCACCTTTTGCCCTATGGAGAATTTGTCTTGGGGCATTTTGGAGCAGGCAGTAGTGAGTAGAAGTAGATGAAGATGGTGCAAGGAGCCTTATGGCAGATGCTCTGTGTCTGGGCATCTCCAAGATCACCACTGTGGCTGAGTGACCCTTTGGGAACAATTTGAGAGGTCTTTTGCCTTTGGAGAACTACTGGGAAGAGCTGAGGTTGGATGGAGGAGGGAGCAGGGGAGCAGGATGTGCACCAAGACTCAGCAGCAGTTTCCTGGCATGAGAGCAACTTGTGCTCCAGCGTGTTTTTAGATGATGCTCTGCTCCTCACTGTCAGCAGGATCTGGGACAAGGTTGGCTTTGTGGACTTTCCAGCTGGATGCATTTCTTTACTCATAGGTGATGGCATGCACTGAGTTTTGCAGATTAGCACCCACCAGAGCTGCGGGCAGGGCTGCCTTGTAGAGGCATTTCAGAACAAGGCAGGGAGGGCTAGGGGCACCTCGGAGGGCCAGGAACACTCCTAGCTCTGCTTTTCCAGCAGCAGCTCCTGGTACAAACAGAGCCTGATACAGCCAGTGCTGTATAACTTTGCTGAAGGGCGTCTGCTCTGAGTTTCCCCTTTCTGACGCTTCTCAAGGAAGAAGATTTTTCCCTGAATGGATTAAGCAGAACTGCAAAGAGCTCAGGGGAAAGTTGAAGGCTGCCAGCTCACAGCAGCACGGCTGGGGTCTGGCTGAGTCACAGCCCGGGAATAGCCTGGGGTGACTCAGCATTGATTGCTGTGTGTGTGAGGTGTTGATTTGTTTTGCAGACAGAGATACCCTCCAGCTGCCAGTGGATTTAGCCCTTCGAAATTCCTGCAGTTTCCTCAGAATCTCAGGCCTTTGTGATGTACAAATCCATTCACAGAACGTTGTGTTTATTTTAGGAGTAGGTTGAGGTTTTAATGCTTCCCTTTCTCAAAACAGGTAGTTTTGCCAAAGGTAAAGTATTTGAAGCACCTTGTTTTCTGCTGTCCTTGTTACTGAATTAGCAACTTGTGCTGCCCATGCACAAGTAACTGGAGTCAATAGTGGTGACAGATGGCAGGACTGTGCTGGGCAGGGAAGGCTACACTGCTGTTGTAGGGGACGTCCTACCTGAGTGTGAAGAAGGGATGAGTAATTCCTCCCAAGCCATTCATTCCTCAACTGTTTTCCTTAAAAGCTTTCCTGCCATGAGATTTGGAGCTGCTGAGCTGAATGGGTTGGGGGGGACAGGGTTGTGCCCCAGCCAAGGAGCTCCCTGTCTCCCAGTGGGCAGTGAGGCTGTGGGCAGAGGTCCTGGCAGGGCACGTGCCCAGCCAACCATGCCCTCAAGTGCTAATTGTCCAAGGCCCCAAAACTTTTTGCTTTAGCACCTCCAGAATTTCCTACATCTTGTTCTGAGTCCTGTAATCTCCCCCCAGACCTTTCTGCATCTACAAATAGAGTAAAAATACAGGCTGTTTTCCAGCAACCTACCCACCACTTTTCCACCCAGCCATCTCAAAGCTTGACTTGACCCTTCCCAGGGTGTGGATTCATTTCTGTAGGATGCTGGCACCATTGCTGTTTCAATCCCAGCTGAACAGTGCCCAGCTCACAGGGCTCCCCATCCCACTGCCGCTTGTGTAGCAGCTGAAAATAATTCCTTGAGGTGTGTGTGTGAAATACACAGTTTGTTTCTGGAGGCTGGGGCTCTCCTGGCAGTATGGTCCCCCTCCAGGATGGGGACTGTGGGACATCCCTGCTCCCCACACACATGGACTTTGGATATCAGCTCTGATTTTGACCCTTGTGAGGTTACAGGGGATTCAGTGAGAGCAGCTTTGGCTCCTCATCCTGGATTTTTCTGAGACCATTACTTTTCTCAGCACCCAAAATGTTGGTGGTTCTCCATGTCCCTTGTGAGGTGTTCTGATGATCCTAGGGCTTGTCCAGGTGGGATGGGGGAGGTCTTGTGTTCCCCTGTGAGCAAGGGGGGATGGTTGGGGCGGCAGAGCTGTAGGGAGCAGAATCGAAGGAAGCCACAGGTGGTCACCAGAGAGGAGACTTTGCTGGAGAGAAACACAGGAGGGGAAAGAGGTGGTTGACAGGAGGCTGGCAGGAAGCAACCACAGCCCCATGGTCCTGGGGGGTCATCCTAGGGAATGTACACTCCTGCGCGTGACTCGAGGTCATCATTTGTTCTTGTGCAGTCCAGCATCATTGCTGGTGGTGGAGCTGTGGTGAGCCCTTAGTGAGCTGGTCCTGCAAGATGACCCTTGCTTTCATCTAACCCTGTCTTTCCTGTCTTCTCCTTCCAGAGCAGCTCGTGCTGGGAGCACACAAGGAGCTGTCCCGGCGCTGGGATGCTGACTATGACACCTTCGTGCTGCCCTTGCTGGATGAGCAGCAGCCGTGCTACGTCCTGTACCGCCTGGACAGCCAGAACGCCCAGGGCTTCGAGTGGCTCTTCATCTCCTGGTCCCCTGACAGCTCCCCGGTGAGCTCCAGGCCCTGGCACCCAGCCTGAGTACAGGGACGTGCTGGGGGAGGTGCAGGGGGGAGGAGGTGCTGGCCAAGGGGTCTTTGCCCTGGGGCCGAGTAGCAGTGTTCACACCCTCAGTCACAGTGCCTGGGTTGAGAAGTGGAGACTGCTGTGGGGATGGAGAATGTTTTAAGATACAAGAGATATACTGGGACTGTGTCTCTGTCTTATTTCGGTGCTACATGAGGAGGTGGAGGAGCTGGGATGTAGAGGGGGGAGTGGTGTGGACCATGATGGAGACACCCCACCACGGCTCTGGCCATTGCTGGGAAGGGCTGGCACTGGCTCTGATTTCCCTTCTGCAAGGCCCTGCTCTGCTAAAGGCTGATGCAGAGTGGCTGCCAGCCCTTCTCCAGGCCTTGCTCCAAAATCAGCTGTGGAGAGTGGGCACAAAAGGGCTGGTTGGATGGGAAGCAGGTTTAGAGGATGTCAGTTGTATAGCTTAGAAAATGCCATCCTCTTGAGCACATCTCAGTAATGGGTCTGAGATTTACTGATGTGTTAACATGTGTGCTTGTCTTCTATATATATATTTATGTGTATATATATATATATATGTATGTGTGTGTGTATATTTGTTATATATTTTTTATAACCTATCAGCTAGATAGATTTACTGCCATGTTAATACATGCACTGGTCACATATATAAAAAATATATACAGGTGGTATATATGTAAGTTTATATGCATGTACACATATATAAAAAAGTCTCTCCCAGGAGAGACTGAGGTGTGTGGAGCCTGTGATGGGATGGTGTCTGTGAGCACTGGGCACCTCTCTGGCCCCTGTGTAACAGCACTGCCACCTGTGTCCTGGCAGGTCCGGCTGAAGATGCTGTATGCTGCCACCAGAGCCACTGTGAAGAAGGAGTTTGGCGGAGGGCACATAAAGGATGAGATGTTTGGCACAGTGAAGGTACAGTAGTGGGGCCTGGGCAGCCTTCTGGGTGTGACCCTGAACTACAGAGCCTGCCAGGAGCTCAGTATGTGGGTGGTGGAATGTGGGGCGCTGGTGTTTGGTGAGGGAACAGCAGGGTGTTGGGCTTCCACACTGCTCCCTGCGTGGCCAGCTCTCTGTGATAGAGAACATGGAGGAGGTGGGAGGAAGGCTGCAACGTGTGGAGCTTTACCATGGGAGAAGTGGTGCCAGGTGGTGGCAGTGTCACTCCAGCAGCAAGAGCTGCCTCCACGCTGGGGTTGCCTCTTGCCTTGCATGGAGGTTTCTCCTTCTCTTCCATGGGCAGAGGGAGCTGTACAGCCTGGGCCTCCTGGGCATCAGTCCTGCTGGGGCCTCTGGTACTGGTGGAAGCCAGGGAGCATTCCTGCTCTTCTCCAAGGTCCCTCTGCTGCTCCTGGGCTATGGGCTCTGCCTTTCTCTCTCACTTCCATGCTCATGATCTTCATGAAAGAGCCAGAGGAGCTCACTGCCACAGCCATGGGTGACTGGGGAGGTGCAGGGTGCTTAGAACAGACTGATTGAGTGTGGGATGTGTATGGATGAATCCAAGAGCCTTGAGGGTGATCCTCCTGGTCAGGAGGGAGCCCGAGACTCACTGGGTTGCTCAGACACCTCAAGGTTGGGGCTACATCCAGCCCTGCAGCAATGACCCCTCGTGACACTTGCCCTGTGCCTCTGTCTTGCAGGAGGATGTGTCCCTGAGCGGGTACCAGAAGCATGTGTCCTCCTGCTCTGCCCCAGCCCCGCTGACTGCAGCTGAGCAGGAGCTCCAGCAGATCCGCATCAACGAGGTGGGTGTGCAGCAGGGGTGGGTGTGCAGCAGGGGAGGGTGTGCAGCAAAGGTGGGTGTGCAGCAGAGCTGGGTGTGCAGCAGGGGAGGGTGTGCAGCAGGGGTGGGTGTGCAGCAGGGGTGGGTGTGCAGCAGGGGTGGGTGTGCAGCAGAGGAGGGTGTGCAGCAGAGGAGGGTGTGCAGCAGGGGTGGGTGTGCAGCAGGGGTGGGTGTGCAGCAGGGGAGGGTGTGCAGCAGGGGAGGGTGTGCAGCAGGGGAGGGTGTGCAGCAGAGGAGGGTGTGCAGCAGAGGAGGGTGTGCAGCAGAGGTGGGTGTGCAGCAGAGGAGGGTGTGCAGCAAAGGAGGGTGTGCAGCAGAGGAGGGTGTGCAGCAGGGGAGGGTGTGCAGCAGAGCTGGGTGTTGGACATCCCTGGGAGAGGAGCCTGAGGCCCTCTGGGCACAGAGGGATGAAGGATGCAGGGAGTGAGCTTTGGCTCATTTTTATTTTGCTCTCTGCCATTCCTGCCCTTCTCAAGGTGGATGAGCACCCTCACAGTCAAATGGGTAGCATAAAGAGGAATTTACACTACTCTTTTTTTTCCCCTTGCTTGGAGATGAGCTCAGGACTGTTTTGCTGACAGTCAGAAGATGATTTGGGGCTGAAAGTATGTCTCTAACCTATGGGTATTGGAGCAAAAGCCAGAGCTGAGATTGAAGATAGGGAAAGCAGGAAGAATTCAGTCTTATCTTTGGACTGCAGCAGTATCCTCTCTCATACATTTCCTTTATGTCTATAAATACGAGGGATGCTGTCCCAAGAAATACTGATCTTAGCCTGTATTTGGGGGCTTATGTGCTGAAAAGGGTGTGGAAGTGGCACAGGGTAGGGCTGGGGGCACACAAGGCTGTGTCACCATTGTTCCCTGCTGGCCTTCCACAGCCTCTGTGGTGCAATGACACACTGAGGCAGAAAAGGGCGTGTGCTCACTGTGTGGGAAGACCACTTGAAAGCAGTACTTTTTTTTGGGATGGGGGAATTTCCCTTAGATGTGTGGGAAGCTTTCCTCCCTAGGGGAGCATCCCTCTCTTCTGCCCATGCTGTGGCTGTGGCACTCATGGATGGATCAGGGCATGTGTGGGAGATGTGAAGCCAATCAGCCTCATGGCATTAATTAATAGCACAGATGAGGCAGGAAGTTTATACCTGTTGAAGCAGGTCTGGGGGACATTTCCACCTGCCAAAGCAGGTCTGCAGGTGGCAAAGTTGAGGGACATTTAGGAGATGCCACCAAGGAGTGGTCTCTACCACATGGGTCTTAGGGGAGTTATCCCAGCTCCCAGCCTGGAGGGCCTGGGCAGAATTTGTTCTGGAGGATCCAAGAAGATGCCCCTGTTTGGAGAAGAGAGAGGTGCTGATGGTGAATGTGTGGCTTGTTCAGCTCCTTGGGATGTCTGGATTTTATGATCCTTGAGGCTCCCTTTTGACTCAGCTGATTCTGTGATCTGCCATCATCACCATTCTGTGATCTTGTCTGGACTGTCCTGCAGGATTCAGTAGTTTTGGGGGGCTGTTGGGGTGTATTTTACAGGATTGTATGGCCCAGGTAAGTGGTGCTTGTGATGCTCGTTGATTTGCCTCATTCTCCTTCCCTCCCACCCTTGCTTTTGTGAGATGTAGCTCCTGGATGGAGGTGCTGCTGCTGTCTGGTTTCTTGGGGACTGTTTTAAGGGTACATGGTCCCCTGTGTCAGCCTGGGCCACAGAAAGGAGTCATTAAGAGAGAGATGAAGATGAATATATTTTTGCCTGTGGATTTAAAGGTGGGAAGCAGCCAGGTGCTGGGTGTGCTAAGGGGTCTCTGTGTTGGTGTTATAGCTTGGTACAGTGATGCCTCTAGCCTTGTTCCTTGCCTGCAGCTTGCAGGGTCCCTTATGGGGTTTGGCAGCCTGGAGTGTGCTTGGACGTGACAGTTGTGTTTGGGGGAGCAGATCCAGTGCATGGGAATGAGTGGTGAGGGAACTGACCTGGGAATCTGCCCTGGGGCAAGCCCTGACCTCAGCACTTCTGTGTGTCTGCCCAGGCCCCTGCAAGGTCCAGGACCTTGTGCAGCCCCTTGTGTTCAACGAATCCATTAGGATTTCAGAAGTGACACAAAGGACATGGTTTCCTTAAAAGCCACCACCCACAAATGCTTTGCTGTGTCCCTCGCATGGAACTACTGCTGGACCCTACTCCCCTTCCCTCTCACAACCTTCCAAGACACTGGCCAGACTTGCAGCCTTCACCCTTGTTTAACAACCCTGCATATGGCTGTGTTTCTGGTCAGGCAGAAGCTGCCTGGGATCCTCCCCAGCCACCAGATGAGTGTGGAGAGGGGATGGGAAGAGAAGGGTGGGATGGCCTAAAGGGGCAGGTGAGGAATGCAGGGCCAGCACAGCGGCCTTTAGCACTGAGCAAGAAAGGACTCAGGTTTGCACATCCCCCCAGGGAGTTGCCCAGCCTTTGGGAAAGCAGGTTTTGGGCTGTGGTTTGAGAATTGGATGGACAGAGGTGATGTCATTAGTTAACCTCCTTTTTGATAGCTGTGTGGGAGCTCATGGAAATTTTCCACCTTCTTTATATATATATATATATGTTTTTAATAGCTGGAAGATGCCAGCTTTACTGAGCTGATAGTTGTCAGCAGACTGTGGGCTAAGAAACAGCTTTGAATTTGGCATTGAGCTCAACACCCACGACTGGGGAGTCTTTGTAGAAGTGTTGCTGGCTCAGAAACATGGGTGGCTGGGGAGCTGGGCATGTCCCATTGACAGGCCCGTGGGGCAGAGGAAGGCAGCCTTGGAGCTGGGAGAGGAGGTAGGAGAATTGAGAAGACACAAAGATGGAGATGCCATCACAGTGTAAGGGGGTGTCCTTCACAGCTGCCCCACAGTGTTGGTGGTGCTTTGCCAGAACCCTTCCATGAGGACTTTGCCATAAGACAGAAATGCTCCTTGGGCAGGGTCAGCACCATGCCAGGAGGGAGGAAAGAGGAGGAGAAAATCTAACCTAAAGAAAAGGAGATAAAATAACCTCCCAGGCAAGCCTGCTGCTGGCAAAGTTGGGAGGCTGGGATGCAGCACATTCTCAGCTGTCCTGTGCACTGTGCCCAGGCTGTGTCCTGGAGAGTTTCAGGCAGCCAGTTTTTAATGTTTTTGAAAAAGGAAGGAGTAGAAAATATGGGGGAATATGGGAGAGTTCATGTTGCTGGGACAAATTTCCACCTCTTGGTGTTTTTGGACTTCACTGTGCTTTGTGTCAGAGCTAAGGTCTTTACGGTCACACTGTAAATCTCCCAGTCTTCTTGCATTTATAGGATACAAAGCTGGGGTTCTGGAGGTGGTGACAATGGTAATGTCCTTGTGCTGTACCTCACTACAGGGTGGGACCAGGTGAACTTGTGTGTGTCCTGAATCCCTGGACACTTGTCCTCAGGCCCTTGCTGGTGCTGGTGCCCTTGCTGGCACCCTGGGGGTGGTAGGACAGCAGAGCCAGAGGTCAGCTGGACTTTGTGACCACCTGAGCAATTACTTCCCTTTCCCGAGAGCTGCACATCAACACCCTGCTCATCCTCCAGGAGGCTTGGCATGGATAGAGGCTGGGGCACTTATTTCCTCACAAACCTATCCTTGGTGAAGGATAGTCCAAAAGCTATTGCTGCAAGTGCTGGAGCTCCTCCAGACCCTGGGTTGGGGCCACCTTGACTGGGGAGCCAGGAGGAGATGGGGCAGGGATGGGCTCTGCACAGGGATGTTGGTGGACACCCTGCATGCCCAGGCTCTCCCACCTGCTCCTCCCCAGTGCTGGTATCTCCTGTGTCATTTCTTGCTGCTCTCCCTGCACACATCACTGGGAATCAGCCTTCCCTGTCCTCTAGCAGAGAGGTGGTGCAGCTCCCTTCTCCTGGCACATTCGTGTGTCCCCTACCCCTTCTCCTTTCACACGAGACTCCCCTCCCTGCTCCTGGTGCCATTGACAGTGTGTCTCCTCTCCCCACGCTCACAGGATTCCTGTTCCCAAGACTCAAGCACTGAGATGGTAGGCTGCTCTGCCCGCTTGATGCCCAGTTTTTCCTTCTCCTGGCAGTATTTTCGTGCATGCTCTGCTCCAGGCATCTGGCTCCATCATCTCCCCGGGCTGTGGGTACTGCGTAGGGCTGTTGTGACAAAGGGCAGCCTGTAATGAGACCCACTTTGGTGCTGCTGAGTGGTTTTGAGATGTCAGCTCAAACTCTTGAGTTTCTCTTGGCATGCCTTGACTTTTCTTCCTTTTCTCTACCAGGGGAGGGAAATGAAGAAAGAAAAAAAAAAAAAAAACACCATAAAAGTTGAACCCTATCCAAAATCCCCAAAACTGATCCCAAAGGAAAGGGACCTGCGCTCACTGCAGAGCACCTGGGATAGTGTTGCTGGAGTGTTTCCCTGGGAGGGGGTCTCGAGGTGGAAGGGGCTCCTCTGCCATTGGGGTGACACCATCTCCCTGTATTCTGTGGCAGATGGTGGGGGGCTGTTGCTGCTGCCCATCGTTGGTAGAGTACCCCGACCCTGAGGAGGTATGGTGTGCCCGCCGCGTCCTACCCTTCTCCCCCAGTCCCCATCAGGGACCCCTGCTTGGGCTGGATGGAGGCACCTGGAGTGATTTGATGTCTCTGCAATCTCTTTCTCTCCCCTCTTTGAAGTGGGGTTTGGTCTCCTGGACTAAGGGGTTTCCTCGGGATATGGCTGGCAGCCTCTGCCTTGTAGGGGTTGTGGGGAAAACAGCGGCTGGGATCTTTCTGAGCTGTGGATCTCCAATCCTCAACTCCAGCATTGGAGGGAGTGTCAGTCTGCTGCAGTTAAACCCGCTCAGGAGGGTGGGGTGCCCAGCTGAGTGCTGTGATTTCTGGTCTTCCCCTGTCACCTGCAGGTTGCAGTCGGAGATGACTGGAGAGGACACATGCCAGTGCTGGTCACAGCATCCCTGCCAGGGATTCACTGGGAAATGTTGGTTTTGAGCTGGCCTTGCCTGAGAGTGAGCAGGAGGTGTGGGGGTGCATGGCTGGGGCCCAGTGATGTCCTGGAGAGGTGGAATGGTGACAAGCACCACCATTCTGAGCCTGGCTGACTCTCAGTGGTTTTATGCCATGATCCCTGTGGGACAGGTGTCAGACAGCTCCTTGGATGACAAGCCTTTAGCTGCAGAACCAGCTGGTTTTCCTATTTGTCCCTTCCCCACCCTTTGCCAGTGTGCCCTGACACTCGAGGTGGTCTCCATCCCCAGGTAAAGACAGAGATCAGCGTGGAGAGCAAGCATCAGACACTGCAGGGCCTGGCCTTCCCCCTGCAGCTGGATGCCCAGCAAGCCATCCAGGCTCTCAAGCAGAAGAAAATCAACTACATCCAACTGGTAGGTCCCTCACATGGCTTCTCTGTGTGCCCCACACCCCACATCCTGCTGCTGTCTTCTCACTCCCATCTGCTCCCTGTTCCCTCTGTCCATCAGAAGCTGGATCTGGAGCGGGAGACCATTGACTTGGTGCACACAAGCCCCACGGAGATCACTGACCTGCCCAAGAGGATCCCCCAGGACTCTGCTCGTTACCATTTCTTCCTGTACAAGCACTCACATGAGGGAGATTACCTGGAGTCTGTTGGTGAGAGCCTCAGCACTGGGAAAGGCCAGTTCGAGCTTGTGCCAATCCCTGTTTTCCCTGGACCATTGGTTGCATGGGGAACAAGCAGGGGTGGGGACAGGGATGGAGCATCAGGGAGCCTTGAGTCAGTTCCCTCCTATGGTGGGTGCTGGCAAACCCTTTGGTGCCATGTGCAGTGCAGGTCTCTGGGTGTTGCCACAGAGGATTTGGTGGTGGGTGGTTTGGTTTCCTCCAGTGTTGCAGGGGTACTGAGGGAGGTTTGGGAGGGGTGATGGATGGGATGGCTCATCCTTTGTTGCTGGATGTTATCTGAGACTCTGGGCTGGAAAAGCCGTGAGCAGGGTGGGATGCAGCCAGTGCTCCCTGGCCTCAGGCCCAGGCAGTTCCACAAGCCCTGCTCTCTTTTTGCAGTCTTTATCTACTCCATGCCTGGGTACAAGTGCAGCATCAAGGAGCGCATGCTCTACTCCAGCTGCAAGAGCCGGTTGCTGGACACTGTGGAGCAGGAGTTTTGCCTGGAGATAGCCAAGAAGGTGAGTGTGAGCCCCTCCCTAGGTGATGGAGCTGGACACTGCCAAGGGACTGTGCTGCAGCCTCAGTCCAGCCCCTCTGGTGGGCTTGGGCAGGAGCTGAGTGCCCCAAAGGCAGGTGTCAAATCCCAAGGGAGCTGCTAAGTCCGTGTTTCCCGGTGCTGGGCACAGATCGAGATCGACGATGGAGCAGAGCTGACCGCAGAGTTCCTGTATGACGAGGTGCACCCCAAACAGCACGCCTTCAAGCAGGCCTTCGCCAAGCCCAAGGGGCCTGTGGGCAAGCGGGGACAGAAGCGGCTGATCAAGGGGCCGGGCGAGAACGGCGAGGACAGTTAGATCCCACAGGGCCACTGGTGCACGGACACCATCCCCGCCCTCCTCTCTGCTGACCTGGGGATCTTTCCCTCCATCTCAGTCTTTTTTTTTTGGTTTTTTTTACCTTTTTTTTCCTGTTTCATTCCTTTTTTAAACATCTGGATGGCTTGTTGCACCTGGGGGCAGAGCGATGGGGAGAGTTCAGGGTTGTCGCTGTTTCTTTTCCTCGCGTCCTTGTGCAAGCCCTGGGGCTGTGGGGGGAGCATGGGAGCAGCAGAGCCATGTCCCCAGCCTTGCTCCTGTCCCACTCAGGGTCACAGCCACTGCTCTCGGTGTCTCCTGAGTGACTGAAGGACACACTCACCTGAAAGCTGCTCTATGCAAAGGGAAGGGGGTAGTGTTGGGGATTCCCGTTTGAAAAGAGAAAATGCTTCTTTCCCTGCTCGCCCCAACCTCCAGATTTTGTTCCCCAGTCCCACTCCTGGTGTGCATGGCCCCTCTGCCCCAGGCCTGGAGTGATCCTGCACCCCCCCAGGGTGCGGGCAGGGACCTCCTGTGGGTTGGGCTTTGCTTCCTGTGGGATGGGAGGTTCTCCCTGCCGAGAGCCAGGCAGTGGGAGGTGGAAGTTCCCCACTGAGTCCTGACCTCAGCCTGGACCAGGAGAAAGGTCACTCTGCCTTTGGGTGATGTTTGCATCCCCTTTTTTGCCCCAGTAAGGTTTTCCCCCTCAGAAGGAGCTGTGACAGCCCAGACTCAGCCCTGTCCCTGTTCAGGTTGGGAGTTGAGGGGTTGTTGAACCCTGGTCCCCCACTCTCCATTCCCCAGCTCCCACCATTACCATACCCCCCAGGTTCTCAGCTGGGTCTCTGGGCTGGGACAGCCCCATGTCTCAATAATCACATGGGCTACCCCAAATCCTTGTGTGGGGGAGCATGACAGCTCTGTGTGCCCCTGGAGATGTCCACAGCCACCAAGGGACACCATCAGCTCCATGGTCCAAGCTTGGCACTGTGATTTGGGCTGCACTGGGGACTTGGGGGGAGAGCACCTTGCTGCTGGGTACCAGCAAGAGCCACTTGCCTCCCTGAGAGGATGGAAAAGGGGTCAGTGAAACCTGCCCTCTGCTGTGGCAATGAACGTCCTGATGGTGCCTCGGCGGAGTCAGGGATTGAAGCTGGGGGGGAGCAGAGCACACTGTACTGAACGCTGTATTTTCTAAAGAATAAAGTATTTTTAAAACAGTCTGATGCTCTTTGGAGATCCCCTGGGTTCCCCACGTTTGGACATTTAGCAGCTGTGGGCTCCGGAGCTGCAAAGCAAATTGCTTGGACATCGTGAGCCAGGAGCCAGCAATTCTCACAGCCCACCTGCCCTGGCTGAGTGGGACTTCCTTCACCTTCAAGGACATCCACACTTCAGTCCAGGGGTCTGGCACAACCACAATGCCTGGCAGAGATTTTTACACTGAGCCACTCCAGCAATGCCCAGAGCTTGAGCTGGCTTCAGGAGGCAACATCCCTGCTCAGCCCAGCCTTCCTTGTTTTAATGGCTGGTCATTTTGGGTCATTTTGCAAGGTTGTGAAGACGCTCCTGGGGCAGTTCTCTTGCCTGTAGTGAATTCCTGCCTGGCCATGGGGAGGGAAAGCAGGAGGATGCAGAGCCAAGAGAAGAACTGGGAATGCAGTGGCATCTGCCTGCATCCTAGGCTCCAAACCCTCACAGTCCTCACCCAGCACTGGCATATCTGAGCTTTATTCTCCATACCCAGGATAAGATGGAAGATTTGCAAAGCCAGCTGTAAAACGTTTGGAAAAAAAAAAAGGTTTAATGCAGGAAAAAAAAAAATAGTCCAACTCTGAATCAGTTTCTTTTCACACAGAGGAGAAGGAGGGAAGATGCTGCTATGCAGAAAGCAGCCTCAGTGCAGGAAAGCTCCCTCTGTATATAAATGCTAATAAGTCTGGCTGACGCCACCAGTCATTTGACAAGCTGAGTCACCTTTCTCCTTCGGATCTTACTCCTCTTCTGTTCTCTATAATTTTAAACTTGCCCAAATATTGAGGTGGAGTGAGGGCTGTGCCCCTTTTCCCACCTGTCCTGCTCACTGCCCCCTACCAGTGCAGCCATTCCAGGTGACAGCCCCCTTGTGCCAATGGCCCATGGTCATGGGAGGGATGGTCAGGAGCAGCCCAAAGGCTGGTCACTCTTCCCATCCTATCCCATCCCATCCCCAGTCCCATCCCATCCCATCCCCAGTCCCATCCCATGTCCCATCCCATGTCCCATCCCATCCCATCCCTTTCTGTGTCCTATTCTCCAGCCCATTCTCCATCTTCCATCCCTTCCTATTCTATTATCACCTGTCCCCTCACATCCTATATCATGCCCATCCATAGCATCATCTCTTTCCATCTCATACCTTCAGTTCCTGTCCCAGCTTCTCTTTAAGGTTTGAGCTAAAAGTCTCTGCTGCTGCCTTGCAAAAGACCTGAGGTTTGAGGCATTGCTTGAGAAATCCACATTGGGTCAGCAGTGACTTGTGCTGCCTCAGGGTGTGTGGCATTTGCCTGGCAGGGCAGAGGACAGCAGGGCACAGCCTGCTTCAAACAGAAGGGACAGCTGCAGGGGCTGAACACCCACACAGCCAGCCCAAGTGCTCAGGGTCTTTAAGACTCACAGACAGAGGTTCATGGACTCCACATCAAATGAGCTGCAGAGTAAATGATAGGACTATGATGCTTTCACTTAAGGGATTCCCACATAGGAAAGGTCAAATCTCAACGGAGCTAATTCCTTTGGCTCCTGCTCCTCTGAGATCTGAAGTGGAGGGGCTGCAAAAGAGTTACACCTGGTTGTAAGCTGAATGTTTGAATTAAGAGTCAGTTAACACCTGGGCTATGAAACCTCAGGTGCCTGCGGGGAAAGGGAGATGAGTCCTTTCCCTCTCAAGAGCTCCGTGACGTCCCTACAATCCTCGGGGAATGGCAGGAAACAGGTAATAGGGAGTGAAAGGTTATTTACCTGGCAGGGTGAGGATATCTGGGATCAGCCCCCCTGGGACTGCGCAGGACTAGGGGTCCAGGTGGAGAAGAGGGTGCCTAGCCTAACCCAGGGATGATGAGGGTTTCAGATCAAGCTGGAGAGTGGCTGGGGCACAGAACACTCTACATAACCAAGAGTTCAGCTGTGCTGGTGCTGGGCTAGCAGCTCTGGGCCAGGGACTACCTTGCATTGGGCTTTTGATGCCTTGTGCCAGCCAGTATGCGCACCAGCTGTGGTTTGTGGTGAGTCCACACTCAGATACCCCATCCCAGCTGATGGCAGCAGACCAGGGTGCAGTGCAAGGGGTGTGTCCCAAAATAAATGGGTGCAAAGCATCAGGGATACCAGAGCTGTGAATTTGGTGGTGCTAATAATGCCCCTGGCCATGGTAGGAAGAGAAGCCCCTGCAGCCTCTACCCAGCAATGGGGAACGCATGCTCCTGCTTGCACTTGGAATGGTTTCACTGCTCCTGTAGCACCTGGGGTTTCTCTGTTGTGTAAATACATCAGGAAATAGGGGAGGGTATGAGTTTAAGGCTATGCAACATTTAACTAGATGAGTTATTTTTCCCAGACAAATGTTAGCCATGAGTTTATGGCTGCATTCTTGCTTCCTCACTCTGCCACTGCCATTGTCTGACTATAAACATATTTTACTGATTACTTTCTCTATTATTTTTCCCAGGAACCAAACTAAAGTTTGCATAACTTATCCCTACTTATACAACCCCCCATTCAATTTTTATTTGCTGGGAAACAATATGTGGGTTTTTTTTTCTTTCTTTGTCCTTTTCATTGAGAATTTATTTGTTACATGTGTCATTGGATTTGTCTTTCTTTTGCAGTTAAGTGATGGACATCTGCTGGCCTCTTGCTGTGCCCTGGTTCTGCTTTCACAGGCTTTCTTGCGAGCACCAGTGCTAAAGGTAATTTGTCACAGCTGATGTTAAGAGGCGTGGAGGTACTGGCTGCCACGTGCTGAGGTTATTCATGTTCCTGTTGTTTCAAAGGTTGCTTTGAATCCTGGGGTTGGTTCTCCTCTGTAATTCATTTGGAGGAACTCTGGAAATTTCTGATATCTGGTACCTTTCTATGTTTTATTTCTTCTCCTTGGTAGTATAAAGTATTGAGTTATAAACACCTGTTATAAAAACTAGGAAGAAAAAGTGGGCTTATTAACTGGTTTATAAAATGGACTAGGCCAATCTGGAAGCTTTCAGTGAAAAAAAACCTAGAAATGCAAGTGACTTGGTACTGTCAGAATAGGGCCATGTGTGATGGTAACAATATGTGTTATCTCACACACACTGATTGCTTACAGCTGTTCCCTGATTGTTGCCAGAGTTTGCAATGACATTGTTGGCACGTTCTGGTGCTGGGGACAAAGGTCCTAAGGAGAGGTTGATGGAGGAGCTGTGGCTTGTTATTTTATGTTTCCAGTTAATACAGTAATGTAAGCTAAAAGATAATAGGAAGAGCTCTTTAACAGATGCATATGCATCGAGTCTTGGGCCACAAATGGTTCATGGCAAAGCCAGGCCAGGCAGGTCATATCCTCCCTCTACAGCACACCTGCAGAGGCAGCAGCAGCCCCTTGGCTGGCTGGCAAAGGGCTTCTTCAGAGTAGCTTGACTGCTTGGAAAGTCAAATGCTTTATAAAAACTCATCTGGAAATAGCAGGGTGCTTCAGTACATGCTTAAACAACTGGTGACTTCCAGCTGATGATTTTGCTTTAGTTTGGGATTCTATCTCCACCACACATGGCTATTTGTGACATTATAATGGATCCCTAGTGGGAGGGAGGCTCACAGCACACATGCAAGTGTTACAGCAGGGGGTAGAAAGGTTTTCTTCCTTACAGCCAGAAAACAAGAGTCCCTGGGAGACAGTGGCGGCTCAGGGGCTTGTGAAAGCCACTGTAGCAGTTCCTGGACCTGCCTGCACCTGCAAAGAGCAGTTCAGTGCTCTGCTTGACTTCATGCCAATATTGACCTCTGAGTACACGTGCTCACCCAGAGAATTACTTCCCCCTGCCCAAAGCAGGCCTTCGCTATTCACCAAAGCATGAAATAAGATGGCAACTGTGTTTAACAGGCCTAAGGTTTCAGAAGGCTTGCAAGGGCAGTACTGATGTTCTCCTACTATGACTTGCTGGCAGTTTTTACACCAGTCTAGCTCTGAGTGCACTGAACAGCAGCTCATGCAGACCTGCAGAGACACAGGCAGCTAGAGCAAACTTACAAGCTTTCCTATTCCAGCCCCTGCCACACCAACGACCTTGGGTTTTCTGTCAGCTGGTCAGAAAATGGCCCTTGCGTAATCCCACTCATACTTTTTTCTGCAGTGTAGTGAATGCCAGAAGGGGAATGCTTGTGCACAAAACTACAATGGAAGAAGAGGGTAGCAGAGGGAGACAGCAGCTAGCAGAACCCATTCTAAATGCCTGCCTCCCAAACCATGGGTGAAAGCTGCTTATACAACACTTCTCAAGGTGCTCAAATTTTAGTGGGCATATTGAACCATACCTGCATGTTTTCAAAAGCTTTCAGGAAGATGGCCCAGAGATGCTATCTTCTCTTTTCATAACAAATAAAGCCCATGAAGGAAGCACTACTGAAGTTCTTCAGGCATAGTCATTGGACAGGCAGTAGTTCAGCTGAGGGGGATTAAGCTGTAGAGCACTGTTTTATTCCATCAAAAGCCCTCCCAGCCCCTGACACTTCAGTTTCAGTTATGGAAGGGACTCAGAGAAGCACACAAACACAACTGGGCATCATGGCTCTAGTTTATTTTCAGAGCATAGTGCTTCAACTACAATTAAAATACTTGAGCAATTAAAAAATGCTACTGACTCAATACTACACTACAACTAACACTGTTACTTTCATGCACTGACAGATACTAGTTTGCTCATGCCACTAAAGTAGGCTCGTTCTGGTTCACTCATCACTTCAAAATGCAGAGGCCGTCTACAAAAGTTGCATTCAGCTGAGGAGTGTGGTTTCAGCTCCAGACCAACATCCTTCCACGTAGCCAGCAGTTTTTCTGTTAAGAAAAGTTTATCAAGATCAAAGCTTAAGACTGGATTGCTTTAGAAAAGAAGCAGAAGTGTCAGCATATTTATTCTCCTAACAAGTGGGAAGGGATAATAGGATTCACTCTGACACACTTTACCTCTTGAAACAACTGGGCTGCAACTAAGTTTCAGCTATCCTCATCCCACCTCCCCTGACAGGATCAAGAAGGATCTTCTCTGGAACAGATCCACGTTTAAGACATGCTAACAGCTCAGCTGAGGACAGCTGCATTTGGGATCCACATAGAATGTGAAGATTGGTCTGGACAATGTGTGAGCAGAGCCTGGCTGGGTACAGGTCTGCACTGGCCTTGCACCCTCTGTTCCAAGTCACAGTGCATTGACCTTCATATCTCACACTCCAAGCAGGGAAGTCTGCAGAACATGCTGCAGCAATGGAAAGACACTGTCCAGCTCATGACATGTAAAATTTAAGTGCTTTCCAGCCTCATCTTTAGTACAAAGACTACAGACAGGCAGGATCTTCACTGTACTGATGCAGGAGTCCACTCACCGATAAAATAACTCATCATCTGAGGGGTGTGGTGAGGCGTAGGGGCAATTCGGAGCAGCTCCTCTCCACGGGGAACTGTTGGGTAGTTGATAGCTTGGACATAGATGCTGTGCTGGCTCATCAACTTGTCACAGATCTCTGTATTTTTAGCAGCATCTGCAACCTGAAGTTCAAAATTTTAAGTTACGAGGTCAACCAAAAGATGAGAGTTAGTATAACTGTCAGCCCAACTTAGCAAGCTGTAAGAATTCAACAGACTGGCAAGTAACATGTAGGTCAGAAAGAAAGGCTAAAAGTCTGTTTTCCAGACCACTCTGGGCATAAGACCACCACTGCAGCCTAGGCAGATAGCTGTTTACAGCCCAAATCTTTTCAAGCTTGTTAGCAGTTTCCTTATTTTCTGTATAGTGTTAGTGTACGAAACCCACAGTCTTTCTCCCTCTCTTTTATATTTACACCAGGCTTAAGTTAAGCCAGGCTCCTGGCACACCACCGCTAAGCAGCAGGGCGAGTTTGAACTTTGTGAGGGCAGTAACTAACACCTGACGGTACAATGTGCTCATGGACAGCAACACGGGCACCACAGCCCTGTGTTAACAGCACCCTAAGGCCTCACCCTTATGGGAATGATGTGGCTGGGGCAGTGCACCACAGGCAGCCCTGCATCCATCAGCATCTGCCTCATGAGCTTGACATTGCGCTGGTGCTGGCGCCTCAGCACCTGCCCCTCGGCACTCTTGAGTGTCCGCACAGACTCCAGGGCCCCTGCCAGCAGCATGGGGGGCAGGGACGTGGTGAAAATAAACCCAGCGGCGTACGAACGGACTGTGTCTATCAGAGAACTGGTGCTGGAGATGTAGCCTCCCACACAGCCAAATGCCTTGCCTGAAGGAAAAAAAAAAAAAAAAGTAACAGGACTTACTCTTTTCATTCCACCTTTTTTGAATGGCTTGAAGCATTGGAGCTTTTCACTCAGAGGTATGGGTTATTGTGACCACACGTGTAATGTAACGTGGCATGTTCCAGCTCCCCCTCGGTAATCTTGTATTTAGTCAGCACATGGTACAGCTTTGTTTTTAAGCCAATCATGATAACAGGGATCTAGTTACTGCACAGCAAGGACAGTTCATGCCTCTCTCAAATACACAAGTTTTGATTTTGGGCAAGCCCTTACAAGCCAAATCATCAAACCATCAATCATCACTTCAACAGTGACCCCAAGCAATCAACACTAAGTCTCTCAGCAGACTTAAAATAATCTGTTTCAGAGATGCTAGAAATAGCCTGTGCTCCTAAGGAGCACAGAAGGCTGTTACTGTGGTTGTGCAGTTGATACCAGCCCTCCTGACCAAATGTTTGGAGTGCAGAACACAGCCCCAGACAGAACTAAGGTGTCTGGTGAACACTTCTGTTCCTATTAGGCTGTAACTCAGGCCTTTAAGTTCCAAAGGGCATGAACTTTTCTAGTAAATTTTGTTTAGATTTTGAAAGCTGTTTAAACAACCTTCCAATTTGTAGCAGTAAACTCACTCCTGAACCTGCATTCTACTCAGATAATAGCAGTTGCTTCAGTACTTGCCAAATCTCTTTACATAACTCCCCATCTCAGGTTTCTAGATTAGGAGCACTCCATTTCACATAAAGGAACTAAGTACTACTAAATATAGAGAACTGCTCTACTAGCACTCTTACCTGAATTTCTTCTTGAGTTGTATAACATGCCACTGGAGGACTTTTTGCTAGCTTGCTTAAAAGAAAACCCCATACAAAGCCACCATAACTATTTCTAAGGCAGTGTAAGTAGCTTAACAGAAGCTTTTCAAACTGTGGGGCACACTTAAATCCCTTGGGCTCTTTTGAAAAATCCCAGGCCCCAGCAGCCCTTAACAAGTTCATTTAAACAGACTGATTTTGAGCCAACCCACTTTATTTGGCTGCTCAGCAGGTTTGCTGCCTCAGCTCCTGCAGGAGTGCCAGGCTGTGCATACCAAGTGTTCCAGAGATGATGTCCATCTTGTGCATGATCCCATCCCGGTCTCCTATCCCACCTCCTCGGGCTCCATACAGCCCCACAGCGTGCACTTCATCCACAAAGGTGATGGCCCCATGCTCGTGGGCCACATCACACAGCTCTTCCAGAGGACAAACAGCACCTAAGAACCAAAAGCAGTTTAGGGTTTTCAGTATGACTAGATAAACCCCAGAAGTACCTCTAGACAACCCCTACAGCACTGTACACTTTGAGACCTAAAACACAGATGATTTGAGGATTAATTGCCCTAGAAGCAGAGAGGAGGTTTTGATGTCAACTTACCATCCATTGAGTGAACAGTTTCAAATGCAACAATTTTAGGGGTGGATGGATCAGACTTTTTCAATAGTTCTCGAAGATGGTTGACATCGTTATGGCGAAATATATGTTTTGGCACCCTGCTGTTACAGATCCCCTGGATCATGGAGGCATGGTTTCCAGAATCAGAGTAGATCTCACAACCTGAGGAAACAGCCCAGTTATATCTTAAGTATAGAAAGTATTAACTAATTCCTAGAATTGCTTTATGTACAGGAAGAGTTCAGAAAACAAGGGTAGCTTGTTCTTGCAAGCTAATGCCCTTATTCAAAAGAGCATGTTACAGATCATGAAGCAAGAATAATATTTGAGATTTATTTTAGGTGTTCAAACTAACACAAATGAGAGTTTAAGAAAATAGTTACCTAACTCTCCTAACTTCCAAAGTGAGAGAAGTTCACCCCTTCCAGTGGGAGGACACTAAATTACTGCTGTCTCATTTTCAGGTAGAATTTAAACACAGAAGACTCTGCTTGTCTAATTCCTCCAGAAGTCCCCAGCGCACAGATCTCAATCTCAGTAGGTTGATATTGTCATTTGTACTGAACATAACTTGAATGTGGTATTAAAATCAGCAAACCATATTCTGCCAATGGATTAGGGGGAATCCTCACTTTGGACAGCTATTTGCAAAACATACTCCCAACAGCTTGGGGCAAGGCTGTGTTTTTGTGGCAACAGAGGTGCAGTTTGAGATCTTACCTGGCAGCATTTTAGCTAGAGTGAACAGAGTGGAGTCATTGGCTACAAAGCAAGATGAGAACAACAGTGCTGCATCTTTTCCATGAAGATCAGCTAGTTCTTTTTCCAAGTCGACATGAAATTTACTTGTTCCTGATATGTTTCTTGTGCCTCCTGCTCCAGCACCATGTTGTTTTAGTGTTTCCCTAAAGAGGGCCCAAGAAAGGCATTAGCATTGCTGTGGGACACACAGAAGAATAAAGGATCATTGCTGAAAACATTCTGGTACATGATCAGGACTGTTCTGAAAACAAACTAGCAGCAAAAAACAATTGTTAGCTCTTCGAGCAACCTGTATATTCAGGAGTCCAGTAAGGTCAGAAATCAGTGACCAAGTACAGCTCCAATATACCATCCAGATTATCTGGTAACATTTAGGGGCTTCTAAGACCTGAGGAGCACAACCAGTGACCAGTACACACAGTGCAGCCCTGGATCTAAACACTAAGTGACCCACCCCAGCTCAAGAAACGAGTATAATCTTAACTGCACACTAAGAATCACATCAGAAGCAATTATGTACCACAGTACAGAGATCAGTTTTTCAGAAGGCTTCCCACAACATACAGCTTGGAACGCCTCTTAAGAGCACGGCACAACTCACATAACTGCTCCACAGACACGAGGGTGCCGGCTCATGCCGAGGTAATCATTGCTGCACCAGACAGACACCTCCTTTTTGGTGATCAGGGAATCAGTGTAGTCGTCTGCCATGGGGAAGATCTGCGCCTTCCGGTTCACAGTCTTGAACACTCGGTAGGTGTGATCCTTCTTCTTCTCATCTATCTTTTTCTCAAAGAACTGATCATACTGGAAGGTGGATACAGCTGAAAGGAGACAGACTTGAGTACACAGGAAATAATCACAACAGACCAGACCTCTGGGGTATTGCCAGACATTCTTACATTTTGGCAAATTATCCTGAAGCAGATGAGAGACACTTTCCGGTCTTTGCTTCAGCATAATATCCTTAAACTTCTCGAGCAAGCCGCTCTGCTCTTCTCCCTCAGTCTCAATCTTCCTCACTGTGGAAGTATTTGGTATTTTGGCAAATTCTGTACCTACAGACATTGTAATAAATTCCAGTGAAGTTTTTTTTGTTTGAAACAGAGTGAAGTGAGTTGAATTCAGCAAAGCAAATGTTTTAAGTAAAACCAGTATTTCAATCTTTAGGAAGGACAAGCCCAAAACCCCATGTTGATCCTGCTAGGATCAACTATTTTGTTTGCTTAAAATTTGCATTGGACAGGACAGAAAGATTAGCCTTGCAAATCAATCACAATACAACAAGCAACTTCCTTACAACATATTTGGTTCATCATGACTCAGAGAACCACACTATACAGCTTCAGCATTTATCTGAAAGGATTGGAACACACCTAACTGACAGCAGAGTTCTCATCAGCTGCTTCCTTTTTGTTCTGCTAGCACAGTTTATTTTTTAAGAATGATGCCACAGAAGGCAAACAGAAAAGTAAGATAAGCTTCCTGAGACAGTCAGCAAGGCTTTACTGATACTGTTGGAAAGTTCCTTCCTTTGAAGGACAGCCCTTCTGCACTACCACTGCAAGACAGCCAACAACCTTTATTTCCATAAACACAAAAAACCACCCCAAAACCATTTGCCTGCTTTCAAGCTTGGATTTGTACTGGTACTTGCCTGGTGTCTTGACACTTTCCTCCGTCTCTGGATATAAAACCTTTGTCTAAACCAGCACACTGGCAAAACTCTCTTCAGATCTAAACATCTGCTTGGGTGTGAGTGTTAACAGCTTAATTCACACATCTAGAGCCAGCCAGCACATCAAAATACAGCTCACAGTATTCCCACATCAAAATCACCCAGGGAAGCCCTACACATTGTCACAGGTACAGGTATGTCATTAACCCCTACATTCTCCAGCAGCTTTTCTGTGCAGTCTCCCATAATCCCAAATGCATTATTTCAGTGGTGCCTATCAGACCTGGCATGCTCCAGAGCCAAGGCAAGGCAGCAGAAGCTCTTGGGAGGAATCACTCCTTCAGTGTGCACAGAACGTACCTTTCCTGTCCACCTGCATTTCCTGCACATCCTCCTGAAGTTCCAGGCTGGCTTTGCAGAAAACATTGCTGTTCTTGTGATTCATCTGAGCTGCCAGGAATGGGCATTTGGTAGCTGTACTCTGGCTAGTGCCGGCAGGTGGGTGGCGAGCAGGAGGCTGGGTTCCAACTGCATTCTCCTGGGCCCCTTCTTTGACATTTTTGGCCTCTGAAATGGGGCAGAGAAAGCAAAGAACTTCAGCTTCATCGTTTTAATACACTGACTTCTGTTTTTTGACCCATTACTTTTGAAATTAACTTGGCAGGACCCATTTCAGAACTATTTAACTGAGCAGTCACACTTCATTTATACAAGCACAAAATCCCGGTAACACCCAAGGAACATCTGATTTAAGATGCTATATCTAGCACTGTACCCTTTGAGGGGAAACAGTACCTCTCTTTCACACCCAAGGGGAATATTTAATGGAAAGGTTTAAGGAAGGACTGGATGTGGCACTAAGTGCATGGTTTAGTTGACATGGTAGTTTTCAGTCATAGGCTGGACTCAACCTCAAAGGTCTTTCCTAACCTAACTGTGATTCAAGGAGTTCATAGATTTTTTCATCCATGCAGCTTCCTCTGCTGCCAGCCTCAGCTCCTTCCCCTGAGTGCCTGGAGAAGAATTCCCCAAGGAATGTACCGTGAGAACACTGCTCCGAGACCCAGGATCGCGGAACCCCACGCGGGGCTCGCCGCAGGACGCCCCAGCAGGCCGGTCCCTGACCCATGCCACGGTCCCAAATTTCGTTACCGTGGGCATTTCAAGGATTAAGCAACGACCGGCTCGGCGCTGCCTATTCCAGAAGTTTCCTCCCCTGACATGCAATGTCTGTGTCATTTTTCCCCTTCAGGGGGCCCATGTGTCACCCTCGGCTCGCTCCCCCGGCCGTACTCACCGAGGCGGCCCGCGGGGGTCTCCTCCTCCGCCTGCTGCCCGCGGGCGGCGGATGTGGCGAGGGCGCGGGCGGCCGGCGGGGCCGCCTCCATCATGCGCGGACAGTGCTGGGCGTACATCAGCAGCGACGGCCCAGCCTTCTGCAGGAAAGCCTGGGACACACGGGCCAGGAACGGACAGCGCCGCACCACCGCTTCCATCCTCGCTGCCGGACGGGACACCGGAGGTGACGGCAAAGCGACAGGGAA
>CM031868.1:6040952-6073830 GCA_018697195.1 Certhia americana | reverse complement strand
GGTGAGGGTGAGCCGCTCCCGCAGCGCCGTGAGGGTACGCTGGGAGCTTGGGTACTGCCGGGGGTCTGTGAGGGGACGGGGGCAGCCGGCCCTGAGCGGAGGCTGTGTGGGTATAATCCGCACGGGAAGCGCTGCTCTGGGTTTCCCCAGAACCCGAAGCTGTGCAGTGCTTGTTTCCTGGAAGGTTTGGCCTGCACCCAGGACAGGAGATTGGGCATCACCCCAGCGCGCCCGTTCGTGGGAAAAGGCGAGCTCTGAGTCAGCTGCGCTGGGGGAAATTCAGCGCTGCTCGGACGCGTCTCGGTGTCTTCTTCCTAAATGCCCTCTGACTCCTCTCAGAGCCCCACCGGGGGCTCCGCTGGTCGTGGTATCCTGAACTCTCTTTTTTCCTACAGCGGGTTTGAATCTAATAGCTCCTCTGTAGATGACGCTCTGACTTTCACCGGTTTGTTTTGTTTTGTTTTGTTTTGTTTTTTTCCCGTGTTTTGAAGGAAACAACAGCAGCAAGTAAAATTGAACCCTTCATTCTCTGGTTTGCAACGGACATTAAAGTTTGTTTGCTTACAAGAGTATTTGGAGGGGAGGGTAATAGTAAAAGAGGTTCTCCTTATGTGTGTGGCCATTGAAACCATAGTACTGCTATTTCCTGTAAGCAGTGACTGTTCAAGTGTGGAAAGAATGGAGAAGGAAAAATGCCAACGCATTTTTTCCCCTCATCTTGTGAAACAATTCCACGGAAGACAGGATTTGGGTGGAGAGCCAAGAGCTGTCTTGGGCACTTTGGTACAGGAGTGGGTTTTGTAACAGGTGTGGAGTTTGGAAGAGAGCTTTCTTAAAGGTCACTCTTGGCTCTTGCCTTGCGTGTAGTCACATTGTGTAGTTACTAGTAAGGTGCTCGTGTAGCGTGACTAGAGAAATACAAAGCCTGTGTAGGACTGTGGCTACTGAACACAGGTTTGGCTATAAAAAACTTCTGAAAATGTTGGTTAGCATTTAGATACTGCAGATTAATCTTTAGGCAACTCTTCTGTCAAAGAGAGTTGTCTGTGGGACAACGAGCAAGGTATTTGCCTGACCCTCTTCCTCATGTACTACTTACAAAGCCCTGAAAAAGTTAGCTGGGGCTTTGCAAGGTGGGGTGTGGGATTTGGGTTTTACTAGGGCTTTAGTAGGTGTGTTTTAAGCACAGTTCACTTCTTGCTTACTAGAAATTTAAGGCAGTATTATATAAGAAGCCTCAATGCTCAAATCTTAACTCAGCATTTGTCAGTGTAATGGATCATTGGCATTGTTAAACCAGATATGTACTAGTTTTAATTTGTTCTGTAGATAAATTATTTAAGTAGGGCAGTGGTATTTGACCTCAGCCTCTGTAGCAGTTATGATAGCAGAAATCCTGGTCATTTGGTAGAACCAAGATAGCATTTTGAATTATTAGTTCAGTTGCTCATTAAGAATTTATTTTGGGTTTTTTTTCCCCACAACTGGATTTTGGCTAGTGTTACATACCTCAAGTAATTAGCAAAATAATAGTTAATTAGTACTTGAAGTTTAAAGACACCTGATCTGTGTTTCAGATTACTGCTGTCCCTGTTCCTTGGAACATCCGATTCACTGCCCTGAAGCTTTGTATCACATCAGTTACTGTAAAAATTGAGGGAACTTCATGGCATTCTATCTTGTGTGTACCTGACAAGTGTCCTTAGAGCACAGTTAATGTGTCTGGGCCTAAGGGATCACTCCTGTGATCCTGGGGTTACTTGCAGTTTTAGCAACAGAAATCAAGTCCCATAAACTTGATCTGTAGTATGTTGAGAATATTTTTCTTTCTCCTCCTATTTTTCCCTTAACAATTGTCCATGATACTTGGCTTAAAGGGAACGTGTGTTTTGTTGTAAGAGGCGCCAGAGAAAGGTGTTGTGCAAATGAGCACAAATCTGCTGCAAGAGGCTGTAGAGCTCGTCTGCCTGGACACCTGCCACAGCAGGTTAGATCCCTCAGAAATCTGATAATCCTTCTTTATCCTGGTAGTCTGAACAGCAGTGTCTTGCCATGTTGTAGGGCTGAGGAGTGAAGTACATTAGTGTGCTTGGTTGCTGGAACTCACAGACTTGTGGGTTTGTATTCAGAAGTGGCTGTGAAGCCTGAAGAACATCTGCTTTTTGCACATACGGCATTCAAGGCTGGCGGCTGAGACTCGGTGACCTTGGCTACGATATGGAGATCTCCAAATGGAGCAGAATTCTCGGCTTTCCTGTCAGGCTCCCATCCAATCTGTGCTGTTAATCAAACACTGCAATAACACTTCTTTAAAAGCTTGATTTTGGTGAATTTGTTTAACCTTGTACATGACAGGATTTGTGCAGAGCAACGGAATGATATTAATTTGACCCTCATCTTGGAGAGTGCTGAAGGAATTGTCCTTGTCAGTGCACAGAGCTGGCTGAGATCTCTGGGAGCAACAGAGCTGGGAAAAGTTGGGAAAAGGGTGTTTTGTCAGCTGCTCTGTCAGTGTCCTCCCTTTGGAAATACTGCCAGAGCTTATGTGTTGAAGGTGAAATAAATACTAACAAAGCTGCCGTTAATTAAAATTTCTTAGGGCTTCAGTGGATTAATTAAACGGTGTTTAAGGATGTTAATTGTGGCAGTGTATTATCACCATCCTACAGGGCTCAGGAGAAACTAGCATGAGGTGCCACACAAATGCTGTTTGCCACACTGCAGGAGGGAACACGGAGCCTGTCCTGAGAGAGAAAAAAGCAGGCTTACACTGGAGAGAGGCAGCAGGTACAGCAGGCAGGGGAGAAGGAATTGGCAGTACAGAAAGGGCAGAGTAACATGTAATAAAGGAGAAAAAGGGTTTAAGCAGAGGGAATAGCACTGGTGTGAGAACAAATTTATTCAGCTGGCCCTCACAAAATTTAGGTCAGAAGGTGAGTAGTTCTTTGCTGTATCTGTGTTTTGGAGCAGCCTTTAGAGCTGGTCCCTGAGACCAGATTGATTGAGCAGAGGAAGCTCAATCTGCCTGAAGGGCCCATATGTTGCAGTGGCAGAGGAAGAGAAGGGAAGATTCTCAGCTGTCCTGAGAGCCTCTGCTGATTTTAGGTTTCTAAAGCCTATTCTGTTCTGATGATTTGTCAATTTCTTAGCTAAATAAAGATTAAGGAAAACCAAGGTTAAATCCCAGCAGTTTGGGTGGTGGGTGAGAAGCCACAGAAAGCGTTTCCCGTAGAGAAATTGAAATGGGGAAAAATCCCCTGCCACAAGATCAAGTTGATGTCTGTAGATGTCTATGAAGAGTTGCTGGTGAAGATGGTCTCTTTCCATGTTGCTGGTTTATCAGGTGTAAGTTACCTTGAATACTTCCCTCCCAGCCCTCTTCTTTCAAGCATGTTTGCCTCAGTATTCCTGGAAACAGAACTTGGTTCTCAGGTTTGTAGCATTCATCTGCCCTTGTGTTTGTCTGCAGGTAGCTCCTTTCATAGAATTTTCATGAATTTTATGCTTTGAAGAGAATATTTAGATACTTAGCAGAAAAAGCAAGGGTCTGAGCTCCTCTGCATTCAGCCTGTTCAAATGGAAGGCTATAACTGCACCATAATTAGTAACATCTAATCCCTTTTGCCCACTTCTGAAGTCAGGGCTGTGCATATTCCTAATTTTTTCCCATCCAGTAAGTGTCAGAGAGGGCAAGCCAGAAAAACAATTCCCCCTCTCCATGCACAAACACGTCTATATTGAGATCTGAATTTTCTGAGGGAGTGGGTGTGATCCTGACATCTGGATTTAATCCAGACTCACATTCCAGGCTTCATCTGAGAACTTCCATCTCCGGTCCTGAGACCAGCAGTTCTTAGAGAGGATTTAGTTAATTTACCTTTTAAGGCAAAAATGGAGGCTTGTTAAAGCAGCTGCATAGTGACAGTTCTTCCAATGCTGAATTTCTTTAACACGTTTCCTGATTTGGAGCCAGTGTCTTCTTTACATGACAGAAGAGGAAATCTCTTTTCTTTCTAGGACCCTCTAAGCAGCAGAGAATTTGATCAAGCTGGAGGAGCTGCTGGATGCTGAGGCTCATGTTGCAGAGTGGCTGAGCATCATCTGTGTCTTACCAACACAGGCCAGGCAAGATCTGTACCCATCTCACACAAACAAGTGTGAGTTGTTTTGTTCCCTACTGTAATGGAATTCTTAAAATTCATGGACTGCTGGTGAGCCCTCACAAGGCTGTTGGGTCAGGACACTTCTCCTGTCTGCCAGGCCCAGGAGCTTCCTGCTGATGTGGAGGAGTTTGGTTTCCTGGCAATGTCCCATCACAGGGGCATGCATCAGTCTCAGTGTGGGCAGTGGAAGCTGTTGCCACCCTCATACAAGGTTCCTTGCTGTCCCACTGAAGGGCACCACCCCAATGCTGCAGTCCACAGCCCAGCTGATTAATACATCCAGCAGTGGCTTATCCTAAGCCCAGAATATCTCCCTGACATCTCTCCAATTGCTTCAGATGTGGAAGATCACACGACAGTCTTTTTTTTTTTTTTTCATCTTGCATTGTTGAGTTTGTCTTGGTTTGTGGCAGGAAATGATAGACTAATCCTACCAGCTACTGTGAGCTTTGCTGCACTTGCCATGACTTGAGTCCACATCCTCATTTCTTCCTCTCTCACACAATTTTCCTCCTTCCGTTAGAAAGAACCAGTAGACCCCAACCAATATACTTTTAGTTATGGTTATTGAAGTTATTCAGCCTGTCGTTTTTCTTGCAAATCTCAACCCTCACTTCTTCTCATTTTGTACTCAGGCAGAGACAGCACCTTCTACATCCAGTTAAGGAGCTTGAAGTCTACACAACAGAGAGCAGAAATACCATAGAAAATGTGAGTTCAAGTGCTTTCTGTGTTGAAGGTGTGAGAGGGTGGGGAAAGGACTTGGACCTTTAGTCAGAGCTCTCTGTAGAAATCTGGAACTAGGGTTTCCAGAAAGGATTTAAACATACAGTCTGCCCCTCTCTATGTAGGAAGGACAGCTGTCAGAGGAGAGGTGTGTCTTCTTTGAATTTAAATGCTTTAGGCCCACAAAGACACTCAAGTCATGCTTATACAGTAAATGCTTATATACATGCTTATGTATCTCTAGTGAGAGCACCTAGTGCTGCTCATACCTATGCTACTGTGGGCTTTGGCAGGAAGGTGGAAGTCGAAGCAGAAGGAGGATTGTCCAAGTCCTTGAAAACAAGAAATCAACCCATAGCAGTGAAAAATGCTGTGCTGGAGCCTATGAGCTCTCTTTCTCAATGCAATGTCAATGTTAGGAGTTTTCTGTCAAGAAGACTGCTAGAAAGCAAGGAGTATACCTTATTTTCTCCCTCTTGTCCTTTAAAAATGTGCTGGTTTTGTCTGGGATAGAGTTAGTTTTCTTCATAGCAGCTTATATAGTTTGCACTTTGGATTACTGATGAAAACAGTGATGGTAACAGGGGGATGTTTTAGTCATTGCTAAACAGTGCTTGTGCTGTGTCAAGGGCTTTTCTGTTCCTCACATTGCCCTGCCAACAAGTAGCCTGGGAGTGCACAAGAAGTTGGGAGGGGACAACCCCAGCTGAGCAGAGGGATATTCCACATCACATGACATCAAAATCAGCAATTCAGTTGGGATGGTAAAAGTTGGCTGGGGCTGTCATAGCTCAGGGACTGGGAGGACATCAGTCAGTTGGTAGGAAGCAATTGTTTTCTTTTGCATCACTTGTTTTCTCTCTGTTACTTTTATCCTATTTTTTAGTTATTAATTTGACTTTATCTCAACCTACAAGTTTTTATACTTTCACCCTTCTGATTATCTCCTCCATCTGACAGAGAGAGGGGATTCAGTAGGGGCTGTGTGGGGATTTGGTGCCTACTGGCGTTAAATCACAACCAAAAATCATCTATCTCTCTGACTTGTCTACCTGTCCCATGGGCCTGCCATGGACACCTGAGAAGACAGTAGCATAATAAAACAGCCCTCACTTCTTCCCAGTCACCACAGACTCAGATTGATACAGGAAGTGAAATCCTTTGTATAAATTGATGTCTCTTTTTTTTTTTTTTTTGGCCAAAATGAAGATTCCCTAACTGCACAGTTTTTAATTAGCACTATTTCCTGCAGCCTTTACATGCTGCTTTTCTGTTCCCAGCTGTAGCAATAAAAGTAAGATTGCCTTTTTCAGCCTGGGAATTAGATAAAAACATCCAGTGAAGTCCTAATAGTCACAGTGCACCTACTAGTAAGGCTCGTTGTTGTGATTTGTCTCAGTAAAGTCTTGTTCTTCTTTTATGCATCTTGTAATATAATTTCTTCTGCAAAGATCAGTGAAATTCAGTGAAGTAAGGAGTAGCATTTCAGAATGAAATAGCTGCTGATGACATGAGAAGGTGGGGGAAAATCCTGCTCGTGACTAGAGCCAAGCTGGGCACTTCTGCGTAGGTGTTATCCCATGAATGAGTACCCAGTGAGGCAACAGAACTCTGTTACCTGGATGACTTTTCTCCTTATCCAGTCATTTCATAGCATTAGATATTGCTGGTTGTGAGACAGTTTTAAGAACTGTCTTGGAGAAAGCAAGCAGTAACAAAGTAAAGCGTAAAGCAGTTTTGATCTTTCATTGTTTCCGTCAATGGCTAGGGAAACTTTATAGTTTTTACAACTATGTGATAGTTGTACAGTCAGAATTAGTTCCTTGCAAGAAAAAATCCAAAGGGTTGAGATGAAGTGGCCAATTAGTAGAGCAGAAGGAGGCTTCACATTTAAGCAGATGTTTTCCAGACATAAAAATAGCATGAATATGTGTGGTAATAGGGGGTATCAAACCTCACAGAGCCAAACTCTCCTGTGAGTGGAACAGTCTGTGTAACACCACAGCCTGCATGTACACCAGAAACGTGGAAGGATGAGCTTACAGCCTTCTTGGGGTCCAACTCCAAATGCTTCTACCTCCCAGTGTGTATTCTGCCCATGGTGTTTGCTGTGCTGTTTTGCAATAACTCTTGTTGCTTAACCTGTGAGATGCAAGACATGCTATTCCTCTTTATGCACTGAGGATTACAGATAGAGGGTGGTGATAAGGTGTTAAAATGAGAAGAGTGTCAGATATAGGGAAGAAGGGGCCTTGTGCTGAAATATCAACGGAGGAAA
Organism: Certhia americana; assembly: GCA_018697195.1. Classification (NCBI taxonomy): domain Eukaryota; kingdom Metazoa; phylum Chordata; class Aves; order Passeriformes; family Certhiidae; genus Certhia; species Certhia americana. Next base: position 6,066,663 of record CM031868.1, on the reverse strand, counting down.
TTAGCACATCATATCTCCAAATCTGAACTTGAAAGCTACAGATCAGAGAAACTCTGTGACGTATTGAGATTATTGGAGTATACAAGGCTTTCAGTCCTTGTTTGCTTTTGTACAGAACTCTCCCAAACGCTGCCAAGTGCTCTGTATACACTGTCTTACAAACAGCCTCAGTCATGCAAAGCTCTGGACTCTACTTCCAAGGCTCCCAGTCCGCTCTGCCTGCCAAGCAGCACAGGCAGTACCAGGAGCAGTGTGAGTGAGGATGCCAGGACAGCTGGACTGGGAGATTTCTTGGGTTACTGTGACCCTGCTGGCAGCCTTGTCTGCATTGGTTTATCAGATCTGATGGTTCTGCAGCTGCTTTGAACGTCATTCCAGCTGAGATCTATGGGACTAGAGGGCTCAAATGAGTGAGCTGTCTCTGGCTTGGTGCACTGAGCAAACTTAGGTATATTGTGTTGGCTCGGGGTGGTGGTAATGGTGGGAAAATATGTTGCTCTTGTGTCTCCAGGAGATGTGGTGAAGAACTCAGAGTTTTTAAAGTCTTCTTTTCAGGAATTTTGCTGCTTAAATGAAGGTGAGACATGTGCTCTCTCTTGGAAATGCATCTCCTCCCAGCCCTAACCAAAGAGATCGAAACTGATTCTAGAGAATGTCCTAGAAAGAGATGGAAGTGCAAACATTGCATACATAACAAAAAGGTTGAGAGGGATCAGCTGAGACATTAAGATTGAAATGGCAAAAATCCAAGTCCAAGCTTGTCATCTCTATTTCTGTGCCTGGTTTCTTGTGTCTCACTGACTGTAAGAGCAAACCAGGGGAGAGTGGAGGGTTATTGTTAGCTTAGCGCTAGTGATGGATCAAGTGATTGACCTGTGTGCTGTGATTTTATAGAGAGCTCTGATAATCTTATGGAGCTTTTATATAAATTAGATAATCTAGTCTCTTCAGACTTGCAACCCAGCAACTCCTGCAGACATCCCACAAGCTTTTAGGAAAACTGAGGTGTAGTTCTGATGATTTAGTTTTGTACTTCTTTATCCTTTTTTTTTTAAAGACCTCTAGTCTTGAAAAGTCTGTGCTCCAAAGTTTAACTTGAAAAAGCGATTCAGAATTCATGTTCTCAAAAAGATGCATTGTGTTTTCACTGTGAAATTTAATAATGCATTAATTAATACAAACTAAAAATAATTCAGTGTTACTCCAGGTGATCTGTTGCACACTCTAGGCATTAGTAAGGATAATTGATCCCATAGGGAGGAAGTACTGAGCCCTGTGAGAGTGAGGTGTGGTGGCTCTGTGTGGAGAGGGAACTTGGGGCAAAGGATAAATTGATGGTTCTCCAGCCATCAGTAGCTCCAGAAAACTTTCAAATTAGCTCCACTTCACAAGGCTCTTGCTGGCAGTGGCTGAACTGTTTCCCCAAACGCCCTGATGGCAGTTTTGTATTTCTTTATAGTTCTTTGGCAAAGTCTGCAAATACAGCACAGATGATATATTATTGCAGTGTTTAACAAGTAGAGAGGTGGTTGGGTTGCTTTATAATGCTTTCCACAGCCCATTCACTGCTTAAAGGTTAATTCTTCTGCCTCTGATGGAGTGTGCTGAGCAATCTCTGTGTCCAGGTGTTTCGGAACCTGTTTTTTTGGCTGAATTTTGTGAGGCAACAATATCTTGCAGTAAGTAATTTTGGGGAGAGATGCCATGTTGGGTAATGCACACTTATTGGCCAGGCTCTGATATGGAGCAGATGTTCATGCTTTCCAACCTGCAGCAAGAATGAGCCACTGTAGTGGAGGGTGTGGGGTGCCTGAGAAGGGGGCAGCCACAATTTCAACCACAAAACAGGAGCCAACAATTCCAATGAGGTAAGATGTGCAAACCTTTTGGATCTTTATGCTCTCTAGTGCTGAAATTCAGAAGGATCTTCAGGGCTTGTGTTGCACCTGGCCTTGCACTTTGACTGGAAGATGTAGAGAGGAGGCTGGTGCTTGGCACAGCAAACAGCTGTGCTGTTCTTTGGGGGGTGTGATGGGGGCACGCTCTGAATTCATTTGTGAGCTTCTGAGATCATGGATTGCTCTGTGAGGCCTGTGCTCTCTGTACTTCTGTCTTGGACAGGTGCAATCTTTCCTGTGTTTATTTCAGCTTTGTTCCCAAAACTACCTGTCCCCTCTGCAGTAAAAACCCTGTCAGGATTATTTACCATGAAGAACACTGAGATTTTGAGCAAGTAATTGAAATCTAAAGCTCTAATTACAAGAGCAAATAAACTAGAGATGCTTCCTAAGCTCATATTTTAATTGGAAGAAGTGATTTTCAGTGCATCCTTCCCAAAGTCCTGGCACCACCTCTTGGTTTGATAGCCAGTGACCCAGTTTTCATGGAGGGATCTCACAGTAGTGTAGTTCCTCACCCAGTTGCATTTGGATGAGGGAGAATAGTGCATGTCTACAGTGATGGTGCATATACTGTGAATTTGATTGCTCTGCTTTTCAAAGTTTCCTTGGGTAAAAATACTGTTTTATGTTTACATGGTAGCTTTTCTCCTTTCTACTCGTCCTGGTTTAATTGTCTCTTCCCTGGTGTGCTGTCAGTTGTGTGTGTTGGGGAATACAATGCCTTTGGGGGTGGTAGTGAGCACAAGTGACCCCTTAATAAAGGTCCTGAGACACAGCTTTAGGACTAAGCTGCCCCCATCTCCCAACAATTGTCAGTGTAGGGCTAATTAGTTACCCATTTCTCCTCTGAAATAACTATTTTTAATGCTCTTGCTCTGTGCTGAGTCCTCAGAAGTTCTGTTAGGTGTTGCTGTTTTTGCTGACAGTGGCTGCTTTTTAATTGCTCAGGTAACAGAAGCAGGGCTTGAAAACTCAGTCAGCGTTATCTTGTCTTATCTCCCTACTGTTGTTAACAACAAGCAGAACTAGAGAGAGAATAAACCAACCTAGTCACAGTTTTCCTCTGGCACCTTCCCCCCTCAGTACCGTCACAAGCTACCAGAGCAGCAGCAGTCCCGGGGGATGAGATGTATCCGAGGTTCAGCGGCGATAGCTGGAGCTGTAGAAATGTCCTGGCTGGGCAGGGGGTGCAGAACACAGCATGGGGAAACCTCGAACAGAACTGAAGAGACAGCGGGTGCAGGGCAATGGGGCAGGAGCTCTTGGCAGGACAGGGAGAGGACAGGTTCCCAAATCCCGGGGGACACGCGAAGAGACGGTGGAGGGTCACTGTGAGCTGAGCTCCAGGTGAGGGATGGTGAGATCTTGCCGCAGTCCAGAGCCGAGCAGTCCTGGCAGCTCCCTCTGAGAGCAAAAACTGCCCAGAGTGAAGTGAAGTCCGGGTGCCACCCTGTATCTCACTTAGCTGCTTCCTTTGTCTTTCCCAAGCTCCCGTGTTCCTCGGGATTTGGGAACCTGTTCTCTCCCTGCCCTGCTGAGAGCTCCTGCCCCGTTGCCCTGCACCCGCTGCTTCTTCAGTTTTGTTCGAGATTTCCGCACGCTGTGTTCTGCACCCCCTGCCCAGCCGGGACATTTCTACAGCTCCAGCTCCCGCCGCTGAACCTCGGATACATCTCATCCCCCGGGACTGCTGCTGGCTCTGGTAGCTTGTGACAGTACTGAGGGGGGAAGGTGCCAGAGGAAAACTGTAACTGGGTTGTTTTTTTCTCTCTCTAGTTCTGCTTGTTGTTAACACTACAGTTATTGTTGTTAACTTACCTTGTTAGACACACTAGTAAAGAACTGTTATTCCTACCCTCACATCTTTGCCTGAGATCCCTTTAATTTTAGAACTATAACAAGTCCAAGGGAGCTTCTGTTTTTGTTTCCCTAGCAGACACCCCTGTCTTCCAAACTAAGACACTCCCTGTTACCAGTGGATTTAAGCAGATCAAGGCATTCATATGGATCATGTATAGAAGCAAAACACAACCAGCTGTGGAGGTGAGGGCAGATGACATTTACCTAGGCTGCTCTCCCCAGTGCCAGCCGTCCATGTCCTTGCCCTCAGTCGGTGTCTGCTCCCTGTTGGCAGATGGGCTCTCCATTGTCATGGTCAGGGACAGCTCTTTCTGCCAAGTGAACAACCTGGCTTTGCTAGCATGTGACCTCTGCTAGCATCAGCTGCAGTGTCCCTTTTCTCTGCTGGCCTTGATGCCCCTTTGCAGCACCCACGGCCGTGACTCCCTCTGTGCAAGCTGAGGCAGCCCTAGCAGAGAAGCTGGTATTTCTTAGCTTCTCCCAGAGGAGTTGTGGGAAGAAGCAACTTGGGATAGCACACCCTGCCCAGCACAGGGACATGTAGAGGAGAAGAGCAGGGTTGCAGGTAAAGTACAGCCCAGGGATCCAGGGTTCAGCTGTACATCAGGATTTGGTACAGCTCCTCTGCTGGAGCCTCATCTCTACCAGTCCTGGTCTGTTTTCAATCTCATCTCTCTCCTGTGTCATGGAGCATCCGTGTGGTTTGGGCAGGGGCTTGTGAACAGGCTCTCGGTTGCGCTTGCTTCCTCAGGGGAGATGGGGAGAGCCTGGTGTGTCTGCTGGCTAAAAGCTTGGCAGGGAGCAGGCTGGGCAAAGGAGCTGCTGCTTTGCAGGTATTACCCCTGGTCTGCTTCTGTGCTTAATGAGCTACCTTATCTGTCATGTTCCCCATGGCAGAAGAAGTCTCTTCAGGATTAATTAAGGATCATAACTGTGACCTAATTACCAGACTTGCACTATTGTCACTGGAGCTCTCTGAGCCATCAGGCTGTTTGAGAGACTTCTTACCCTTGCCTGCTCTGGTTACTCGCTCTGTGTGTCCTTCCGGGACTGACTCTGAGCCCCAGGCAGGATCACATTACAGTAATTTCTCTAATAGATCCCTGCTTTACCCATGGGCAGGTAACTTGCTGCTTCCTGCTTGCTGAAATTGGTGTGGGAATTGGATATGCTGACATAGATCTTTCACAGGGTTGTCTCCTGTTTGGGAGCAGGGGAGAGATCAGCTGCAAGGTGGGGGAGGATAGTGCTGGAGACAACATCCTGAGACAGTCCAGTTTCATGCTGCCATACCTTAAACCATATGGATACTGAAAGGTTATTCCAGGGCCTCTCTTCTCTTGCTGCTCAAGTCTTTCTCATTTCTAGTTTGTGCTTTATTGTGGCAAGCCCTTAGGGATGCTCCCCATAAAGAAGCAGTAGTGATGACTAGAGCTTGAGAAGTAAATTGAATCCAAGCTCTTCTGACACTGCTTTTTACCTGCCAGATTTTCAGGTAGAGCAGTGGAGCACTGTTCCAGCTGGCAATGTCTGTCCTGTGTTCCTATGCTCTGCAGACCTGCTACATCCCAATCTTTCCTTCTGCTGAGGAGGGGTTTCCACCACAGGGATCTTCTTGCTTTTTCCTTCCCTTCCATTGCTGCTGGTTTGGTGGGAGCTTGCCTTGCCCATGGGATTGAGTCCCATGCAGTGCAGCCATTGCATGAGCTCCCAGCCTTGTGCACAGGGACTACACATGGCCTGTGTACTGTTCATGTGAGGGAGGTTTGTGCTCCTGAAGCTCCCCTCAGTCCCCCATGGAGCTTTAACCAGACTGATGTTTTGCTCAGGGTCTGTCCATATACCCAGTGTAATCCCAGCAGCTCCTGCTGGTTTTGGACATGAAGGAGGCTGTGGAGTGGGACCCCAGGAAACCAGCACTTTGTCCTCAGATGCCCATGTGGAGGGGAAGCCTGGCTTTTCTCCTCTGCCTCGAAAAACATCCCTTGTGTTCCAGTGACCTGCTTATTATGTAGGTCAGCATCAACTGGAAAAGAAAAACAATTTCAAAAGTAGGAGAAATCCAGCATGAATCCTCCAAACAGCAGTTCTTTCTGGAAAAACAAGGAAAGTTTTCCGGGGGGAGGTGGCAGGCAGCATGGTCTGTTCTTCCACCTGCCCTGGGCAGAGCAGTTGGAGAGGGGAAGCTCTGAGGCTGTAGGGATATGTGATACCCTGAAAGCAAGCACAGCATGCTCTGTGATGGGGGAACAGTGCATTAAGTTAGGCAATAGGAACTTCACTTGAGTGGTTGGGGGTTGTTTGTCCTTTATTGACTTCCTTGGGCTTGGTTTTGGTAAAGAGGAGGTGGTTTCTGCTGGTCTTTACCTTGGTCATGTGCCTGCATAGCAGAGACTGGTGCTGTGCTGCTGGAGGAGCACTCCCTGCTGGGACACAGCTGTCCTGCCGGGGTGAAAAGGGAACACAGAACAAGCAAATGCCTTTGGATGCCAAAAGTAAAACTGGGACCTCAACCAAAATTCATCTCAGTGTTGTGCTGGTGCCATTACCCTAGGGCTGCTCCACTGTGCTTGTAACAGAGCTGACACCTTGTGATACCCATTAAGAGAAAGCCCTGAGCGTAAACTCCTGACTGTAATCTAAGCAAGGGACAAGTTGCACTGTGCACAAGAGGTTTGGTGAAGTCCAATTTCACTTGTACTTGCCTCTGTTGCAGTAAATCTTAGTATCCCTCACTATGCTCACTTCTCTCCCAAATTACCTACTAAATATCACCTTGGTGGGAGACACCCTGTGCCCTGTGTAATTCTCACTTGGAGAAGTGTGTATGTGTATGTATGTGTGTGGGTGTGTGTATGTTTGTTCTTGCTGCCCAGCCAGCAGGCAGGTGAGAGCTGCAGCTTTTTCTTGACAGGAGCAGGAATGTAACTCCCCTCTCTCCCTGCTCACTCTGGAAATTCCCTTAAAACATAGAAACATCATGCTTTTGAGACAGCTGGCTTGACAGGAGAAGCTAAAATCACTCAAAGGCTTCACTCATAATCAAGGTGAGGCAACACAATCTTCTGATTGTAAAATGAGATTTCAGTATGTTCAGTATGCTACATTTTTAGTGATGAGAAGGTGTGTGGGGAGGTGTGCAGTAAGCAGATGGCTTTGCCTGCATCTGCCATGCTGTTTGCTGGATTCCATTCCCTATTCACCGGCCTAAAGCTAGGTCTCTCCATCTGCAGGAGGCTCCTGGCACCACCTCCTGTGCTTGAAGGTGCACTGACTTTTTTTCCCGGATCACAGGTTCTTGCAGAGCTGCTCACTCTGTTTCAGATACAGCCTCCTGCAGCCTTTGCTCCTTGCTTTATACCAGCGTCTGCTGTGCTGGCTTGATAAAGCATACCTGACTGTGACTGGACTGTCCTTCCTCTCCAGTGTCTTGATTTTGGTGGTTTCTATTACATATTTGTAGAGCTCTCTGCAGATCCCAGCTCTCCCACTGTCTCACCCAAGGGTAGGCAGTCCTTGCCCCATCACACTACAGTAGTCTGGAGAAGTCAATGTAGGAAGCAACACAGCAATGAAATTTTGAACAGAATGATGTTTTTTCACCTGCAGTTAGCAGGACATCTCCCATGCTTTGTGAACTCACATGGAGCAGAGCATTAACGAAGCAGGCAGCAGGCACATGTCTTAGCTGGTAGAGGCACTGCCATGTGATCTGCCAGTGCACTGCACAGAGCTTAGTCAAGATGTAGGATTAGGGTACATTCCTAGCACAAGATTTTCTGTGTTAGCAGGGGATGGGTGCCCTGAGGCTGGAATTGTCACACTGGCTTGGTGGGTCCTTGCACAATGAGGCTGCTGCATGTTGGAGACAGCAGAGTGCTGGAGCTGCGGTGAGAGTGTTGAGGATGGCTTGTTATCTGTGCTTGGAGGAAGGATTTGATTAGAAACTGTCTCATAAATGTGTGGTTATTGAATGAGTTGCTCCTTTAGTATGCATGAGCCATCTCCACATACATGACAAGTGCATTTGTCTGGGCAGACAGCTGCTCTAAAGGAAAGCAGATGAGCTTTCCTCATCAAGGTTTTTCTGAATTGCTTCCTGCATGGAGCAATTCTACAACAATATTAAACACAGCAGCAGGGGTGAGTCAAGCAGATCTTGTCAAAGCTGCCCTATTTTTTCTCTTTTTGGTTTTATTATAAATTGAATCCACTGTGCCACAGGGAACACTGCTGTTCTCAGCATGATTGGTGGCAACAAATAGCCACCTAAGAAAAACATGTATTGTGTGGTAACTGGGAAGAACCTCCTGTTCCCAACATCTCCAGCCTATCTGGTGCTTGTTGCCATGAAGTTGTGGAGCTTAACTAAAGGATGATTGGGCTGTGAGAAAATCCTTTTAGTCACTGGTTAACTGAGTTTACTTGTGTGTGTCTCATTGTCTTCAGAAGCTGGTGAGACCATAAACTTAACAAGATGGAGTGTCCAGCTCAGGTTCTTAAATGGAAAACAAGACAGCTTGGTGTTGGAATCAGCAGTGATGCTTTCCTGAAGGAAACTCGGGTTTTACTGTCCAGACATAAACCAGTCCTGAGGTGCTGGAGGCCAGGTCAGGACCTGTGCAGGCAGTCTGGGGTTCTTGCACCTCTTTGGGAAATGTCTGGTGTGGGTCTGGATAAGAGATGAGGTTAGGTCTTGGACTTGACCCCTTTACACAGAGGCCTTGATAGCACTCTGCCTGGCCTGGGGCTCTGCACAGTTTTCTGTTACAAGAGCACATCTCCTATTTGCTCAACTTTGCTTTGGTAATATCAAGATAAGTCTTGGTATTGTTCAATGTAGGTTTTTGCCCAAACAATGAACAGCAGTTTAACAGTTACTGTAGCCTCAGTTGTTGTAAAACTTGTGAGCAGTGGGTGAGCTGTATTGGAACATGGAGGGTCTTTGAAGTAAACACCAGCCTGAGTCTTGGATAATGATTTGGGCTGCTAGCAAGTAGTTGTCCCGCCAGTTACTTGTCTTGGAAGCTTCAGTTGTCTTGTGTATGAAACAAATACTAATTTGAATTAATGTCAAAGTAAAGGGTGCTTGAAGAAATAAACCACCTTGGCTGTTTGTGTTGCAGTGAGCTCTCTGCAGCTGGGGTTGTTCTTTCCTGCACACCTCCAACCTGCCAATGCTCAAATCTTGGCTTCCACCTCTGGGGTGGTGCAGTGGCCCCAGCACAGACCTGGCCTGCCCAGGGCAGGAATGAGTGAGGAGCACAGCTGGGCCCTGCTAGGCAAGAGAGGGAGGACTTGGAGATGACTGTGCACCCCTGGATGCAGGTTGAGGGAGGTAAGGAGGCAAGATGAGGCTGCTGGAACCTCAATGTGATGGTCTTAGCATGCTTTTGCTCCTTCTGCAGCCTGCAAAGTAGACCCTTGCAACCTCTGTCTCTGTCCCTGCACAGCCTTGCCCAGACACTGCTGGGTAAACCAGGCAGGACACCCTCTCTAGGAGGCAAGTTAATTACAACCAGACAAAGCCTTCAGGGTCACAGCCTGTAAGTAAGCCTCTGACATCTCTGTCTGCTCAGTGGAGTGGGACTGTGCAGGGAACTGGTTTCACAGCTCTCTTGTGCTGAGTGAGATTGGGCTGGGGGGGACAAGAAAATATCCCAGTGTCCCAGCATGAATCAGCCATCCATTCATATCCAGCTTCTCCAGCAGTACCAGGCAGTCCTGCACAGTGATGGGCTGCAAGGATAAAGGACTGACTCTCCTCTTGTGGCAGGAGGGTCTATGCCAGGCAGTTGTGGCTGGCTACTGTTGGTGACAGAAGAAGACTTGGGCTGAAGAACTCTCCTGTACTCTGGGTGTTCAGGGCTGAAGATCTAGTCACTAGATCATGACTGTTCAAGTGCTTTGGTCTGGAGGTTCAGGCTACATCTCTAAGAATTGAAGAGATGAGCTTACAAACAAGAATCTTCTGATTTGGTGCCTTTTCAAATTTGATTTTGCAATTCTCTTGTGTTTTAAAGGATTTTTGCTAGGCTAGGAAATAATTTGCTCTTGGTTTCCTTTTCCACCTGTTTCAAGCTGAACTCCACGAGGGCACACTGTTGTAGTGTGGTTGTGCTGACTGCCTGCCAGTGGCTTTGAATGTGGTGGCCATGCTTTGGTTCAGTGGAAAGCTCAAAGAACAGTAAAGATTTTAAAGGTTCCTATGAGAGCTCTGAAACCACAGTCAGTTGATAGAGATCTTGCCATCCACTGACCAAGAAACAGGCTGTAGCAGACTTGAACCCTGGCAGCTATGAGGAAAAAAAAACCAAACCAGAAACTAATTATCCAAATACTAAATCCATGAGGGACCTGGTTTCCTTAGGTCTGCTGTTGATGGAGCTCTTTGCATGGCAGAGGAAACAAAATTGCTTACCAAGTAGAAACTAAATGAGTGGAAAAAAATTTATGGGTTGCTTGCAGCTATTTGCCATTCGTGTAAGGCAGGAAAAGGTTAAACATTAATTTCTATCTATCTCTTCTGTACTTTTTTTCACTTGCCCAGTCTAATTCAATATAGAAATCTGGAGGGTGGATGGCACACACAGTGCTGGGGAAAGAGGTGCTTTTGGATGAAGATATAGTGTCAATGTCCACCTTTGGGGGATATCCTGCCAGGCCAGGGCTGCTGTTGCCAGTTAGGCCAAATGTCACTGAGCTGTTGGAGTGAGGGTTTGGCCTTGGCAGCCAGGGTTGCTGCTGCTGTGGAGTTACCCTGCTGCAACCAGGCCCATGCTGTATTTACTGTGTGCCTGGGCAGATGAGAAGGTGATGACTTAGCCTGTGCTATAACCCCTGCCCTGGGTTTCTCCATGCCTATCACTTGTGAGTCACTATTTGTTTATTTACAAAGTGCATGCAAATGATATCAATACAGAGTCAAGCTATTGCAGACACTGCTGTTTGGACATCAGGCTGTGTTTGCAGAGCAAACTGCAAGAGCAGTTGCACAATCTGTGCAAGTAGTCACCCAGTCCTAAGAAAACCACTCAGATATCTCACGTTGTCTACCCGATCAAGTGCTTGAGCCCAGTGACCTGACTCTCTGCTTGCTTTTAGGATGTAGAGGGTTTGATTTTCCTGCTGCAAAGGTGTTTTACTGTATGTGGGCTTTGTGTCATCTTTCCACCTCCTCTACTGCATAAAAGCATTAGGTCAAAAGCTGTAGGAGCACCACATCCATACAGGTGCATTTCACTTGGTAAGGACAGGGGTTGCATAAAAGATATGATCAACTTAATTTAATGTGGTTACTCATGATTTTATTTTTTAATGCTAAAGCTTCCTCTCCACAGTCTACACCCAGAACCCCACTGTGAATGCTGGTTACACCAACACTGCAGAGACAACAGGTCAGCTCAGGGGCAGAGTTTTGTACCACACTGAACAAGGTATAAGAGCTTATGGTGGGGTTGGCACCAGGAGCCTTTACCTTGTAATTATGACATCTGGAGGTGAGATGAGGGTATCTCTTTATAATAGCAAGGAAATTTTTCTGTAACTGTGCAAGAAACCTATATGCAGCAGTAACAGTAAAATGATGCTTTTGCTGTTGAAGTTGTAAGATCAAGGCAGCCCACTCCAGATATGTGGCAGAAAATCTGCTCTAGCATAGTCCTCATAGTCCCCCATAGTCACACATAGCTAAAATAAAAGGCCACATGTCAGTCCTAGTTGTTTGGCCTAGCTTAAGAGAGCTGAAAATCTCTGTTTATAATTACAGTAAATAAGCCCTGATGGAAAATTGTCATCTTCTTCCTTGGGTCATTTTTTTCCATGACACCCATGATTGTGACATCAGTGTGAATAATTCAATGCAAGGGATTTATCTAAGATGCCTTTTCATGTGAGGTTAGACCATTTGCTTGCACAGTGTTGTAATACTTTACAAACAAGAAGCAGAGCAGCCCTATGTCTGCCCTCCTTGGCGATGGTGGTCTGTCTTTTCAGGAACACAAGAGACAGAAGGAGGAGCTGAACACTCTGAGAAGACACTCTGAGAAATGAGCCTGTGAAATCCCACACTGCCAAATGAGGCTTTGTTGTGCACAAACAACACTGAGCCTTGAATACTTGAGTCTTTGCTGACTGTATGTGTCAAATGAGTCAGAGCAAATGTTCATCCAGCTAGCAGCAGACTCTAAACAAAGATGCTGGTGTGCACTGTGCTCCTGGCAATCCCCTGAGCCAGAGGATATAGACCAGGAATTTAAAAAAAAGAAAAGAAAAAGAAATGTTAAACAGTAAAAGAATAAAAGTTCAGGTGAACTCTGCCTTGTTGAACTTCTAAGAACTTTTATGAACTTCACAGAATTATAGAATCAATAGGTTGGAAGAGGCCTTCAAGATAAACTTGCTTAGTTTAAAACTGAAACTTGGCAATGAGTTTAACAGCTCTGTGTCATTTGGAAAATAACTTCCTTAAAAGAAAATAGTATATTTGTGTTCAATGTCAGCTGCACTTTCCTGTCCTCTAAAGTCTAGGATAGCATATCACTGTCATGATACTTGCTGGTCTTTAAACTCACAGTTTGAAAGCCATTAGGTTTTGCTTTGGCTGAGTATCCTGTAATGTCAACAGCCTGACAGAAATGTCAACATTTCTGACATCTTTTGTTATGGTGTAAGTATTTATGGCAACCATGTTGTGCTAGAGATATTTTTCCCCGAAGGTCAGGACAGTTGTAGATAAAATAGCTGATCATTTCCTCTGCTGGTCCTTTACTCTACCTCTGCAATTTCTAATAAACGTTTGCTGATTAGAATAATTACCTTTGGGGTATTTTGACAGAACTAAATGCTGCCAACCCTAATGGTTGAGTAAGTTGATTTAGCAGTGAAGTGCTTCCCCTTTGCCTTATAGCTGGGACCTTTTCAGTGCACCTAGATTTGCACCTCTAGGTTTGGACCACTCTGCTTAAGTAGGAAAACAAAACTAGATGTTCTTGGCATGAAGTTCTCCTACCCCCTGAAATTGAACATCATCTCTCTTCAGGTTAACACAAAATACTGAAAGATATGTAATAAGAGTAACAGGAGTTATAAACAACTGGCCTGGCACCTCACCTCTAATTATTAACAGTGTTCAGCCAGTGCCTGCACTTGGCTGAGGTACTGGCTTCTGTGATCAAATCAGCCAGCTTGAACCAGAGCTTGGCCATTCTCCAGGTTTAGTGTGGCACTTTCCTGGGCAGGCAATGCCTTTCTTGTGCTGATTTTCTGGGGAAGTCCCTCACACATAACACATTTCAGTGGGTCACTTCCTCATTTTGCTTCTCAGCTTCTATTTGGCAGAGGCTAGAAGTTGCCAGGAGCTTGACTACTGGGCAGTAGCCATACAGCCCTTGAACTGAAGCCAGCATGAATGCAGCTACAGCAGAGGCTGTGGGGTCTGCTCCCACCAGTGAGGGTCTGGTGCTTCTGTGCAGCAGTGGTTATTCCAGGGACCAAGCAACCCCTGAGGAGCAGCTGAGTGTGACATTCCCCTTGTTCTCCTCCTGGCTGCTTGGAGCATCCTGAAGCCCAGTAGGTATTTTCTGTTCAGCTGTGGTAGCTGCCTGTAATAGATAGATATTACATATTCAGCAGGCTGAGCAGGAGGGTTTGTGCCTGTCTCTGTTCAGGCTGGTCTGGACTTTGTCATGTTTTGCTGCCATTCCCAGATGCTTCCTTCTGCACTTAATAAAGTAGGGTATGGCATCACTTTTGGTTTTGTCTTTGGAAGAGTAAACAAAACAGAAGACCAAAACCCAGCTATTTAAAACATAGTAGCTGTGACTGTGCTGTGACGGGGGAAAATCTCCCCTTCAGATACAGGCATCCACTGTTTGCATTGCTCATCCTCCTGGCAAGAGTTATGGGCTTTGTCTGCCTCACTTGGTTCAAGCCAAACCTTTCTGATCTTTCTATTTTTGAAATGCCTGAAATGCTTTTGCTTCCTCTCACAGACCCTGCTCCCAGCTGCTTCCCACATTTCTAGGAGATGATAAAAAAAGAACTCATCAGTGGGTCAAAGTATGGTGGTAGACAAGAATGTGCTTGGTTTTTCCAGGGCTTGGTTTATCTATCAGACACATTGCAGGCCTGGCATTGAGCTGAAAGGTGGAGGCAGGGGAATGTGTCTGCTCTCCAAGAGGGAGTAAACCCAACCAAGAAATGCAGAGCTGGATAACTTGCAGTGGGAAATAAATTCTGAGAAGGCCTGAGGTGTTGCAGGAGACTCCTACACCTACAGGCCTTAGGAAAACTCAAAGGAGCACGCCCTAAATTCACTGCAGCTCTGGCACCTCCCTTTTTTTTTCACTTGTCCATCTTCCTGTGAGAACCAGCACCTTTCTTCCCTGTGAAGGCTCTTGAACCTATTAAGGGAATGCCCTGGAAAAATCTGCCATAGGCTTCGTGAATGTCTCATTGATCAGAGTAAGACAAAAGGCTTCTCCCATGGTGCTCTGCAGCGCACCAGGTTCTGTAGGTCACTGCCGTTTGCCCTGCCCTTGTATTGCCCCTGTGCCCCCACACCAATGGCTCCTGACCCTGTTCTTAACCTGAGACACTGCACTGAAGCCTGTCTTTTGTCCCTGGATCCTTTTTGTGTGGGTTGCCTCTGTCCTTGGACCCCTTCAGTGTGAGTCTGCAATAAACCTCTCTGGAACTCTACACAGGAGACATTCCCGTCAGTCTTTGCTGACATTTCTGTGGCCTGCGTGAGTGGATTCTGTGACTGTCTGTGCCCGCCCAGGCAGCTTTCCTCAGAAGGTGCTTTCGGAGTGGTTGCAGCAATCATCCAGTTCCATATTGCAACACTTCCCCTTTCTGCTTTCCCAGGAAAAACACAACTCAATTCCTGAAGGCTGAGTTGGAAGAGGGGGTGCTGTGATCACTGCATGCTGGCTCTTCACCACGGAGGGTTTGCCCAGCTGCCATCAACTGCATGTTGCTGTTCCTTGTCTTCTGTGAACGCTTGGTGAGCTTTGCCCCTGGAGTAAGCCTAAATTGCTAATTGGGATTTTCTGGAGATAAAGCTGAAGTCAAAAGCTGAATATAGACACTTTTTAAGGGTCAGAACATGTTAGGAACTGGCGTGTTGAATCTGTGTTTTGAATGGAGGATCCATTTGCAAAAGACTGGAGCTAAACAGTGAAATATCCTCTGATCCTCCAATTTTCCAGCCCTTAATACAGTATTAAAGCTCTGTTGCAGCAGTTTGAAGGATTCACACATAGATATAAACTATTCTCTAGAGGAAATATAGTCATGTTAATACTTCTCCCTTGTGCTGCTGGTGACTCTCTCTCTCTCTCGACAAGCTCTTCATTCATTGGCACGACCATGACAAGCCTGCTTTTAGCACTGTTTCCAAACTTAGCCAGTGTTTAGAACAGATTGTTAGAGAACAGAAACCTGGCAGTGCTAACAAGGTGAGCTCAGGGGTTGTTCTGGGCTCTCAGCCATCTGCTGGGTCTCTGTCACCTCAGAAATAGCCTCACCTCTTACAGAGATCACAGAATGCAGCAACCAAACTGCCTCACACTGGGCTGCAAGACAGAGACAAGCAGCAGCTCAAACTGGGTAGCAGGACAGGTTGTTTATATTGATCCTGCTGGCATGAAGAGGGTTTACTTCACACAAAGGCTTGCTGCAATGTGTTTCAACAAGGAAAATCCTTTCCCCTTGCTTGGCAGAATTTTTCATAGCCAATTGAAAGGCTAGTTTGTTACCAGGGAGCTTCTAAGGTGTTTCTCCAGGGAATCACAAAAGGTGCAGACTGTCAGGGTGTTTCTGCAGGTGTCAGAGGGTGCAGCTGGAAAAGTTTCCAAATAGGGCACTGGGATGTCCCAGGCTGTAACTGTCCCTGCTGCTCTTTGGGGGACCACTCCTAGGTGCAGCTGAATGTGGCCCAGGCATCTCCTTGCCCACAGCCCTTCAGGACACCTCTGTGTTCTTGCTCAGGTAAAAACCTAGGGCTGGTTATCATCTAACAAAACTATATTGTAACATCTGAGCCAGCCCAAGCTTGAGGTTTCAAACTCCCCCTGTCTTCTTCAATACCTAGGTTTGGTTTTTGGCCAAGACTACAGTCTTAATTCTTATGTATTTTTGGTTTTCAAGCTTGAACTGGTTACAACTAACTCTCCTCCTCTGCACTTTCTATCTTCTATGATTCTGTTACAGCCCAACTTTAAGATGGACCATGCCGAGGTGCTGGAAGGCTACAAGCAAGAGTGGGCCACAAAAGAACAGCCCCAGCTGCATTGTGCCAGGATGAGGAGCTGGAGAAAATTTGCCCCTCAGGAAGCTGCCAAGGTCTTTGGCCTGTCCAAGGAGCTGCTGCTGGCATGGAGAAGGAGGTGTTCACCCCAGCTCCTGAACAGGACACACAGGTGTTTGCTCACAGAAAGCCTGTACTTGCCAAGCTAACGCAGCTAATCCCTAACACGTGTCCCTGCATATG
The DNA here is from genome assembly GCA_018697195.1 of Certhia americana. Lineage (NCBI taxonomy): Eukaryota > Metazoa > Chordata > Aves > Passeriformes > Certhiidae > Certhia > Certhia americana. The sequence goes on along the minus strand of CM031868.1, from coordinate 6,050,406 downwards.
CAGACCCTGTACACCTTGACAAGCAGCTGCTCCCCCACTTCCCAACCGTGCTAGAGAATGTCTGGGATGCCTCATCTCTGTCACCACCACCCACCAGCCAGGCCCTGGCTGGCTTCCACCTTTGGCATCAGGGCTGGGCTTTCTCACATTCCCCCTTTGCAGTCTAGTGCAGTCCATTGGGCTGGTCCCCTGGGCTGGACTCCCTCCCTGATATCCACAAAGACATTTCTGCAGGTGTCAGAGGGGCCCATCCAGAAAGCTTCCCAGACAGCTCCTCCCTGGGGACCCACTCCTGGTGCAGCCAGACACAGCCCAGGCCTCTCCTTGCCCACAGCCCTGCAGGACAGCTCTGTGGACACTGCTGGGCTCTGGACTCCCACCACTGGTGGCTCTGGGACAGAGAAGCAACAAATTCCCTTCAGCAGTTTCTCCTTAGGCTGCTCCCACTGCCAGCCATCACTGAGACAACACCTGCAATGTCCCCACAGCACAGCCCAGGCACCACAGTGATATGCCAGAACGTTCCATTGGAACCCACAGTTAGCCATGGCCAGCTGGTTTTTGCCCACTGACTGGGAGAATGAGGTATGGCTGTGCAGGGTGGTGGCCAATGAGGGAAGTTTCAGTCCACCTGTGAGAATAGAAAAGAGAGCTGATTCCCACAGAAGCACCACCTCTTTCTGCTCCAGGTATGTTGGGCTGATGTGGCTTCTCCTGGCTTTCCAGGACAGGTGGAATTGTACCCTGTGACACTGTCATACAAGTAATAGAGGATGAGCAGCATGTCTGACCTGGCAGTGACAGTCACAAGACCAAATGAGCTCCTGCCGCTTCCAATGAGAGCACAGGAAAAGACAATCGATTCTTGCCCCTCTGCTTTCCAGAGAAGCTCTGGGAAATGCTAAAAAGTGGCCAGTTTCAGTCCATTTGGTGGACTGAGGGTGGAAAATGTGTGGCCATCAACAAAGATCTCTTCAAAGTGGAGGTGCTGGGCAAGGGAGTTTGCCAGCGGGTTTTTGACACACGGCACATCAAAGTGTTATTCGCCAGCTGAACATCTACAGATTCACCAAAGTGCAGCAGAATTTCCAAAGATCTTTCTCCCTGCCTGAATTCCTGTCAGAGGAAGCAGCAGTTTCCTCTCACAGCCAGGTACAGCAGCTGCTCTGCACAGCTACTAATGCTTGTGATAACCTGGGGGGGAGAGGGACCTTCACAGCAAATAAGGCCTTGCCATAGAAGAGGTGGGGATTGGGAGTATGTGGTCTGGTTTTCATTTCCTTTTCAGTCTCTGCTTAGGCAGGTTTGAATGAGTATTTCTGATTTTTAGAAGTGCAGGTGAGATACATTTCAGTGAGATCTGCTGAGTTTGAACCTGTTTAAGGGACACACAGACTCAGTGCAATTTGATTTCTCTGAATGTTTTTGTTCTGTGTCTTGCTGTACCAAATCTGAAACCTTCCTGTGGCACTTGCCCAATGCCAAGCAGACACAGCCAAAGATCATGGGATTACCTGCCTGCTCATATCTGCTCTGAAGCTGCAGAGAAATAGTGATAGTTAGCTTTTGAAAGCAGTTGTTCTACTTTGGCCCCCAGGAGGGAAAAATCTCAGTTGCGGCTGAACACAATGGTCACATAATGCTTTAGCCTGAGCTTTAAGTTCTGTACTGCCCTCAGAGTCCTTTCCTTAATCATGCCCCTCTTTTGCAATTCAGAGTCCCAGTTCTTGTAGCTTGGGTTTTTCCAGTCTTGGAATAGTAGCAACTAACTTCTTGTTTTAGATCCTCTGCTACTATAACCCCAGCTTCAACAGGGCACCTCCCTGGCTGCTGGGAATGTGCAAAAGGAGAGCTGCCCTCAGAGAGCCCTGTGTGCAGCAGGGTTGGATGAAGGGCCCCTCCAGAAGCCCAGATGATCAATGTGGAGGGACATGCAGGTATCTGCTGAAGTTCAAATATCTTCACTGGCAGCTGCTCCCAAGCTTCTAGGAGCCTCCTGGAGCACAGTATAGATATAAAGTCTAATAGACACAACCTAATAGAGTTGATAATAAACTGAACATTAACCCTTTCTGGCTGTCCTGTCCTATTTGCATAGCAGAAAACTCTCTTCTTATATACTTCTGTGTCTTTAATGTTCCACTTGTCTTTTAATGGTGCAGCAGGACAGATGTCCCAGCATAAACGTGGCCATGTCATGGTAGCAAAAAGAGGTGCAGCAAAGGCTGAGCTCCTGTTGGCACTGGACAGAAAGGAAGCCAGGAGCTTCTTTCTCTCTTTGAGGATAAGATGTTGGAAGGGCAAATGATCTGTGCAAGGATGCAATTGGTTTGGGTGGTAGGAAATGGATGGACCCACCACTGTCTGGTTCTGCCTGCTTCAACTGGCTTGGAAATACAAAGAACCACTATCCCCTCACACAGCTCAGTTTACTGCAGGAGTGTCTAGCTTTAGATTTATAGTCTGTTCAGAGGGGAAAGTGCTGCAGGGGAGATGGTCAGGTGGGTGCCATAGAGTTAATGCTGGTTGGAACAAGGGCTGCTCTGATGTTTTGCAAACAGGTGAATCCTTCCCTTCAGCTTGTAAAGGCAGCAAATATAAGAGATATTTGGGGTTGTTCTGTGGTCTGCTCTGGGCACACTTAACCTGCCATTCCTCTCTACAATGTGCAGGATTGGTGTGTGGGTAGGAGAGAAGCCAGCTCTGGGTCATCAGGAGGTGCAAGCTTCCTGAGAACATAGAGCTTTAGAAGAAGGACTGGGTAGTTCTGTGCTTGCCTGTGCTGACCAGACTCCTCTGTCAGCTGGAGTTTCTTTGGGAAGGTTGATGTCCCCTGCCCATTCTGCTCTCAGCATGGCTGAGTCTTCATTCTTTTAGTTTTCCCATGTGACACTTTCCACAGACACCTGATACTCTTCAGCAGGGTCTGACTGATACCCTCCTCTAATCTGGGGAGTTGGGACTCAGATTTGGGAAATCCTGGGACAAAGAACTTTTCCATAAGATTAGAGGCTTAAAAGTCAAGGCCAAATGTGATCCAGCCCAGTGATCAATGTTGTTTGGAAAGCAGCCCCATGGGGAGAGGTGAATACTGGAATATGTTTTCATGGCACTGGTAATACCAGTCTGCTTTGTAGGTGGGTGGTGCTGGACCATGCAGTGTTACCTGCCCTGGCCAGGCCAGCCCCAGCCCCAGGGTCCATGTGGCAATGAACCCTGCTGGGTGGTTTGGGTACTGGACACATGCCCTCTGAGTGAGGAATTCTATATCCCAAAGGTCTCACCTTCACTCCTGTGAACTCAACTAGCATTTTTCTAGCACTGGGTTTTGTGCACTTTGGGCTCTGGGTTGATGCAATTGTGAGTTCAATCTGAACTCAAGTTCAAGCCTGAACTCTGCTCACCCCTACAGACATGAGCAGAGAAAGTTCAGGGCCTGAAAGCAGCCACCTGCCCTTGGGCAGCACAGCTGAGCCACCTGTGCTGGAGAAATTTTAAAAACATGTTTGATCTACATTCCTGTAACAGATTTTAAGACACTAGAACTGATGTAAGTGGTCAGAGACAACTTTGCAGATGCCAAGAAGGCTGCTGATGGTAATCTGTCGGGATCCAACTTGCCAGGTTTTCTCACTCCTGAATCCTTCTCTTCCTTTAGGCTAGCTCTGGAAACTGCAGGCATGTAGTCTTTAGTCCCTCTCTCTTGGATGGCTTAAGAACTGTGTAGCTCCACAAAAGGAGTAGCAGTGTATTCCTCTGGATGCTCCTGCATGTATCCTCTTGTCACCCTTTCCCTTCAGCTATTCTGATGAGCAGTGAAAGTAATACAAATCCACTGCAAAGACTAGGCAGTAAATAAAACAGGGTACTGCAAATAACAGGGTGCTTTCTGACTCTCTGCCTAGCAGATGCTTCAAATCTGAAGCAGAAATATTTTCTCTTGGTGTCCTGAGCAACTGCAGAGCCCAGGCTTTGCAGCCCCTTTGCTTTAGGAGAGCAGAGACCCTCTGCATGCCGAGTGCTGAGGAGAGGGCTCCCCCAGCCTTGTCAGCTGTTTCCTGCTGTTGCTATAATCAGCTCGCATCACTTTCCTCCCTCTTTTTAAGGCTCTGATTACAAGCACCTGGGCCAGCCAGGTGACCTTTGGCTGAGCTTCCTCTTTAAACTCCCGTGGCTTTTGCTTCATTGCCTGGTCATTACGCAGCAGTAAAGATCCGTTCTGATAGCAGTAGAGGCTGCTCCCCTTCCCTTTCTCTTCTTACGCAGCATCAAAGCTCTCTGAATTTCCTTGAACAGATTTGCATTTAGGTCAGGACTTAATTGTGAAAAAAGTTTTTTTTTTTCCTCCTGTCCTTTCTTAACTCTGTAAGGAAGGGTAATAAGCACAAAGGCAGGTGAGAAAAATAAATGTGGGCTATAAATAAGCAGGCTTAGCACACAGAGGAGGGCAAAGCCATTAATAAGAGAAAAAATACCAACTGATGTGGCAGCAAGCTGTATCTTCAGCTGATGTAAAGCAGCCTCTCCCCAGTGAAGCAATGGGAAATATAACTGTCCCAGTAAATCATCTGAGCTGCTTGGTGGGTCTGCTCCCTTCTGCAGCGTCTAACCTGTCTGCAGCTGCCCCCTTCCACAGCAGCTGCAAAGCAGGTTGGACAACAGCTCTGTGCTGTGAATCTTCATCCACATTCTTTGGCTCGTTGTAGCTGTGTGCTTGGGCTGCCTAAGTCCCTGTTGTGCTCTCTGGATGCAACAGTGCCAATAACAGGGTGGCTGTCACATCCCAGATGGTCATTTTGACCTTTGTCATAGCATTGCAGGGTTGGTTGCCCAATGCCACTGCCTCCATCTCCACGATATATTGGGATGGGACACGAAACAGCCATGAAGGACCCATGCTGGGATCGTGGGGATCACGGGGACAGGATGACCTTGTTGTGAGAGCACTGCTAGCAACTGGGAGACCTGGGTGTAGGTGCTGGCTCCATTTCAGCATCTGTACATTGCATTCACCAACTCTATGTCTCTTGAAGCTTCCTTTATAGATGGCAAAATACTTCTTCCCACCACTGGTCTTGTTGAGAACCTCAGCTTTTTCAGAAAAAGTCTCATGGTGGCTTTCTGCAGCTTTGCACACTGTCCTTTGGAATATTAGAACTGTAAAGGTATGAATAGAGACTGGTATGCTCAGCAGTTTAAGTATTAACAGGACATGTGAGAACTGGAGTTTGAGGTATAGAATTGATAAACATTAAGTTTAGATGCTAAACTTAGACCCACGCACTCTAGAGAGAAATTCAGGGTTTTATGAATTGGGCTTGAAGTCAAAGGTTAACTGTAATTTCATGCAAGAACGACTAGCCTGAATTCTGGGTGTGTCTGATGCTCTGCTATAGCTTTTGCTGCTTTGCAGCATGAAGGGATCCCAGCTTTGGCAGGGCTGGCAGTGCAAGGCTCTATCTATGTGAAAGAGGGGCACATCCTGGGGCTTCTGGTCTCTTTCTGATTCACCATAATACAAATAAGCCCAGGGAAGAGAATTACTGAGAATTACTAGATAATGCTTAGATGCCAAGCTGGGAGATGGCATTTGAAAGAAGCTCGCTCAGCAGTTTTGCCACCCAGAGTTACGGTATTTTTCACACAGAAACTGCCTAGATTGGCCTGGCTCATCTCTAGTGAAGCTCCATGGCATTGAATGCCGTTTCCCTGCTCGGGGTTCCCTGCCGGCCCCAGGGAGGCTGTTCGCGGCCGCAGCCTGCCCCCCGGTGGCCATGGGCCTCCAGCCGCGGGGACACCGCGGGGACAGCGCACGGCCTGAGCGCTGCCTGCCGGGCCCAGGGCTGGCTGCTGGGACCGCCTTCTGAGGGATTGGAAAAAACATCCTGCCCAAATCCGGGGCAGATAATGCACAAGGATGTTTGAATGGCTGAACTGGGCTATTCAAGGCTACCAACTCCGCCGCTGGACCCAATGTGTGCCTGTTGCTCCCAAGGGCCCCTTTTCCCCTCTTGACATGAATTGAATTCTTTAATTCTTTCTCTTTTGACACTTGCTCTGAGCACCCACTGGAGAGAGTGTCACGCCAATGATCTGCTGTCACCTCTGGCTGTTGGTATTCTGCAGTGGCACTCCAGGGCTGAGGTAAGCAAAGTAACCATCTATGGCCACCATGTATTATCTAGAAAGCAACTTGGGGTGTTTTTTTGGGTGGTGGAATCCTTCAATTAAAGCAAATGTTCCCATTTCCTGCTCTTGTAAGTGGGAGTCACACTCACAACCTGTTTCTGTTTTTCTATTTCTCTAAAATGGATTGTACAAGATTCTTTCAGACCTCAGGCATATTTAGCATCAAGTATATTTTCTTTTTCTGTTTCATTGCAGAGAAAGAAAAGTTAATACTCAAATGCCAAAGAATTCAATGAGGAATAGTCAGGCCATGCTAGAAACCACTTCAGACTTCCAGATGCAAAATCCATAGCCATGTGGGCAGAAAGGCCATGTCTGAGGGAGGAATGTATCTCTTCAGATGCAGTGCCTCAAAGGGCAGAAAGGAATGCAGAGCTCTTCAGGCACACAAACACCTCTGAAGCAGCAGACTGCCTGCTGTGGGAAGGCAGTGCAGCAGGGAGAAGGATGGATGGCTTCCCTAGAGAAGACCAATTCATAGGATTGTGCTCTTGGCTCTGCATTTATGAACAAAGCAGGAGTGATTCAGATAAAGTAAACCAGAACATCCCTTGACCAGACGACTTGAGTGAGGGCTTGGGCTTTGTTCCCCCAGCCTGACTGCTGGGTCGTTCATGGATGGAAAGGCAACTACTGCTTTTGGGTCTCATGCCAGAAATGAAGCTAGTATATCCCCTGGTCCATCTCTCCCAGCTGATACCAACTAGATAAAACCAGTGCAATCTTGTTCATGAAGTTTGCAAAGACAATGTGTTGACATCAAGGAATCCCTGCTGCTTTGGGGCAGGAGGTGTCAGGAAAAGGATTCTCCATGCTAGAGCTTCTGTTCTTGCATTGCAGGGGTCTAGGGAGTCACATTTCTGCAGGTGTCAGAGGGGCCCATCCAGAAAGCTTCCCAGACAGCTCCTCCCTGGGGACCCACTCCTGGTGCAGCCAGACACAGCCCAGGCCTCTCCTTGCCCACAGCCCTGCGGGACAGCTCTGTGGACACTGCTGGGCTCTGGACTCCCACCACTGGTGGCTCTGGGACAGAGAAGCAACAAATTCCCTTCAGCAGTTTCTCCTTAGGCTGCTCCCACTGCCAGGGCACCACTGAGATGACACCTGCAATGTCCCCACAGCACAGCCCAGGCACCACAGTGACATGCCAGAACGTTCCATTGGAACTTGCTGTCTGTTGGTGCCAGCTGGCCTTTGCCTTCCAGCTGGTGGGACAAAGCCAAGCTGTCCAGGGTGATGGCTATGGAGCAAGAGTTCTTGTTCCTGCGCTTTCCAGAGAAGCTTTGGAAAATGCTGGAAAGTGGCCACTTTCAGTCCATTTGGTGGACTGAGGGTGGAAAATGTGTGGCCATCAACACAGATCTTTTTGAAGTGGAGGTGCTGGGCAAGGGAAGGACAGCAGGTCTTCCACACTCAGAAAATTAAGTTTCATGCGACAGCTTGAGTGCATATGGATTCACCAAAGTGCAGCAGAATTTCCAAAGATCTGCTTCCCTGCCTGAATTCCTGTCAGAGGAAGCAGCAGTTTCTGCTCACAGCCAGGTACAGCAGCTGCTCTGCACAGCTACTAATGCTTGGGGGGGAGAGGGACCTTCACAGCAAATAAGGCCTTCTCACAGAGGGTCATTTGCATGTTGAAAAGAAACCACTTTTTATAAGGGGGCTTATAAAAATGAAGGAGAGGGGCTTTTTGTGTGGGCATAGAGTGACAGGACAAGGAACAGTGGTTGTATAGTGAAGGGGCCAAGTTTAGATTAGATGTCAGGAAGAAATCCTTCCCTGTGAGTGTGCTGAGGCCCTGGCACAGGTAGACCACAAGGTTGTGGAGGCCACATCCCTTGAAGTATTCAAGGCCAGGCTGGATGGGGCTCTGAGCAACCTGGGATAGTGAGTGGCATCCTTGCCAAAGGCAGCAGGGTTGGGATTTGATGATCTTTAAGATCCCTTTAAGATCCAAGACAGTGTGTGATTCTGTGATGGAGGGGATGGGGATGGAAACAAGTGGTCTGGTTTTCATTTCCTTCCCAGGCTGTGGTCAGGCAGGTTTGAGTGAGTCTTTCTGATTTCTAGAAATGCAGATAAGATACATTTTGGTGAGATCTGCTGAGTTTGAACTCATTTAAGGAACAGACTCAGTGCAATTTCATTTCTCTGAATGTCTTCACTCCATGTCTTACTGCATCAAATCTGAAACCTTCCTGTGGCACTCGCCCCATGCCAAGCAGATGCACCAAAGGACCAACAAGATTACCTGCCTGCACTGAAGCTGCAGAGAAATAGTAATTGGTTTTCAAAAGTGGTTGTTCTGCTTTTGAAAATTCTACATTGCTCTGCTCTCAGGAGGCAAAACCCCAGGGGTGATGATGTCTGAACATATCCATTGCAAGCTTTAGCCTGAACTTCAGGTTCTACATGGCCCTCAGAGTACATGATCCTCTGCTGCAATTTGGAGTAACTTTGGGGTTACCAGTCTTGGGATGGTGGCAACTAACTCTTCACTTCGTTTTAGATCCTCTACTACTATAACCCCATCTTCAACAGAGCACATCCCTGGCTGTTGGACACATGCAGGAGGAGAGGTGTCCTTAAAGGAAGGGGCCCAGATGCAGAAGAGATGGAGGAAAGGCCCCTTTAGAAGCCCAAATGGTCAACCCAAGCTTCATGGAGAGGCAGGTCTGGGATTCACATCAGTACCTGTTAGAGAGCAGTCAGTGTCCAGTCCACAGTGTCTAATCAACTGCTCCTAGAGATAAAGAGGTGGAAGATACAGACTTGAGTTAGTATTAAACCACTGGATGAATAAACCTTTCTCAATTGTGCTGTGCTCTTTGCACAACCCCAGGGTGAGTTCCTATTTTGAACACTCACAGACCAAGCAGAAGCAGCTGATCTCTCACCAGCTGAACCCCTTCTTGGAGTGACCAGTCCGGCTTCTCAACCCTAGAGAGCACGGGCTTGTGGCGGACCCGTGGCTAAGATCCGGGCACCGCCTCCACCAGACCCTGGAGCCATTCAGCCCCAGAGCAGCAGCGAGGCAAAGGTGGTTGGGCACTGAACGGGCTGGCATGGGAGCGGCATCAAGCCTGCCAGAATAACCGATATAACAGCCTTACATCGGAAGGGGCTTTCTCTACGTCCTGACATCCCCCCACCCCGTCGGGACCGGCTGTGTTCAGGGAACCCGTCTGGGCCCTCTCACCGCCTCCCGGCTCTCCCGGTCTCCCACCGCAGCGCCCCTCAGGCTCTCCTGCTCTCCCTCTCTCCG
>CM031868.1:5839515-6040766 GCA_018697195.1 Certhia americana | reverse complement strand
CTCCGCCCCTCAGGCTCTCCGCCCCTCAGGCTCTCCGCCCCTCAGGCCGGGCCCGCCCCTCGAAGGGCGGTGCCGTTGCTACGGGGCGCGCGCGGCGCGGGAACCGAACGGCTGCGGCGGAGCGTCATGGCCGCCCTGTGCGAGGTGAGGGGCCGGAACAGCCGGTGTGAGGCGGCTGCGGCGGGGCCGGGGCCTCCCGCAGTGCCGGGGGAACTGCCGCTGGGCGGGGGTGGCAGCCCTTGGGCCGTTGTATCCGAGCCAGCGGGGTTGTGACTGTGCAGGGAAAGGGGAAGGCAGGGCTGGTGCCGGCGCGGGGGTGTCTGGTGCTGTGGGTGGCTCTGAGGCCGCGGTGGCGGTGGGAGGCAGTGCAGGGCTTAGGGGTGGTTCGGTGCTGCTGTGGGGTGGCATCGTGCAGGTGGGGCTGCGGACAGAGGGGCTCGAGGAGCGTAATGCTGCTGGTAGCCCGGGGTCTGGCGTGCAGGGCAGCTGGGGTTGGTCTGTGTTTGTGGGGAGCGTCACCTCTAGGCTGTTGGAGCGGTCCTGGATCTGAGGAGGGCTGCCCTGTACTGGGGTAGGGGGCTCTGGTCGAGTCCTGAGTCGGAAAAGGCTGTGGTGGGGATTGCCAGGGAGGCAGGGGCAGTGCTTGTGAGAGCAGGGATTGAAGGCTGATCAGCCTGTTCTGAGCTCTAGGCAGTTTTCAAGTGTTAAAACCTCTTGTAATAGTTCTTTCGGGTCTGTGGTTTTTTTGCCTGACCTCAGGCTTTTGTTGGCCTTTGTAGCAAGGTGCTGTGGGAAGGGTTGTGTGGCAGTTTTGCTGCAGTTCTCATTCCTCCTGCCTGTTTCAACAGGTGTGTTAAATCTTGTTATTTTGCCTCTTCCGTGCAAATAGTGGCCTCTTGGCTACCCCTGAGCTGAGTTGATCAGCTGTCAGAGCAAAGCTGAGCTTGGCTGTCTGCTCAGGTGATCATGGACATAGCTTATCTGTTCTACGGTCAGCTTTAGAGTCTCTGTGCCAGCAGCGTGTTGTAAAAATGCATGAGGGATTTGTGCAGCCACTCAAGATCCAAGCTAATAACAGCTTGGATAATTTACTTCTTTTAAAATTTATGGTATATGTCAACTTTGTGTTTTGTGTTGTACAGTTGCCTGCCCAATGGTTCTTGCCTCTATCTGTTTTTTGTGGGGTGAATATGTGGCTTGGTTCTCTTGTTGTAGAAATGAAACGATTTTATTGTACGAAGATGGTTCTTAAATCTGTAGTGTCCGAACATTCTTGTCTTCTAGGAAGATCCATCCCTGGAGAGGCACTTCAAAGGCCACAGAGATGCTGTCACTAGTGTGGACTTCAGTCGCACTAAGAAACAATTGGGTAAATTGTCTGTGTTTTGATGGCCAGAGGATAAAGAAGGAGCTGCTCTGCTTTAGGTAGATGTGGGGAGCAGTGGAGGTAACTGAGCTCTGCAACAGCAAAAGAACATCCTGCTGGTGCTTCCTGCTCACAGCAAATTGAACAGTGCTCCACTCACCTTGCAACTTTGTGTCTTTAATGTGTTGTGAAGAACTGCCAAACTGACTTTGGTCAGTGTTTTGCCACAAGGGAGAAGTATTAGTGGGAGGTGTAGCCAGGGTGCTTTAAAGCAGACTCACCAGTCTTCTCTGCTTAATCTGTAGTGACATTTAACCTGCTGCAGCTGATACCTGCCTCTGCCAATAAGAAAGTGATGAGATAACCTTCATGTCTGAGTGGGTGGAAGATTTGCAACCTGTGTGGCATCTGCCTCTGCAGCTGTTGCATGGCTGGACTCCTGGAAGTAAATTGTCAGTCCAAAGTAATGTATGGCTGGCCTTGTTTTGTTTGAATTACTAATGAAATGATATGCATGACGATAATGAAATACACAGCTTGCAATAGACTGATGAAGCTTCAAGGGCAATGTATTGAGAATGCTGGAAGCTGTAGTGGTGAACTGAGTGTGAAATATAATTTTAGTGTAATTGGAGGAGAACTAACGCAAGTTTTGTTTTAGTGTAATTGGAGGAGAACTAATGCAAGTTTTGTTTTGTGTGGTTTTGTTTTCGCTTTTTTATTTCAGTAAGTGGCTCAATGGATTCGTCCCTGATGATCTGGAGTATGAAGCCTCAGATGAGAGCCTATCGCTTCATGGGCCACAAAGATGCAGTTTTGTGTGTCCAGTTCTCACCTTCTGGTCACCTTGTGGCTTCAGGCTCTAGAGACAAAACAGTCCGTTTGTGGATCCCTAGTGTGTGAGTACCTGTTGCCTTCTGCCTCTCTTTGTGCTTAACTGTGGCTCGGAATTTTTCCTTACTTCTTTGTAGCAGTTCTCTGGCTCTGGAACAGGGATCTGTTTGAGGGAAAGAAGAACCACTGTGTCTTTGTCTTCTCTGTGGTCTGTGAACATGGAGCTCCTGGTGGTACAGTACATGCTACAGATAAATTTTGGGCCAACAGTTCCTTAAACTTGTTGGATCGCTAAATATGCCTTGTGTTTATTTGCCAGAAAGATGCATCTTGCATTTATTTGGAAATGATGTATAAAGAAAAATGAACACATTTGTGTTGTATTGTCTGGCTGAGATAATGGCAGTTTGCTCACAGCTGTACAGCATCAGGTATAATGAATTCAGTTGTGTTATTTCTTGTGTGATGTGGCACTGGAATGCCAAGCTGGAGCATGGGCCACCACGGGAGCAGTTGTGAGGTTGTTGCCTGCTTGGCTCTGTGTAGATGAACTGTGAAAACACCCCTCTCCTTGCTTGCCTTGCAACAAAGGACCTCGTGACAGTACAGAAGAACCTCAGTGTCTTCTTTTACATTGATGTTTTCATAAGTGTTTAAATGGTTGCACAAATTAGCATTTTTTACCCCTCTGTAAGAAACATGGGTTGTTTCCTGTTGGATTTGCCTCCAACATGGAACTGGAACAACTGGTTTTAGCTGTGTATTCTGTATTGTTCATGAAGCATGAGCAAGTTTGGGGTTGATCAATATTTTTATCCTAATATCACATGCAGTTCCCTTGGAAGTGGCAGTTGCTAGCACTGCTCAGCATACAGCAGCTCTGTGTTTTCAGGTACAGAATGTCTTTGCTGCCCTGTTGTGCAGTTTTAAAGAGCTCTTCCTTTTTGTGTAGCAAAGGAGAATCGACTGTGTTCAAGGCTCACACTGCAACCGTGAGAAGTGTTCATTTCTCCAGCGACGGCCAGTCCTTAGTTACAGCTTCTGATGACAAAACAGTCAAAGTGTGGATGGTTCACAGGCAGAAATTTCTGTTCTCACTGAATCAGCACATCAACTGGGTTCGCTGTGCCAGGTGAGTACAGCTCTCTGACAGAGATGGAGATGTATCCCTCAAAGCAGAGGCTCAGTGTCATAGTCTGGTGCAACACATTTCTATTCAGGGTGATTCAGATCTGTCTAGTGAAATATATTGCTGACCTGCCATCCTTTGAACAATAGTCTACACCCACTTTATGTTTCTCCAGTAATCTCTCTCAAGCAGAGGCTTTCCTGCTTTGTGATTTGTTCTGTGTTTTGTTTTAACCTGGTGAGGAGAATTCTGTGTCTTGAAGTTGCAAATAGAAAAAAAAAGGAGAGTTTTTTGCTGTTGTTTCAGCTTAGTTTCTTTAGACTTGTCATGCCCCTTGTTAAAATGATCACCTGTGCTACCTCCAAAGTCTTGTAAGTGCTCCCATGATAATAACTTTATTTCCTGATAACTGTTTCAGATTTGGTTTCTAGGAGTTACTTATGCATATGTGTATCTAGGATAAAGCCATGGTTCCTCTGTAATTGTAAAGTTCATTACAGTTCTGGAATGTGCTGGTGGCAGTGTCTGGTAGCACTGTAGATGCCCACAAAAGATCTGAAAGGATGTTTTTCCACTATGTCTGATGATCTGTAGTTAGGGACTCAAGTCCTGATTCTGTAACATGTATGCATCTGAAGAGAGATATGGATCTGTCATGTACATGATACTTTGAGATGGCAACTTAATATATTCTCCTAAGGCACTGGAATAATGAAGACTGCTGCAGCTGTTTTCTTGTGAGTGACTGTGTTGCTCTGAACCCTTGTGACAAAGGCAGGAATTGTTTTGAATCAGGGCAGAGAAATAGCTTGAGGCACACTTAAATTGAAACAAGTAGGACACATGATCTTTAGTCAGACTCAGGACTTTCCTGAGGGTTATTTTATATGTTCATGGAGTTAGGGATAGTTGGAGTACCTAGGGCTTGCTTTCTTTTCCCTCAAGTTAGTGATTGGATTTTTCAGTCTCACTGATGCATCTGTTACTTCTTGAAAAGCAAGGTGTGTTTACCAAAATACTTTGATGCTTGGCCAAATTCAGTCAGCCCCATACTCCTTTCATTTGAGGGCTTTTCTTAATTGCTTCTTCTCTTAGATTCTCTCCTGATGGACGATTGATAGTGTCATCCAGTGATGATAAAACTGTCAAGCTGTGGGACAAAACCAGCAGAGAATGTATCCACTCCTTCTGTGAGCATGGAGGGTAAGTACCCATCTCTTACAAAAGCAGCCAGTGTGAGGGCCAGAGTTGCCCTGGCCCCTTTGTCTGCTCAGGGTAGAACTGTGAGGGTTATATTTCAGTCACTGCCCAGCACATCAAGCCTCAGTTTCTTTGTGCTTATTTGTTTTTTGAGATGCTTAAATTCCTTATTCTTTTATTTGCTCTGAGATGACATAAATTAAAAGTGCAAAAGTCTGCTGAATAAATGGCACTTAGAAAATTTGATTAATCTTCAAGTTTTTAAATAACAAGGTTGTTCAAAAACTTCAGTTTGCATTCAAAAAAATAGCTGTTAAATTTGGAATGTTGAGCCACAACAACAGATAATTTACCCAGAAACATAAAACAAATCCTCAGAGAACTGAGACTGGAATCTCCCTAATTCATTGCTGTGCTGAATTTCTAGTGCAATACTATATTCTTTCTAGGTAATATACAATGATATTAAGACAAGGTCAGGCATTATTTTTTTCAGTGCTCTTAAGTGTGTGTCTTGTTGTCATGGTTTGAACGACAGGTGTCTGCTAAGGAAGGCAGGAGCCTCCCTTGGAATGGAGAATTTAAACCCCCTCCCTCAGAATTATTATAACTTTGAATTTAAGGGGCTCTCAGACAAAGATACAGGGATAGGAATAACAGTTCTTTATTAGGGGAACTGAAATAAACAACAAAAAAACCCACTTGCAGTAAGACAAACAAATAAACAAACAAAACCCACTGACAGAGCCAGGATCCAACCTGACACCCTGTGGGTCAGGGTGTTGGTGGCAGTGCCATCCCATGGTGGCTGCAGTCCCAGTGGCAGATGTGGCTCTGGTGAAGTGATGCTCCTGTAGAAAGAGTGGAGTTCTTTCACTGAAGGTCCAGTGGTGAGAGATGGGCCTGGTCTGCCTCTGGGAATCCAGTAGAAAAGGCTGCCTTGGTGTTCCAACTCCCAGATTTTTATCCAGATAGGAATACTTGGCTCCTCCCCCTGGTTGGAGCATTTCCCAGTGGGATGATGGAATTCTATCAGTGAGACTCAATGGCCCATGAGCAGAAGATCTCTCCCTGGAGGGAGGCTGGGTTGTGGAAGAGAGAAGAAAACTTCCCCAGCAAGTTTATTGACAGTTGGCCATTGACAGACAATTACAGCACCCCCCTACACCCGTTTCATCAGATCATGATAGAATACACAGTTTGGGTTACATTTTGCACTGCAACCCATGACACTTGTCCAAACAAGCTATTGAAATATCTCAATTTTTCTAGTACTTGCCACAAGAATATTCAAAAGATAACTAATTTTATCCAATCTGTTTGGTGAGGAGTTACAAGGTATCTTTCCCTGAAGGGTCTGAAGCTTTTATTGTACTTATGTGTTCAAACTAAAAATTGATTGGATTCAGGTCCAGAAAGAAATTTGGCCTCAGCCTTGCTACTTTCCAAATGGCAACATATGATTTCAAGCACAAATTCACTAAGTTCCATCTTAAATTTAGTTAACAGAAGAAAAATCTCTGTTCAGTCTTGTACACATCACTCTGGAAATGATGTTAATTTAATAGAAGGCATATATTATGCAAACATTAAATGAACTGTTGAAAATGTTGTTGTGACAGTTGGATCCATCAGATTTCAGGAGGTTTGTGTCTGCAGCTCCTGCACCCTACTGAAGATGTGCTTAGGTAGGAGCCTGCTGTCTGCCTGGGGTTAGAAGCAAGGTCTTAAGAGAAATTCAGCAAAATTAATTTTCGAGCTATCTCCTCTGTTCCTTAACTTTCAGTGAGTCATTATGTAGCTGACCTTGTTGAAAAGGCTTTTTTGATCTTCAGCATGAGTTGGATGTGAGCAGTTGGGTTTGATTGCCATTGACAGGTTTGTGAACCACGTGGATTTCCATCCCAGCGGTAACTGCATTGCCACGGGGGGCACAGACAACACAGTGAAGCTGTGGGATGTCAGGATGAACAGACTGCTTCAACATTACCAAGGCAAGTCAAGAGCTTGCAAAAGTTGAACCCTGCCATGTATTGGGTTCATGTATTGATGCAAATTGCTCTGAAATACAAGGATTGTTTCTCCATCGGTTGCTGATTTTCCAAAAAGGCACTGGGTTAGGCCTGCCAGTGGGAGCTTTTCTTCACCAAACATCATGCTTTGCTTTTTGTTTAGCTCCAGAACTAATTCTGAAGCTGTACCATGGGTCTTGCCTGTGGTACCATTTGACTCATATTCACTATTACTGAGAAGGTGGTGTGCAATAAAAAGGATGTGGCCTTTGACTCTGAATAAGCTTATAGGAGGAGAATTGTATTCCAGCAATTCAAAATGTTAGTTTCTTTTATGAGAAAATTAGGAAAAGTTAACAAAAAAGGAAAATCAAAATCAAATTGGTTTTGATTCTCTAAGCAATGCCATACTGTGATCCATGTTTATGGTTCCTTTTCCAGACTCTGTTTCTCAGTTTCCATAATTAGCTTTGATGATGCCAAATGGCATCTCCACCCATTACCTGTTCTTGTCCCACTGATTAGTGCTGTTTTTTGGAAGATCTGGATAGGAAAAGAGTGCTTCCCCATCCCTGCCAGCTTCCTTGAGATTTATTGAGATATTCTGTGTATTAGTTTCTTCAGCTGAAATGTGGCTTGTCTTTGCTAACAGTTTTTAAGGTTGCTGTGATATTTTAAAATGAATACATTCTCAAGCACTGTTTCCAGTGTTCGTAGCTTATTAAGCTTAATTTTGCTAGGTTTCCCTGAGGAGCTGATTTTTCCCTGCACCTGGCTTGCTTATAAAGCAGATCAGAGACATGGGACTGGAGCTTGGTGTGTTCTTTCTGCTCTCAACATCAGCTTTTGTGCATTCCTGCTGTGACAGCCTCACAGCTTCAGTCATTCTTCTGGATCACAGTCGCTCCCAGCTCTGTCATAGTTAACAAAATCTAATAGAAAGCAAACTTTTTGATGGCTGTTCTTCCAATTTGTCAGTATTGAGCGTGCAATTTGTGTAATAAGTATTGTTAACTTGTAGCCCATATCAAAACTTGGAAACGCCTTCCTGAAGTCTTGTTGCTAAAATCAGTAGTGTTTTTAAATACTTGGGCAGTGTCAGGTTGTCCTTTAACCTGCTTTATTGGCTTTTCAATGGTAGCAAGATCTGCAGTGCATCTTTCCAGCCACAGTGTAACTTGGCTCAAAAGTCGTCTCTTCCTGCTTTCCACTTACTGCTATTAAAAAGTCTAAATCTGATGTGGTTTAGGCTTGGCTGCCAGGTTTATTTTTTTAGTCTTGGAATGACGTGTTTCCCTGGTATCCCACCCTTACTGAATGACATTTTAGTGTGACACCCTTGCCATTGAAGTGATCATTTTCCTGGGGTGAGTGTTATTTTTAAGAGTTACTTTGTAAATCCTAACTGTGTATTAAACTTTGAACTAAAAATAGTAGCAATAGCTGAAGAAACCTTAAATTGCAATGGTGGCTTTTTGCAGTCTCTTCATGCACCTATGGCCACAAACTGATGTGTTTGTAACAAGTTCAGGAGATGCCTTTATAAGTCCTGTCCTTCCGAGGGTTTATGCACGCCTCCTTTTGGCTACATCTGTTTTAGTTTTGTGGCTCCCCTGTGGGACTGCCAGTCCTGTCCCACTAGATGGCGTCTGTGCCTTCAGAACATGCTGATGCTCATTCCAGCTATTCATTTCCCTGATTTCCAGGGAATCCATTTTAAACATGGAGTTGAACAGAGGAGTTAATAGATGAGTAGCCCTGCCTCAGGCTCTTGCGTCTTAAAGTTGGGCTGGTTTCCAGCACTGATTAGTCTTTTAGCAGTGTTGCTCTTGTTGCCAGCACTTGTTCCAAGTGTGACATTTGTAAATGAAAGTTGGAAGCAGAGATCAAGCTGCGAAACCTTCTGTATGGTGTGTTTTCCTTTGAGCCAAGCAAAGTATGCTCTGGTCACATTTACTGTACAGGAGAACACACAGATGCTTTATTTGGTTCTTTGCTTGGCACTGACTCTTTTGTCCAGCAGATTTTGTACAGCCCCTACAAAAATGGCCTGTGTTTATTGCCTGACATTTTTTCCCTGTCCAAAGCTGTGTGTGGGACACCTCTGTAGCAGGTCTATGGAAACAGCTCTAACCTGTTTTGTGTTCCTGTTTAAAAAGAATAATTGGTACTTTCATCCAGTTTGGCTGGGGATGATTGTGGTTATCTGTTCAGTAGAGACTGTGGCTGTGTCAAGTTCATCCTAATTTATCTTCTCCTTGGTGATTGCTAAGGGTTGCATTATGTAAAAGAAGTGTTGTGGGGCTTGGGACAGTTTTGTGCAGACTGGGAGCACTCTATTTTAGATGTTAACCCCCCTGTATAAGTCCCCTAAGAGGATCTTATTTTGCTAGGGCTTGGCTGGCAGAAGGGTTGGCTTATAGCAAGGAGATGCAAGGGGCTTGTCACTGGGAGATGCCACCTTTGCTGCACTGGATTTACTGTTCACAGCATGTAATCAAGTGAGGTGGCAGGATGTGTTGGCACGTTTTTTGGGGAGGTGCTATGAATGATTTTGTGAGAGATATGAGCTGCTTTGACAGTAGAGATGAACTTCTTTCTGAGTTTACAAGAGCCAAGAAGTCCCTGGGCACAGAAGCTGCAACTACTTATACAGCCACAGTCTGTGTGACTTTTTTCCATTATGGAAAGGTATTTTTGTGAAGCTGGAAATACTTTATTTACTGCCTGGGACTTGGAAGATGTGATACATTGCTAAGCTTGTCTATTTCTGATGTGATTCCTTTCCAGATTTTCCTTAGTCAAGACAAGACACATTGACATTTATCTGAATATAGAGACTAAGGGGGTGAGGAATATTACAAATTGCTCAGAATAGGATTTTCAAGGGAGAAAGATATTTATCACTCTTTCATAAGAAAAAAAACTCCACACAGACCTTTTTCTCCTTTAATACATAGTGTGAGACAGTATTCACCAACAAGGCTAACAGTTTAGAAGTTACCTGTGTTAAGGTTTTCTTCCACATTTTGTAACAGTCTGGGTCAAGAGGAGTTCTTTTCAGAACTTAGCTGAGGTATTTAGTGTTCCTGAGAATTTCAAAAGTAGATGCATTCTGTTTTACAATTGAGCAAGGTTATTTCAGCTATCTGCTTCAATTCTGTATATGCAAAAAATAATATCTGATTCTAATGTATTTAAAATGGTATTTTAAGGGGTTTCTTAAGATGCAGTGTGGATTCAAAATGCACAGTAGACTCTCAACAGAACATAAATTTAGTTCGGTGTGATGTATCAGAAGTAGTAGATTTGAGATACCAGAACATTTGGAGGGCATGTGGTATAATTAAGAATAATTGGATGGTTAAATCCCTCCTCAGGCATATTAATATTCTGTAATGTCACATACTCTCAGGAAGCTGGGCATATGTGAAGTACTGCGTGTTCTTATAAATAAATATGTTCAATTGGCCTGTTTTGTAAAAATTCAGGGAGGGAAAAAAGTCACATATTAAATGTTTAATGTTACACTGAACTTCAGTGAAGTTCGACTTTTTTCCTAGAATGTTTTCTTTAGCTTTTTTTTCCAAATAAATCTTGGGCTTCATGTTCATGCAGGGAAAATAGCTTTATTGCAAGTTCACACTTTTGATAGGTTCTCTATTTGTTTTAAATTTTTGGTGAGACAAATAGGATGTCTGAGGAAATAATGCTTATATTGGACCATTTTCAAGTTGCTCTTATTTCCTAATTTCTCTTAACCCCAGTGTTGGCTAGAGTGAGATACTGAACCAAAAGAAATTGTGCAGTGTCAGCTCTGAGTGTCTTCCATTGTAATTTCAATCTTCTCAGTGTCCTAACATACAGATTTTAATCTAGAATGACTTGAGAGTGAGACCAGCAGCTCCATGGTAGTGAAGTACATCAATGTCAAGCACTCTCACAAAATCCTGTTGTTCACTTGCACATACAGTACATTTTGGGGCTATACTGGAAACTTTTGTAGCATTAAATATTTCAGAGTAATTGGCAAAACTTCCTTTTTCCCTTCATTAAAGTGGTGCCTATTTTTACAAGAATTGAGTTACTGTTATTGTTCTCCAGTGCTTTGAAGAGCTTTTGTGGAATGGTTCCCCCATAATAATTTTCCTGTTATATTTTATAACAGAAAATTGGAATGTGCTTGTGCTTTATTTTATTCTTTTGCCTTGGGCTTATGTTAACTGGTCTTGGAGACTATTATACTTTTTTTTTTTTCCATCCTTAGTGCACAGCTCTGTGGTCAACAGTCTTTCCTTTCATCGCTCTGGAAACTATCTGGTTACTGCTTCCAGTGATTCAACTCTTAAGATTCTGGATTTGCTAGAAGGAAGACTTCTCTATACTCTGCATGGTCACCAGGTGAGACAAAGGCTTTTTTACAGTGATGTACAGACTCATAAACTGAGCAAATCCATGCTTGAGATTTTCATTCATCAGGACCAAAAATTGTTTGAAAACTTCCTTGTGTAAAATCATGATTAGAATGCAAATAATCTTTGAAATCATCACTGTTTTGAAGGGAAGGAGGTAAGACAGGAATGGAGAGAATGAGAAAGCAAAAGTGAGCTCCATTATTAAGGATTCAAGGGTAAGGCAGAAGGGACTCAGAGCAGCACCCTAGACTCTGATTGACCCTGTCAGCCACTCTCTAGTGCAGTTCTGTCTCCCTCCCTCTCTAGAGAGCTGCAAATAACACTTGGCTCCCTGACATAGGTGTTTTGAAGATAAATGCTGTTCACCTGGCAGGAGACTCAAGAACCATAGCAGTAACATGGAGGATATCTATTTTTGGATTTGATTTGGGAACATCTTGTTAATGGACTGAATCATAGAGTTGAAAGTAATAAATGGTGCTGGTTGGTTAAGTTTAACTAATTGGCCTGTTAGTATTATGCTGCTGGATGTGTTGTACGGTTAATTTTATGAATGCTTGGAGCTCTCTTTCTAAATCTTAAATGAAAATAAATAGACTAATTTCATTGTCCATGCAGAGTGGGGTGTGAAAAAGCAGGACTGCCTTAAGGGTTCCCTTTCCAAAGGGACAAAGAGAACAGAAATTCTTAACCCACTTGTGTCTCTTTAAAAGTGGGGGCTGAATTTTAAGGCATTAAAAACTGTCAGGGGAAAACCACAGGCTGAAGCTTTTTGGAGATGATGGGGATTGTTGTGGGCAGTAATGGTATCTGTGTAAGCTATATAACTGATAATTCTGTCTTCTTCTGGCTTTGTTTAGTGGCTGTCTTGTTTGATATCTAAAAAGGTCAAGTTTCTTCTGTAACTTCTGTTTTGCTCTATACAAATAAAATTTTCTTCTTTTTTTTTTTTTTTTTTTTAATATTAATGGAAAAAAGTAGGAAAACATTATGCTGAAATCATTCACGAAGTAGAACTTTGATTAAAACTGTCCAAAGGCTTCAGCTGTTAAAAGAATGAGGAGGAGATAACAAATGCTGGTTATCCTAACATATCAGCCTTGGCTGTATAACTGTTCTTGGAAAACTGGACTAAGTGGATACTCCTATCAGATAGGGGCTGCAAAGCTTCTGTTGCCTTAATCTTGTTTTCATATTTGTCTGTTGTGTTAATCTGCCAAGTGAGTTCTTGGGAAGCAGTTTTCTGGAGAAGGGTAAGTTGGAAGAATGGGAAATCTTTACACTTTTTCTCCTTCCCTCAGGAACAGATGTACCTGGTTATGGTTCAGCAGGAGGCTGCACCTCCTTTCCATTTTTCTCATTCCATTTGAGCTGCTAGCTGTGCCTCACTGATTGCAGTTGCATAAAGAAAGTGTTTAGCATTGAATGAGAGTCCAAAACTTATTACGGTGATGGAGGTCTTCAGAATCAGCAATAGAAAGTCCCTTTAGGCTAATGTACTTAACTCGAGGCTTTAACAGAACAGTTTGTGGATCATCTATTCAAAAGTAGAATTAAAGCTCCCTGTTCTTCCTCCCTGCTGCCTCAGATCAATACAAGTGTCTGCCTCTTTCTCCTGGATGTCTAACTGGCTTTGAAAAAGCTTTGCCTTTGGCACTGCTGAAGAGTAGCAGCTGTTGTGGCATTTACAGCTCCTTCAGTTTGGAACCAAGTGCAAGTATTGAAGTGGCTGATAGAACTTTCTGGTTGTCTTCAAGGGCATTGCACTGAGATATCTGTGGAACTAGTCCTGGCATAGTCCTGGATTCCTGCACTGGCTGCTTCTCCAGCTTGTTCTGCTCATAGATAAATCCAGGTTACATATAACAAGGGACTTTTTTGTCACCTCTGTTATCTGGCACTGTGATTGTGCCAGTATCCCCAAGTGGGTAAAAACAAAGTGGTGTGGACTTTTTTAGTCATTAAGTTTGCCTTTTAAAGTGAGTGCTACAGGTTAAGCCTGTTCTGAAGATGTTCTTGTGTTGTAACTTTTTGAGGTTGAAGGTTCTGGTTGACACGTTGTTCCTACTTTGACAGCTGGCTGCTGTTACATTGTTCTGGGAAGACTGCAAGTGGACACTTAAATGAAAAAAACCTGAAAGTCCTTTAGACATGCTTTGATGCAACTGCTGGAGTACCGGAAATTGGTTAGCAGCTGTAGTTTACATGGGGAGGTTGGCCAAGTTTACATTGCTGTCCTTAATTGAAATGTAGCTGGTCCCTTGTAGCAGAAGGATCATTAGAGACAGAAGTTTGCAGCATGGAGCTGACATCTTGCAGCTGCAGAATATCATTCTGTATTGTGCTGTATATTTTGGTTCTGGAGTGCTTCAAGCTGTGAAGTGCTCTTATCTAATACCATACAGATGAGACACTGGTTTGGTATTTACATACCACCTCTAGTACTGAATCATTGTTGAAGAACAGAATGTTTTGAGGTCCCTAAGCCATCCCCAGAGAACTGCTAGAGGAGGGCAGGTATGTACGTGGTACTTGTCTGCCCTTTGGAGTGGTTTAATTAGAGCATTTCCAGACCGACTTCCTCAGTGGAATGGAAGTTCTCAGTAAATATTTAGAAAACATCTCATGTTTATGTTCATGAATTGGAACACAGAAAATGCAAAGTTACAATTCTTTAAGCAACCTAGACTTGAGCTATGAGTTCGTTCTGCCTACCAGGGCAGCATCAATGCTCCCTGCTTTGTGCACTGACTAATGAGTGAGGTCTCCTGAGCAGGTGCACAGGAAACAAATGTGCTCCTTTACTCTCAGCAACCAGCTCTGCCTAGATGGCATTAAACATCTGTGCAGGCCTAGTCCTCTCTAAAGAGTGTGAGGACATCTCAGGGCTACATGGAAATCAAGCAAAAAAGAAAGAAATGTGTGTTGCAAACAACAAGCAATTGACTTTAGGCTAGCATTTCTGAATCTTGAAATATGAGTTCTCTGTTCCTTGCCTTGTTTTTTTATAGACTGAAGCTTTCAGGGGTTAAAGCTGCTGAAGATTCAGCTGTAAGATGCCAGTGTAAATTTTCCTTATGTTACTTGTAGTCCTTACTCCCTTATGAAGGAGGGTTCAAACATGACCGTCTTGCTCAGGAATTTTTCAAAGCCCAGTGTACTGAGAATCTTGGGATTTCTTGTCAGAGGTATTCACCTGAAAACATTCCTGTTGTCATTGCCACCTTTGTTCCCTGTGCTTTTCTCCTTGGTTCCTTTCCTTTCTCCTTTTTCTATGTGATTTGCCCTCTTCTCCCATGCATAAAGCTGAAAACACTGTCAACAGTGGCAAAGACTGCTCTGTTTGTTCTTAGTTCTTTTATGCCTAGAACTGATGATGCCAGGGCTGGAGTCCCAGTGTGCTGCTTGCTGCTGGATTTGCTTCTCAGGCCTTGTCTCCTCTCATGTTTCCCGTTTCTCTTTGCACTAGTTAGTTCCTGGAGAGTTTGGCTGAATGTACTGGCTCCCACTTCTACATCTCCTTTTGTGGCAGTGGAGGAAGAAGCTTGCCTTTAATTCAACTCTTTGCATCCTCTAGATGTGCCTTGTTTCAGCTCTTAGCACCTCCCTTGCTCTCTTACCTGCCTTTTCTCTACTGTGCATTCATTTCTCACAGGACTGAAACAAAAGTAAAAATCTACTAGCATCCTTGACTCCGCTTGCCTCTTAAGCTTTCTTCCACACTGCCTCTCCTTTCATAGTGCAGACAGTGCATCATTAAACTACTCTTCTCTGGTTTATTCCTGGACCCTCTCCAACCTGGCTCTTGTTTCTTCTGTTATTCTGAAGCCAAAATGTTAGCTCTGTTCCTAGGTGAAGCCTGAAAGCCTGGCCACTCTTTACTTGCCTGTTGGTGTTGGCCCTATTGTTGTTGAAGTGACGTGCCTTCTGTGCCCGGCAGCTCTGGGAGAAGGAAAGGGTGTTCAAGAGCAATTTCTCTGTGATTGTCCACTCATTATTTATGGATGGTACCCATTCATCTGCTGCCTGTGTGCAGGTGTGACTCTGGGCTCCAGTCATATTTCTCCAAACTAAACCCTTGGCCTTTCTCTTAAGTATTTCTGTCAGAGACACCTGTTTTTAGCTCTACCCTTGAAAGCTTTGTGTTCAGGGATACTATTCCTGTTGTCTTATGTCACCCCTGTGTCAGTTGTTACTGATGCTATTAGCATCCTGACAGTCACTTGGTGCTGTAATCTGTGTCCTGGCTTCAGATTCCATCTCTCTTGGTGATTAATGCATTCAAGTAATTCAGAATAGTCTGACCATCTATTTTGAAGGCCAAACATAATGTTTTATGTAAGCTGATCAACCTGTGAAATGCTAGGGCAACAAAAGGCCTTGCTGTCACTAACCTCCTTTGTAGGAAGTGGGGAAAATAGGAAGAAGGTATAATCTCTATCTCTGCACATAAATTACGTAACATGCTGGGCCTCACCTTTCTCACCTATGAATACAGCTAGAAATGGGCTGTCACCTGGTGTTTCAGGTGCCATGCCATGCATACCTGCCCTTGCCTGAATTGTGTTTACTGGGAATGTTGCAGCAAACAATGAGGTTTGATACTGTTATCATTTCTTTTCTGTGACTTCCTTTTTCTTTATGGTTGCTTTGCTCCATCCAGTGTTTGAGCTATTTGTCCTTTTCAAGGCTCTCTGGGACTTCCCTCTTCCTTGCCTGGTACTATTTCAGTAGAGGAGATGAATTGAATGTCCGTTAGTGGCCATGTTCTTCTCACTCAACAATTTCAGTGGATGACTTGTTGCTATCTTCTGTACTTTTCTTCAAAATTTCTGCAGCACTCCCAGTATCACCAAAGCTGCTATTATAATTTCAAACTCTGCTGGATATGCACAAAAGCTTGATAGTCCTGGCATTGACCTGCTGAGGATTAAATAGAAATGTTCCTTACCACTGACTTGGTGTGTGTCATTGCCCAACCCCTTTTTTGTGCAGCTTGCTGTTTAGTCTGAGGCAAGAAGCTGCAGGAGTTTGGGGATTAGTGCTAGTAGCTTGTGTGGAGCACCTTGGCCAATGGAGGTGCTGACTGGAAATTCTGAACCTCCAGGAAATACTAATAGAGGGCCATTTGATCCTGTTGCAGAAAGAGGAGCTGAGTGATCCTGTAGAAGAAGGTTGCTGCATCCCACAAGTTCTAGTTATGTGGGAAATAAGCTTAAAATTCTGTCTACACCTTCTGTAGAGGAATATGCAACTGCTACGTTTCGATATTTTTAATGCAAGCAGTAAGATAAAAGAGGGGGGGGAAAAAGAAAGTTTGAATTCTTCATTTTCCAATCTCATGTCTGTTTCCCAGGACCTGATCAGAAATCTGTTGGTTTTCTGCTGTGCTTTCCTGGGACAAATGGAAATTAGGCTGTGTCTAGTAACTGGCAAGTGTAGCTTTTTATTTTTGTTTGGTGTGTTAATACTAAATTGCAAGGATATTTGCCAAACTCTTATTTGTATGTTGCTATAGCAAACTTGTATCTTGGAAGAGTTCTGGAAGTGTATGTAGCAGGAATACTTTTCATTTAATTTATGTCAACAAATCTGTAGAGGATGTTGCGTCTGTAGACTTGTTTGTTCCCTTTCTTTCAATTTATAAAGGCACATTCAGTCTTTGATATAATTTTCTATTTCGGGAAGAATATGTTCTGTTGAACTTTTTTTCCCTTCAGAATGCCATGACTTTGGAGTCAGTTCATTGCCTGTTTTGATGTGATTTGTGTTGTACTAGATTTTGTCTAAATACACTGAAATATTTAGACTGATAAAGATATTTTTAAGGAAACACTGCTCCTTTCCAGTGTTCCTCACTTTTGCTTGTTCCTGAACACTTAGTCTTAAATTTTTTTCTTCCCTCCTAACTCTGACTGGTTATTATAGTCGAAGAGCAGCTTCTGTATGCTCACCTCTGTTAACTTGGAGCAATATTCACCACTGCGCTATTCTGGCTGTGAGGTTGTTTCTGCTCTTTCTTACTGCTTGTCTTTTGCTTTTGCATTTTTTTTTAGAGCCTCCATTCCTGACATGTGATTAGAGAGCTGAACACTGGGGTAGGTGGGTGGGAATAAAGGCAGAGGCACAGTTTGTCTCAGCTGATTGATTGCAATGTCTTTGGTCTGAAATATCTACCCTAGTTATTGCTGTGTCAGGTGAGTGAGCTTAGTCACACCAATGACCACGTGTGTGGTTTGGAATTGCTGCTGCTGGATCTTTCCTGGCAAGTCCTCTTTAGTGAGGTGTTGCTATGGGAAGGCCTCAAAACATTTTGAAATCACTGTATGTTAAATGATAATATGGAAACACCTTAATGTGTTTTAAGGAAATAAAAACTCTTCACACTGGGAGTGAGCACGGCAAGGCTCTGGTTTTGCTGCCATAGCCTTGTGCCAGCATGTTGGATGCCCATGGGACTGTGGGGTTGCAGTGAGAGCTGAGTGCTTATCTCACATGCAATCTTTGGGTATTTTTCCATCTTCAGGATTTATTATGATAATTTACTTTTGCAAAGAAGGCAAAGAAAGGGTATGTGAGGTTTCCATGCGATGTCCATTGCAAAGATGTGGACTCAGAATTGTGTCTCCTTCCAGCTTGATACAGGGTGAGGAGAAGCTCCTTAATTGCCTTCTGAGATCCATGTTCTTACTTGAAAGAGGGTAAATGCTTCTAAGTTTTCTGGTGGTTGTTGTGGCTTTTGTGGTTGTGTTTTTGGTGTTTTGTCCCAATTCTCCCCAACCTGTTAGCTCCATGGGCAGCCTCTGGAAGTTCTCATTCTGACCTCTGCCTGTGCTGGTGAACAGTCTGCAGAGGAATGTGTTCAGCAGCTGACATAAAACTCCACCGTCTGGGTTCTCAGCTGTTTACTCTGGGCAGAACAGTTTGTCTGTTGTGCCTGGGCTTGAACACACATAGCAGTTCCTCAGCCCTGTTTATCTGCTGCTCAGACTTCCTGCCTCAGTCTTCCCATGTGCATCCTGCTGTGTGCTTGGTGGAAGGTGGAAAACACATTGAAATAGGTGTGTGGTGTGAAAGGTGTGCTATAGCACTCAGAAACATTTAAAGTCTCTCAGAACTGACTGTTTTAAGCATGAGACATCTTCAAAATTCAAGCACTGTGCAGAGGTGATCCTGGATGCATTAACTCTGGCATCTCTCCTATCAGATTACTAAGAGGAAAAGCAGTTTAAGCTAGCCTACTATGCAAAAATTGCAGTTTCAACACTTCTAATAAGTGAACAGGAGTTTTAGCAACGTATGAGTGGAACAAGAAAAAGCCTGGTGCTGTAAAAATTGGTTTGTTCCTGTCTCTGCCATGGATATTGAAACGTGGGTGTCTTATACTGGGGTCAAAAGTGTGGGAAAGGCTAAGTGCCAACAAGCTTAGCATCTTAATTATGGCCCATTTACCTGACAGCTAAGAGCTGTTCAAATTTTGCCTTTAGATTGCTGTTGTCAAAAGGATAAAGTGTAAAGCTGTAATAAATGGAATGTTGTAACACTGCATTTTCTTCTGTCTTTATTTTTCAACCTGTCTTTTAAATGTCTTTGCAGGGACCAGCTACCTGTGTAGCATTTTCAAGAGATGGAGACTTATTTGCTTCTGGAGGTTCTGATGAACAGGTACCTGATTAATTTCTGAGTTATAATCCAGATCCACATTTCTTTAAAAGTTGCTGCTTTTTGTTCTCTGTTGTCAATGGGGAAAGCAAAAGTATGTCCTTTATCCAGTATGTCTGGACCACACTGAAGTGACTTCGCTGTTCTATTAGCAACGTCTCTGGAGGTCAAACCCATTTTTTTGGTAGCCTTCCAAGAAACCCATACTCAATTGCCAAACTGCAAATAGGCCTGTTACATGAGCCTGTGCTGCAAATATGTCCTGGTTTAAGCACAGTGTGAGTTGCCCTATTGAAGACACAGACTTAAACCCAAAGTAGTGTTCTGAGTAAGGATCATCAGTCTCCAAAGAGCTGTGTTGCATTGCTCTTAATCTGCTGGTTGGACCAGGTGGCAGTGCCCATCTTTAACAGCACCTTGCTAGCTGTGGAGAGACAGATATGTCTATTCACTAACGACATCAGTTTTTTTTTCCCTGTTGCACAATGGAATGGCCTTGTTGGTTAACCAAGCAACAATGAAAGAAAAATGCTTTTATTTCATGCAAAGCAGTGATGCAAACTTATAAATGAAGAATATACGTTCCTTCTGATAACCAAATGAGCTGTCTGGATTCTTGGGTGTCTTTCAGACCTTTGAAATCATTGATTGATTGCTCTTTAACTTTTTTAGAATTTTAGAGTCACTGCTGAGGGGTTTACTCCATGGATTTCCTCTTGGTATGTTGAAGTGATTTATGTGTTAGAGGCCTCTTTTCTGAGGCTGTGCTATGGAGAGCAGAGGCCTATAAGTGGGATTTAAGTTTGGTGTCCAGCTGACAAACTGGCTTAAGATCTCTAATGCTGGTTTTAGTACTAGCTCTTCTTTTCCTCTGAATGAATCTCATGATAAATGAATGACTGGTTGGTTGGGGTGTGGCTGATAAATGTCATAATGCTGAGCATTGTATCTCAAAAATATTTGTGGTTTTAATGGTGTATTCTTCATGTTGCTTTGAAGTTCTCTTGGTCATTCTAGTTTAATGATGTTCTTGACCCAGTGAATGTTGAAAGAGGTCACTCATCCACTGAGAACTCAGTTAAACTGTCTGTACTTAGTAGCACATTTACAAAAAACATCCTTAATTTAACCAATGGCAAAGCTCTTCTAGGGAAACTTTTTGTAGATTTGTTGATTCTTCTCTGAAAGGTTGAAAGAAAATACTTATAAGCAAACTTAGATGGAAAGTTTTAATGGAGTTAACCTTTCTTCTGCAGGTGATGGTATGGAAGACTAACTTTGATGTTGATTGTGGTGATGTAGTGAAACCCCAGAAATATAGCAGCAGTGTGGATGGGAGCCATGGCACTGGGGTAAGTCAACAACCAGTAATTGTGGGGAGTTCCTTTTCAGTACACTTTGTGAGGCCTTAGAGTGTGTGATTCAGGTGGGTGGACTGTAGAATCATCTTTTCTTGCTGTTTATTTGAGCTGCAAGGCACCTGTTTTTTAACTAACCTTGTATTGTTTGTTTTTTGTTTAACTGTACTTACTTCACAGGACAATTATATATAATGATCTTAAAAGGAAGATAAACTTAGTGCATATATAGATGTGTTTTTTAGTAACAGCCCCTGTTTAGGAATGTGTGGTTCATAATGGCATGAATGATAGTTCACAAAAAAAAGCAGATGTAGGCAACAACTGAAGTTGGCTTTGCTAGCTGATATCAATCCTTCAGGCTGGTGTCAGTCCTGAAAATAGAATTCACAATATCTTTTCACTGACAGTCAGCAAAAACAAAAAAAAATTGCTGTGCGTAGGTGTCACACATGACAAATAGGTGACATATTGTACTGGAGATTCTTTCCTAAATACCTGGAGACATTAGTTCATATCTGTTCCCTGAATCATGTGTTGAGACCTCTGAGTTCTGACTGTACCTGAGGATAAATCCAGCAACTGAGTAATTCAGTGATGCACTGATCTAAGTGGAACTTAGATCAGCACATCAGATGTTGGCTCTTACAAAAGTGACCCTTTAAAGCTGCTGCCCATACAAGCTGTCATTTTTGTGCATGTTGATGATTCATTTAGAAGTCTTTATTTTGTCTTGTCAATCTTTGGACATTTTGGATATATTTGGGTACACTTTTAGGATTCTGCTGTATGTTATTACCGTGGCTGGTTTTTGGTTCATCTTGTTCAGCATGAGCTATAAGCTGAAAGGCTTTCTGGGAACCAGAGGTCTGTGCATAAGTGGCATTGCCCCAGCTGAAGATCAAACTTCTAGCCAACATCTGTTGCTTCGTGGCAGTGTCTTTGACCATATCAATTTAGATCTTTACTGGGGTACTAAAGTTATCTCTCAAATACAGTGGTGTTTTTATCTTAAGTGGCTTCAGTCCATTGCTGGAGATATTGGAATAGCCATGGAATTTTGGGATGGACAAGATCTGAGTTTGTTGCTCTAAGCCTGATGCCCTGCTCTGTGGAGTGCTTTGTTAAGAAAGCAAACAGAACCTGAGATTGGTTAGTGTAGGGTTGGTGGGAGAGCATGGGAGGATTCAGTCACATAAGGAAGGAGGTGAAAGTGTTTATTGATCCTTGGCTGGTTTTGGCTAAATCTGACTTCTTCCTTTTCCTCCCTCCTGTGTTCTAACTCTAAAGTTATGCAGGCTATGAAACTATCAGTCCAATGACCTCTTTGTTTATTAGCCTATTGAACTGGTCTAGCTTTGAACTCTATCTGCTTTAATTTAAAATATGGCATGGTGTAATACTGGGCAGAAATACAGCATTGGCACATCCTTTCTGGGAGAAAAATAACACTTTTAGTTTGTAACATGCCAATAAATGGCTTAAAAAATGTAGACAAGGTATCAGCTAATAAGAAACGATGATAAATTTACCCTCTCCTGTGCTGCTTTTATTGCCAGAGCACATTATCCAGTAGTAATTTAAAGAAAGGAAGAAAATGCCTGAGCTCTTCTAAAACTTAGTTTTTCATAATAAAACCTCTTGAGATGTCCATTGAAGGAAGCTGCTGAATAAATCCCTTGAACAATGACTAACCACCCTGAACATCTGTCCCTCCAACAGGAGTGTTTCTCTGTGGAAGAGGGTTTTCCTGGCCAAACATCCAGTAGATGCTGCTGGACCAGCTGTTTGTGTGCCACTGACAGGCAAATCTATGTCACGTGCTGGGGGCTGACCAGGGTTTGCTCAAGTGATGCTCTGAGCCTGTAGGAAATGGTGCTTGGTAACCTGAGGTGTAATGTGTTGGTTTGGACCAGGTGCTGTGTATTTGCAGAGGGAGATGTGAATTCATACTCAATTCATGCAGAAGAAACATACTTGGGATTGGGGTCCTAAATTACTTCAATGGAGTTTTCTTGAACTGCACCCAAATGCAAGCTTTGGCTTGTGCATGCAGCATGGGAGCTGCGAAATATAATTAGCACTATATCCTTGGATTAAGGCAGTTCAAACTGCTAGTTAGGAGGGAAAGAATAAATAATATCCTCTGAGAGCTTGTTTTGAATACCCTAGGTTAAGATTAAATTTAGAATCCATCTGAAATGTTCTTTGCTGTTAAAAAGAAACTGATATCTCTTAAAATGGCTTCATTTGCTATTTTAAGTATAACCTGAGCATGAAGATCTCGGCTTCATAGTAACTTACACACTCATGTCAGTCTCCTCTTTTAAGTGAATGTCTTGTATCTTTTAGAAGCACATCATGCTGGACCCTTTAAAGAGTATCAGCACTCCTACAATTCACTGCAAGACTTAAGTTTTGCAGTATTTTAATTTCTTCCTTGTTTTGAGTCACATGCTTGCTTTTTTAATAGTGAATTGCTTATTTTGGTTGTTTTCGGGTAGGAGAGGTAGTTATTTTCTGTCAAATTCAGACTTGAAGCTGCCACCTGCAGATCTTGATTTCATTCCAAGGTCACCTTTTCCTTCAATGAAAAGTGAACCTACTCCTTCTTTCTCTACTGCTGTGTTAGTGTGCCAGGATTCTGCCTATTGAATAATCCTGAAATTTTACGGACGTTTCAGGAGGTAATTATATTTAAAATAGGTATATGGGTTATTATTTAGTTTTGCTACCCCTAAAATACATGAACACTATTGTTAATGTGTCTTGAATCTGTTTTCACCCTTAAGTCCATGAGAATTATTTTTCCAAGGAGAGCTTATATGGCTGTGTAGCTGTATAATTTTTTTTGTTAAGCATTGTGAAAGCACAGATATTAATGAAAACAGTGGCTTTGTAAAACCACCCAGTGCAGTATCTGGTTTCTCATGGGGAGAGGCTGACTAACATGCAAGAACGAATAACTGAATACAGACATCAAAAAAAACTAGTTTGTCATCAAGTTGAATAGGAAGAAAAACAATCCTAAATAAGCTGTGGGCTAAGAGTCATGAAATATTGTCAAGGTTGGTGAGCTTGAAAACAAACTTGCTCCAAACCAATTTTCACTTCCCTAGGCAGAGGCAGACTGGAGCCTTTAGAAGTTTCTGGTTTCTCAGGCAGTTGGTTTAAATTCAGTATGAATCAGGGTGTTGGATGTGTTTGTAACAGTGGACATAAACTTCAAAGTAACTCTGCCCACCTGCTTGTGTTTTCTGTAAATATAGGGGGCTTGGGAGATGCAGCTTGCTTTGAAAGTAAAACTGGTCTGTGCAAGGACTAGTGGAAATGCAAGAGAAGGACACCATGGGCAGAATTGCAGTCATGGCTGGTGTGAAACCACAGATGTGAAAGTGTGATAAACCACTAAAGCTGTCAGAAGTGAGTTCTGAGTATGCTAGCATAGATGTGAGACTGTAAATGTTAGATCAGAAGTAGTACCTCTGCAATAAATGCTTGTTCTAAAATTATAGGTTAACAATTATTGCTTTAATGTGTTACATGATCGCCTTGAAACCCAAAGTTCAGGGCAAGCACTCCTGGTGTGTGCAGTGGGAAGCTGATGGGAAGAACCAGAATCTTGCAGTCCTGTGACTTGAAACTGTGAGTGTGCTTGCTTTGATCTAGAATCTAAAGGGGAAATTTATGCTTTATGCTGCAATATTGAGTGATGAGGAGCTAAAGGAAAGTCAGAATGAGAGGAATGGTTTTCAGAAATATAGGCTCTTATGCTTGTCTGGGGTCAGTAACTGTAAGCATTTGGATTCGTCTGGGTGAAGAGCTGTGTAGGATCAGATCAGAGAACATGTTCACTGTTCTGATAAGTTATGAAAACATTCAACATATCATTTATTTTTTCCCAGAGAGGGCAGATAATGTGTTTTATTTTGGGGGTTTGGTGATGGACCTTTTTTTTGTTTTACAAGTACAGGGAAAGCTTTGCATGTGTAGTTGCAGCTGACATGAGTGTGCAAGAACACTTGTTTATTATGGGACAGATTTGCTGCTGTTGTTACTAATTCCAGGAAGGCTGTGTATGGTAGTGTCACAGCAAATGCTGAATGGTTGATGTCACAGGGACAGTTAGAAAGTGCTTGGATGTTTATCTAAGCATGTTTATCTACATAGGAAAATGGTGAATAAAAGCATTGTAGTATAAGCTGAGTGTGTAAACAGTTTTTCTATGAAATATTATGGAAAATAGGAAATATGCATTGATGTAGAGATTTTTTTGCTCAGGTTTAAACATAAATCTTCTGGAGGCATATTGTAACTCTCTGTAAAATGTTACTTTGAAAAGGAGGAGGCTTATGAGGAGACTTTAGCCTCAGACTCTGTACATAACTTTCTAAAGAAAAATACTTTAAAACTTTCTCGTGCTGAGGTACCTCAGTCTGACTCAGAAAGAGGCAATCCCTTGCTAGGATAATTGGGGAGACATGGACAGAAGTGAAAACTGTTCTCTGACATTCTCTTGCCAAAAAGTCTTACGAAGTTAAATGACACTCACTTGTGGGGATAGCAAATTTCTAGGCATAGCTGACATTCACAAAGGGAAGTTTAGTAAGAGCTGCACTTCAGCAGAAAGGACTTGGAAACAAGTAGCCTGTGACTCTTCAAATGTCTTTCAGCCAAGACAGACATTTAGGCTCTTTTGACACTGCTGGATTTAGAGCTTTCTCCAGCATTGGATGGTGCTTATTTCTTCCATGGTGAGTTATCCAAAATGGTCCTGTTGGATAGGATTGGAGGCAAATTCCAGAAAACGTGATCTGATCATAAAATTGTCTGAAGTCCATAACTGAATGTCCAGAGCTGACTCTACCTCTCTCTTTTGCTAGTTGGGATTGTTTGGTGACCTCGGGTGCCTCCAGTGCTCAGCCCGTGGCCTCATGCTGACTGCAGCAGTTCATCCTGTCAGCTTGTCCTTGTGTAAACAAATTCCTCCTCAATTACTCACAGGCCAGATGTGCCTCTTTTTTTGACCTTTTGGATTCCCAGTTGGTAACTGTATCTAATTTTGGCATTTGTTAATACTTATGAATCCTGTTGTACCTTTTTTTTTAACTCGCTGTGAAATTCCTTCCTGGGAATCAGTTTCATTGCAATAGAACTGCAGCTCTTGGCGATGGGATGTGAATGTGGGTTTTTGTTTGCACCTTCTCCATCCCCTTCTGTTTATTTAATTTTAAGCATTGTAAGGGAGGGATCCTGTATTCAAGAGCAGGGATCCAACCTTCAGCCTATGATGAAGATATGGTCTGCAAAATGATTGTTTTTCCTGATCGGCAATCACCTTACTTTTCTGAGGATTCCCACTCCAGGAAGCTTTAGTCTGGTGCACAATTGCCTTCCTCCTGAAATAGGTAGGTACATTGTTTACTTAAAAGAGCAACAGTGTGATGAGTATGCAAGATGTTTCCACTGTTCTCTATCCTGCTTGGCTGTCCAAGCAAAAACTTTGTAGGGATGAGCTGGAACCTTGCTATGATTGATCACAGGAGCTCTTCCCTACATCCTTCCCAAGCAGGGTGGTTGCAGATGGTTATCCATAGCTGCTTCTCCTTTTATTAAAGGAAACTCACTTACCTAAGCCTGTTTGGAGATGTGACCTTGTAATTGTTTTGTGAGGGAACAGATCTTAAACAGGAACTGAGAAAAAGGGATTGAGAGCAGCCCTGAAAAAAAGACTTAAGGATGGTTGTTGACAAGAAACTTGACTTGACCCAGCAAGGTGCATTTGCAGCCTAGAAAGCCAAACGTGTCTTGGGCTACATCCAAAGCCCCATGGGCAGCAGGCTGAGGGAGCTAATCCTTCCCCTCTGCTGTGCTCAGGTGAGACCCCACCTGCAGTGCTGCCTTCAGCTCTGGGGCCCCAGTGTGAGAAAAATGTGTACCTCTTGGGGTGGGTCCAGAGGAGGCAGTGAAGATGATCAGAGGGCTGGAGCACCTCTGCTGTGGATTCAGGCTGAGAGAGTTGGGATTGTTTAGCCTGGAGAAGACTCCAGGGAGACCTTAGAGCCCCTTCTCTACCCAAGGGGACTAGAAGAAGAGCTGGAGAGGGTCTTTGGATGAGAGCATGGAGTGACAGGATGAGTGTCTTGGTGAAGAACGTGCGAGAGAGGAAAAGGCAGCACCGTCAGCTTGGCTTTCTAAGGGGCCTGAATGACTGCAGCAACCTGCAACAGCTTTGCCTGGTAGTGGGTGGAGCAGCTGTGATGCTACAACTGTTTTCTCTTGTGCTCTGGTTTGACAAGATTTCTTCCAGAAGTTAGAGTATCAGCTTTTAATTTCTGTCATCTTACAGTGAATAGATTTGTTCTTAGGCTCTGGAACAATAAGTCAAGTCCTGACAAGTCATTATTGGTCAGAATAAAAATTGCCTTTTAAGTTCAGCATCTCAGGCTAATTAATGTAAATTCTCCCACTTAGGTTACTGCTCTATGTGGCTTGTTTTAATGCTTGAGTCATAATTCAAAGAAATGAGATGAAGGCAAGATATTAAAGTTTTTTTTCAAGCTGCAGTTCTGTGCCAGCTTGGAGATGGGTAAAGTTAGCTTAAGCTTTAAAGTTTCTAAGATCTCAAACTTTTCTTCTAAAACTCAGATTTCAAGCAAGAATGTGTGTTGTAGTGTGTCTGCATTTACATAACCATTACACACATATTTATACATGTATATAAGTAACAAAATAGGTATGCACATGATTTGTGTGTTAGACAGTGTGTATATACCTAATTCAGTGAAAAAAGGCAAATTATTCTTATGAAGGGAATGAGCTGGAAGCTGTTGTTCCCCCTTCAGGGGATCACTGTGTGTCTTGCCTTGGAGGCTGATGCTTTTGGTGTAAAAGAACCTGTAGCCAGACAACCCAAGACTGAGAATAAACACTTTTTTTTAGTGTTTGGCTGCCTTTTCATAGGAGTTTATCTCCAAAAATCAGTACCAGAATGAAGTAGTTCAATTCTTGGTGACATTTCTTACAAGTGGTTTTTGTTCTTTTGTTTTTGTTCCTATCATGGCTTTCCACACAAAGGTGTTCCTTTGAAATTTTTATTCTTGTTATTCTCCAAGAAGAATGCTAGACAGTTGAGCATCACCTATGCAACCAAGCTTAATTATTCCATACTGAATTATGGAAGACTTCTTCCTATTTCCTAAGGAAACTCTATGACTGATGGGAGGGGAAAATTGTTTAAGGGAGATAAAATGCCTAAGCAAAGAAGGAAACATAAATATAAAATGTTGACATCCACCCCTTAGCTTTTCCTTCTCAAGAAATACAGATTTGCTTTACTTTTTAAACAATTGGTAGTCATTAAGTTTTATCTATCACTGGATTTTCAATGTCTGATATTAGTATTTCTTATTTCACTCTTCACATGAATACTATTTGTGCTTTTGGAAATGCAATATGTGCCAAACTCCCTGTTGTCTTCCACGTTACCTTGAAGCTGATGGTACTACTGTCTGTCCTGATTTAAAAGTGACACTTACAGACTATAGGGGTAAGTAAACTGGACTAATAGACAGTGAACCACAGAGCAAGGTCACTGAAATGTGGGAAGGGAACAGCTTTTCTGGTTTGAAAGAGGACCTGCTCTTGTCTGGAGATTGCCAGACAGGGTCACTTGCTGAGATAGGATACTGGTATTTCTGCAAGCAAATCCAAATGTCAGTCCAAGTGCAGCCTTTTTTTATGGACAGGCTGTTTTGTACATTTTTGGGTACCTTAGCTGGCCACTAGCTCTTCTCCTGTTTCTGTCCTTCCAGGCATTTTCGTCAGCAGAGCTGGGTTCTCTGATGTTGTTTCATTTAAAATACAAGAGCCTGCTTCATCCGCCTCCTTCTGCCAGTGCTTCCCTTAGGCTTTGGCACAAGAGAACCTTGGGATTTAAATGGGTTTGAGATGTCCCTATTAACTCTTATTTCTCCCTGAGTTTATCAGGAGCTTAATATTTATTGGCCTATGGTGAAGCATGGCTGTTACAATGGAGGTGCCAAATTTTAGGCTTTTTTAATAACACCAATAGGGAGGAGAGTTCTGCATAAATAATTACATCAAACCAAATGTACTGTTTGTCTGAAGCAAAAATAAAAGGTGAGTAATGTTCTTTTCACCTCTCTTCTCTTTTCTCTTTCTTCCTCCCAAATACCCTGCATTATTGCAACTTGAATTCTGACATAAGAGTTGAGCATGGGTGAATAGTCATATAAATTGTTTTGCAAAGCTAATTTAACTTGTGTCTTAAATTGTGTTGTTACCCTATGCTGGTCTGGAGAGTAGATGTGGAGTAATGCAAATCTTGAAGAGTGCAATTGCTCCAGGAATTTCAGTGCTGCCTTGAAGAGGGGATGCTTTTCCAGGCCAAAGAAATATGCCTGTGTTCAGTCAATGATACTTTGTGTGCAGCGGGGAGAACTGAGGTTACTTCTCAGCTTTTCATGAGCCCTCCTATCTAGCATGGTGTACTCCATCTTACCTTCCTGTGGAGCTTACCTTGAAGCTGATGTGCTTCCACTGGATGTCACTGTTGCTCTTTGGGAACACATTCAAAGTATTTTACCTGTGGTGAAAATGACTCCTCAGAATAGACTTTTAAAGGTATTTATCTTTTCTTTGCATTTGTAGAATTGGGGTCCAGATGAACTGTGTAAACCACCTTAGAGGGTTTTCTGCTGCTCTGTTTTTAGGGGAGTTTCTTCAGCTAAGATAATGAATTTGATTGCACTAGGGAATTTTAATACATTGAAGGTCTGTGTTGAATTGAACACGTTGGATGTATGTGTTGTTTAAAGGGTGTGCTGTCTTTCTAGATACTTGAAAATTAATTCTTGGCAACATCATACTGTCTTAAAAAAGCCCCACCAAAACACAAAACCCTCGAAAGAGTAAATGCACTGTGTTAGTTAATTGAAAGGGACTTAGAGCTGAACCTACCTCTTTCACACCACTCAATTCTTCCCATCCAGCAGGGAGAGGTGAGGAAAAGGGAAAAGAAGTATTTCCTTTGGACTGAATTGTAAGAATCCTACCTTTTATTAGTAAGTGTAAAACTGAGATAGGTGGTTATTGTATTGGTAAGTCTTCTAAGGATCACCATTTAAGAAGCAAAATAGCATTTTTTAGTTGTCTCATGCAGTTTGGTACAGATGTGTTGTTTAGTTCTGTCTCCCAACCCCTGATACCTGTCTCCCAACCCCTGATCAGCATGGTAATTGCTGGCCAGGAAACTGTTTTGCCAGAACAATTTTCATAAGAGGCTCAGTAAGAAACCTCTGGAATGAAGGCTGATTAATTTTCCCCTTCCCCCAAGTAGTTGCCTTGTGCTGTCTTTAAGTGGTTGCTATAAATAAATCACTTCTGTTTTCCCTTTGTCACTGAGAGCTGTATTGTATTCTGAAACTGCACATCTCTTCTTCCTTTAATGCTCAGCTGCTCCTTGCTCTACTCCCAGTGTTTAATACGCAGATGTTGTAATAAGATATTTAATGACAAAGACATTTGTTTGGTTGTCCCAAAAAAATTGCACACTTGAACTCTGACTGAAATGAATTAAACCTCTGCAGCAGTGCCGTTGTTTCTGGTGCCTGTGTGTAGGATTCATCTGGCACTTTACCCACAGGTGAGTCAGATGAGTGCACAGGTATCTCTGCCTGTAATAGTGATCATTGGTACTGACACAATTTTGTGGTTTTGCAATGTTTTTCTAAACCAGTTAGAATTTAAATTCCTGGTGGCTGGCTCAGATGATATAAATTATCATTAGAGGGGTTCCTGGACTGTCTAAGGCTGTAGGTTTCTTAGGGTTTTCTTGTTCATTCTTGAGAACAGCAGCTGATTTAGTTTGCTTTTACAAAATTTGCAAATGTTTCAGTCTGGAGGCAATTTGGTTCTTCCTCAACTGGGTGCACACTTCCTAGAACCAAGTAGTCAAACACCTTGGTCAGTTGGAAGCCTCCTTTTTGGAGGTCACTGCTGTTACCCACTGTCACAGTGTGTATTTGCTGTCTGGCTGGGTCCCTGGTTTAGACAGAGGCACTAATTCAGAACCTCTTGCTGAAGGCTGTAGCTCTGGGATATCTTGATGATGGGCAGTAAGAAGCCTTTCAAGCAGCTGTGGTGTTTGAAATGGGACAGTATGCTGTGTTGTCATGTTTCTGTTTTCAAATGTAGCTATATTTCTGTCCTTGGGGCTGTTGCCTTCAGGAGCCCCCATGGGCTTACTGGAAGTGGCTTTTAGTGGGGGTGGTTTGTACGTAGCCTGTGAGGTGAGCAGCAGAATGTGGCATCTGACAGCTCTGGCTTCAACTTGACATGACAAGGGGCCACCTGACCTGTAAAGCATCAGTGCGAGGACATCTCTGCAGTATTGCCTTTGCCAGACTCTTAAACTTTGTGAACTGTAGCAAAGAGAATATAGACTCAAGAGTTCAACCCCGAAGCTTTTTATGAAAAGCTGTCTGACATATGCTATAAAGATAGATGGAGAAAATCTGTTGGTACAGTCATTCTTCTGCTCTGTGACTCAGCTTGTTCTAATGGGTTTTGAAGAGGGTAGCTCATCATCATTTGGGGTTTTTAACTGCAGGTTGTATGCAGTGTTAGCTCACTGAAATTTCTACTGTGCCATGATTGACTGGCCTGAAGTTACATCATCAGCATAAGCTAGTCAGCCTTAAAATAGAAAGAAAATGTTTTTTGATGCTAGTTACCCACTGAAAAGCAGTGGTTTGTGGGTTTTGTTTGTTTTCACTTTTAAATTTAAGCAGCAAATAGCAGGTTTTTAAGACTGTATTGATCTCATCTCTGCAAGAACATATTTTAGTTGATTAAATCAATGCATTGGTTACCAACGCGTGGCTCTTGGGCTTCCTGCAGCACAGGAGTAGCCAGAGTGTGGCTCCCATGCTGAGGCAGAGCTGTGTGACCTGGAGTGTGGGCTGTGTTGGCCAGGGGGCCTGTAGATAATCCAAATTATTCAAGCAGGTGGGAGGAAGGAAATTACATAGGCCGGTGTGGCTGGTACCACCTGATACCCAGCTGCATCCCATGGAGGAGCACAATGATCCCTGTGGAGCAGGTGGCATTTAAACCTTCCCCTTCTTTCCTGCTCCTTAGGCAAAACTGGCCCTATGAGGCTTGGCTGTAGGAGGATGTTTGGTGGGCAGGGTTGGGAAGAATGGTCAGCTCCTACTAGCAGCTGTGGCCAGCAGCAAGGCATTCTCCTGTCAAAGCTGTTACTGCTGCAGCCTCATATTTCTTTTTCTCTTGCTCACCCCTTCCAGTCTCCACCTTCCCTAGGTGCTCACATTTCTGTTCCTTGTACTACTTACTGCGTATTTTGCCTGTGTTTTGAGCTGGAGCTTAGCCTTGGGAGCCTTTCTGTGGCCTCAATCAGTGGCTCCCAGCAGCACAAGGGTTTTTATGTATATTTTTAAAATATATAATTTTTTTTGTACGTGTGTACATATCTTCATGATGCACTGAACAGTTTGGTGGTTAAAGTTATGTGAGCTGGTCTTGTTGCAGTTTATTTGCACATCTGCACACACCTGGCATCAGATACAGAGAGGAGCAGGTAAATCAGTACTGTGCTGATGAGAAATGCATTCCTGCTGTTGCATAGGAGAGAAGAGACAGACAAATCTTCATTTCTACTTAGAAAAAGTACATGTGGAAGAACTTTTGGAGACTGTTTTTCAGTCTGTCAGAATTCTTTGCTGCTTTGTTGATTTGTAAACTTTTTGTGAGTAATAAGTGCATGGGATGGAGCTGTACCAGGCATTGGGCCATGGAGAAGTGCATTTTGAGAGCTGTGGTCTTGGCTTTCAATTCAAATTTTGTCCATTAGTGTAAATTGAGAAACTGAAGTCTGCAGTTGCTTAACCAGTTGGCTACCTCCTTTGATTAAACATCTCTGAACTGCTTCTATGGGCAGTAATGCAGATAAACAATGCAAAAGTGTTTGTTCTACAAGAAAGATACCATTTTGAAAGAAAATGAAAGAAGAATAGGTTCTTTAGTAGAGAACTATTTGTGTTTTTCAAACTTAATTTATTCTGAATGAAATTTTCAAGCTTGCATAACTGCAACAGTTGAAACTTCAAAGTAGGCTTGTTCTTAATCCTCTTGAGGAGGAAAACCAGTGCAAGATATAAACAAAATTAAAATTAATAAATCAAAACTGTTCCAATGCATATTGGGACATCTTGCTTCTGCTGAACTTAACTATGGTACAATGTCTTTGCCTTCTTTCAACTACCAACCATGGAGAGAGGCTTTAACTTTACTGTTGGAGTGAAATAATCAGACTCTTCTGGGATAGTTTACTTAATTCCTGTCATTGGGACGTAGTGCTTCCCTAAGGAGCTCCTCCAGTAAGTCTTCACTAACCTGTAGTCTGTGCCCGTATTCCACAATAGCACACCGAAGTTCTTTTTGTACAAAGAAAACTTGAACCTTGCAGGATTGCTTCAGGATTTTTATCTAAGGTTTGCTTTTGCTGCCGGTGGTTTAAAAACAAACAAAAGCACACACAACCCCCCCCAGAAAACAACAAAACCACCCTCCACCTGGAGCAGGTAGACCAGTCAGCAAAAGCTTTTCCTTTAACAGCTGTGGCAAGAACAATTCCTTTCCTCCTTTGCCTGTTTTTAATGGCATAGGTTGTCCCAGCATAAACTGTCCTTTACTGTTTACCCTCTGTGGAACAGAAATCCCTGTGTAGTTTGCATTGCAAGAGCAGATTGTGTCTGTTTATTTTTCTAGCAGTCAGAAATGGATTGTGGCATTGATCACAAGAAAACAAAAACTCAGGATTCTGGTAGGACCCATGAGCAGCAAGAGGAGGAGACCAGTCTTGCAAGTACCCTGGAGCAAATTATGGGACAGCTGGATGTTCTGACTCAGGTATGGTTTGCTTTTTAATTTGTTATTGACAAAGGTACCTGTGACTGGAAGACTTGGGAATGTTTTGCAGTAGTTTCATAGAATAATAATATGGCTAGATCAAAACCTCTGCTTTTTAATAGTATTTTGATAAGTCTTTCATCATCTGCTTCTCAGCTTATCTCTATCAGTTCCCTTGCACTGACTTCCACCTTAGGCCCTGCTCTTCCCCAGTTGCTTTATGCTGCAGCATAGTAGATGCTGCTGAGGCCAGCTCTGATAGACTGTACTGTTAGCCAAGGTTTATCTCAGGTGGTCCCTAGAGGAGTGGTTGGCAGAACAACTCTGTTTTGGTGAATAATCTCTGTCTCTCTTCCCTTCTCTGTTATACCACAGCCTATGGGTGAACTCTGTTCAAATCCTGCTACTTTTCCCCACCCAGCATTCACCTACACAGTGCAATATCTGCAGAATCCTCCTCCCATCAACAAGTCTGGGCCCTTCTGTGCCTCGTTGCTGGAACATGATTTCGCCCACAGCTACAAACAGCTAATCCCTTGCTAAAACATTAACTAACAGTTCTTTCTTGGAGTCACTAAGCAATGCTTGAACAGAACCAGCCATGAATGGTGATCATCACAGAATGTGTTTACTTAATAAGAATTTGGGGATAGAAGTGGTTTTTGATTAACTAAATAACTACTCCTTGCTCATTGTGGAGAAATGCTGTTTCTGGTTGTCTGGACCTAAATTTCATTGTGTTTTTTTTAG
Source organism: Certhia americana (assembly GCA_018697195.1). NCBI lineage: Eukaryota > Metazoa > Chordata > Aves > Passeriformes > Certhiidae > Certhia > Certhia americana. The sequence continues at coordinate 6,007,086 of CM031868.1, read as the reverse complement.
CTATGTGAAGAGAAGGGAAAAAGCATGGAACGGTAAACATTAGAGGTCACATGAGACCATGGTGGTAGGATGGAAAAATCTGTTGGGAGGGTTTTTCTGTGAGTTTAAATATTGTTTCTGAGGAAGAGCAAGTAGCTCTTAAACACTTGTTGTTGAATATACTGATTAGTAGTCTGAGTTAGCTCTCTGCTCTTGAGAGAGTTAACTTGTCAAAGTATTTGTCAAAGAGTGTAAGATGACGGGTAGGAGGGCCCATCAGGAGATTGAAGACTGATTTAGGGAATAAAAAACATGCCACAACTCCAGGCAGTCTAAAATAGTGTAGGATGAAACCCAAAAGGTATTTAAGTTCACTTGGCAGAAATGCAAAAAAGCACTTTTGCTGTGATCTTTAAAACACTGAACACTGGAGCAAGAGAGGGGAATCTTGTGTGACACTGGGCCCTCATACTTTTAAGTAAAAAACAACCCAGTGTATACACAAAATATTTTAATACTGTTTTTATGTCTCCCTAGTACGCTTGGAATGTGATTGTTATCTTTGATTACATAAATCACATCCACATCTCTGATGATGGATGTGTAATGGCTACTTTTCAACTTCATAGGTGTTTAGAGGAGGCAAATATTGCAGTAAACAGTACGTGTGGGATTTAACCTAAATATAAGCAATGCAAATATCTCTGTCAAAGATATTGTGTAACCGTAGAAAATTCTAAATGTTGTTTTAAACCTAGCAGAAAGAGAAATTGAGATCAGTGGGGGAGGAATAAATTAGTAAGTATATAAATTAGTAAGGATATTATTTATATAATAATAAGGATATTATTTATAGGGTAAAATTTGCAATAGCCCTGAAATAGTAAAAAACCAAAAAGCTGCCTTGAGTAACTGTTCTTCAACCTTTAACCTTTTCTGTAGTGTTTTTGCCATCTTTGAAGTGCTTAATTTCCCATTGGTTCTATTCGGTGTATGTTGTACTAACACCATTTTAATGCATTTGTACTGGTAGATGTCCCTGACATGATGTTTTCATACTCAGCTGTGATACAAACTGACAGCAAACAAACTTTAGCACGTGAGCCTGGAAGAATTCCTCATTCCTGGACTAAGGCAGAAGGCACCTCAGAGGAGGGATGTGGGCAGGTAGCAAGGCAAATGTGGAGGGCTTGCATGTCTGAGCTTTGGCTGGTAGGAGAAGAGAGTTCAGCTCCGGACTGTAGCTCCAGCAGAGCCACTATTACCCCTTTTTCATGCAACTGGATATGCTCTGGTAGGAGTTGTGGTGTGCAGATATCCAAGTGAACTGGAGGCAGTGCCTGGTGGTGTGGGATTGGTTGTCTTTCCAAGGCATTTCTGCCAGAGCTCAAATGGGTGCTGCTCCCTGCAGGCAGCAGGTTCAAACCAATGTGTGTGTGTCAGCTTTGTGTCTGCTGACTTTCTCTTTGTGAAAGGGGAACACCTCTGCTTCTTCAAAACAACAGAAATCTTTAATAAATAACACTTAACAGGTGTCACTATTTTCTCTTCTTGGAGAAGGGCTCCAAGAGAAGATGCTCTTAGTACTCTGTTAAAATCATAATTCCTGAGTATTGTGTATTTAAAGAGAACTCTAAGGGCATAAGCAGCACCGTTGAGTTGAAGGGAAAGAACATGTGACATTTGCAGAAACTCTCTATTGATACAGCCATCCACTGGCTTTTCAGATGTTTAATCTGTGAGCTCCACGGGAGCTTGGATTCATTTCTGGTGTGGTATCTTCAGTTCCTGTGTTCATTTTTCTTGTAGATGCAACACTGTGTTACCATCATGTAAAGTACCAGTGGGGGAAGGTTGAAGTTGTGTTAAACTACTTTGGGAAATTATGCAGATCTAAGCCAAATTTATTTTCCTAATATTTTTTCTGTAGCTGGCATTTCAAGGTTAAACCTGGTATCATGTAGAAGTGGGAAGGAGAGAAAATACTTCCAATTTCTGCTGAAAGAGGTGATAGTAAGGCATCAGCTGTGGGCTGTCATCTCTTGCCAGCACACAGCTTTGTTCTGAGCTGCACACTTGAAGCTGCATCACCAATTATTAGTACCTTCCCTCTGCTGGCAATAGATTTCCAGATGAAATGAGGTGTTGTGCTTGGATTCAGTGAGGTTGTTTTTATTCAGTTCAGAGGTCTCTTCCAGCCAGTCACCAATCGCTGATGCTATGGAGGTAGCGTGCCCCATGCAGGAGGATACACTGGGGCAGGCTTGCTCTTTCAGCTAGGCACTTCTGTTCTTATCAGACAGAGATGGATCAAAAGAATCCAGTGGCTGCTGTATAGCACAACTAGCAGTAACCATGAGTGAATAGAAGCTTTGCTAAGCTTCATTCTTACCTTGTTGATACAATTCCATTCCTCAAAGTTTTGGCAACTTTCTTTCAACTAGTCTTTGATTCAATGAAACCTTTTTTTCCTCCCCAAAGCTCTGTCAGGGTATCTTTTGTTTTAGGTGTAAGAAAGTGGTCTAATGTGACCTGACAGGGTCTTCATATTTCTTCCTAAAAGCAGTTTGTATTTGGCCTTACATGACTCTTTTTCAGAAGAGTAGCATATGCTTAATAATTCTGCTGACTTGAAGAGTGGAGACCTGGACATGAGCCAGTTATTCCCAGTAGTTTTGGATTATTTAGGTACCCTGGTTCCCCTCTGTAGGAAAGCAGGCAATTCACATCTGGCAATGAGGAAGATGAGAGTAGTGAATGTATGATACTGACGCTTTGCTCCTCCCTTTACTGCAGCTTATTCTCTTGTCAGTGTCTCAGCGTTTAAAAATCCTCTACTGGCATTTCAGAGATGTGAAAAGGTTGAAAATGCAAACTGTTCATCAATTTATTTGTTTTTATTGATGACTGGATCTCAGTATCTCAGTGCCTATATGAAGAGTTGGGGCAAATATTAAAGTTTAAGGGGAAAACAAAGTGATTTTCTCTCTTGGATAACCTGGCACAGAAAGGTGTGTTTTGGCTGAAACAAAAATGTAGCAGCTATCAAAGATTTGCTTGATTCAAGTGCATTTACAGCTGAACTGCCCTTCTGAAAAGATCATCTGTGAGTACCTGTCTTGGCTGCAGTGGAAAACTTGTATTTAGAGTGATTATCTTCAGTTTAATGTACTCTTGTCCTTGCTCCAAACACCTCCAGCTGCTGTGTTCACTCTGTTCATATGTGGGCAGCAGGCACTAGGCAGATGCTGCTGGTTTTATGTGGGAAGGAAGATGTCCTCTCCAAATGAAGAGTTCAGTTTCAGGTTAGCATAAGAATTCATAAATAGCTGTGATAATCCACCCACAGGAAACGGCTTTATATGCTTCCCCAAATTAATATTGCATTGAAGCTGGGAGAAATCAGTCTTCTCTACTTCACTGTGTTGTTAAGTCTGTAAAATAATCCAAAGCCTGAATTGAAGGACGATCTAGTTCATGTGAGATTAAAGGATTATTTCACTCCAGAAAAGATTGCAGGTGGAGAAAGAATTTTTCTAAATTATTTTTTTAGCATAAAAAAAGACTTGGACACAAGTGAGTTGCTTTTTAATTAAAGCTGAAAATGTTTGTGTGTCCAGTGCTTAGTAATGAAAGCAAGTAAAATCAAATATTTACTCCATTCTTGAGATGTGATCTCAAGCCTGTTGGTGAGGGAATGAATGTGGCCTTTCTTCTGAGTGGCACTGAATATAAATTAAGCAACTGGTTTAGTAAAACATGCTTTTATGACTTCAAGTAGTTACAAGTCAAGAAGAAATATTTGGCAGTGGTGGGGGAGATCATGTCCCAAGTGCTTCTACCTTTGCTGTGCATAAATATCTTGGTTTCTATGTTGCTCTCAAGACCTGAATACCAATGGACCCTATACATAGGAGAAAATCTGCAAGTGTTTTTTATTCCAAGAGAAATAATTTGAAATCTGAAACACTAATAAAAAAGTTCTCATCTGAAAATCTGTTGAGTGTCAGATGAACTTGGTTTTTAAATCTGAACTTAAAGGACACAGAGGCTATTTCTTATGAGTCAGACCCATCTCTTAAGAGATTCAGTAGCTTTGATCTCTCACTCAAAACAAATTATGTACTCTTGTTGCCAGTCCTCTGTGTCGTTGAGCAGAGCTACTTTTTTTCCTCCCTGAAATTTACCTCCAAAATATGCTTACTATAAAATTTGATGCAAATACATTTTTTGCCTTTCTAAGATTGCTTAAATTAAATGCACTCAGAAGGATATTGCTGTGTTAGCAGGACACTGTCCGAAGGCTGGCTCTTCAGAAGTCCCTGATCCTCTCCCTGGGTGTTCACAGCTTCACCTTCCATTTTCCTTCAATGAGAAGGAATTCTAAACACCTCCCACAATTTGTTTTCACAAGCAGACTTTGAAGATTAATATAAATTGTTATTCAGCTATTGGATACCAGCAGCTGAGTTCATTTAGGTGAATGATTTGCATCCTCTCAGAGGCAGGGGACGGATATGGGCAGGCTTTGAAGTCTTTGTGGTTGGGGAAGACCTCCGGTCATTTGGGGTTCTGTGTTGTGCAGTTGCTAGCACAGTGCATGTTTGGATGTTTTGTAGCTCATCCTGACTTGGCTGTGTTTTTGGTGAAACTGGGAGTCTCCTGACTGCTTTTGGTGTGCTGGCTCAACCCCAGAGGTCTGGGAGCTCTGCACCAAAAACTCTGCACAGAAGCCACGAGCCATTCCCTTCTCAAAATGTGCAGGATCTGATGTGAGTGCATCAGTTTGGCTTTGGCTGATTAACTGTCAAGGCTAAAGCAACAGCAACGTGTGGTTAAACATTTCTAGTCAGAGAGCTGTAAATGGAAAGACTCAGTTGCAAAGACCTTGTGTGCCTTATGTCTCCACCCTGTGTGGATGAAACTGGCAGAACCTGTGGCTCATCTTTGTAGCTAGGGTTGATCTAATACAAAGGACAACCTCTTCTGTGCCCCAGGGTCCCTTTGGTCATTGTGATACTGGTACTGATCATACTGCTTGCTCTGACAAATACTGGATGGTACTGGAATTTTTGGGTATGCTTGTGTGATTTTCCTACTGTAAAAAGCACAGTGAGCACTGCAAGTGATGACTTGTTGCTGTCCTGAGTACCACAGGATGAGATTTGTGCATTACACCAAAGTTGCTCCTGTAATTTAGTAAAAAGGTTGGTAAACTGTAATTCAGCTAATTCTGCACAAAGTAAGGTGTGCTGAGAGGTGGAAGGAGAGATAGCAGCTGAGAATGATGGTATGGTTTGGTTGGAAAGGCCCTTAAAGTTCACTTAGTTCCAACCCTGCTGCCAGGTCAGGTTGCTCACAGCCCCATCTAGCCTGACCTTGAACACAGCTTCTCAACTGGACAATCTGGGCCAGGGCCCACCACCCTCATTTTAGTAATAAAGGGAGGGTAGCTGAGCAGTACTGGTTGAGTTTTCTAACCAGCCATTTCCTTCTTGTAGTGCTTCAGGCTGCTAGAATAGAAATAGAAAAAATCCTTTACTTTTCGAGTGTTCTCAGTAGTGGATGGATGTCTGAATGGTGGCTGAAGAGAGTTGGTAGGACTATGAACTCTCATGCCCTGCACTAGAGAACAGACAAGGAAGTTGTTTAGCAACATGACTTGAGCAGATCTCTGCACAGGGGTCCTGATGAGGCCAGGCTAGTGCTGGCATTTGTCCTTCTGCAGGCATTGTCATCTATTCCTAATCCATGTGACCCCACAGTAAACCTTGAACGGCTGTGCAAAACCTGCATTGAGAGGCGTGTGGGACTTCCTGACTCAGAGCTGTAAAGCAGCACTGACCAAGATGTTCCTGTCCAGACACATTGGAGCTAAGTGTGTTGTAGGAACAATAATATAAGTTTGTGGAATTTGAAGCACGTTACAAAGTAAACCCAGGAAAACTCATGGCATTGAATTAGAGAATGGGATAGTGCTGAATCTCTACTCACTAACTCAGCCTCGCGTGAAATATTCTATGCAAATGGGCTTTGTGAGAATTTATGTCAGAGTTTGCCTTCAAAGCATTAAGATGGTGAGGAGCTACAGACCTGATTTAAAATGTTTGGGGTAGCACATCTTGTTTTAGTCTGAGCACAAGTGGCTATAATTTCTGTTTGAAATCACCCCACATTTTATTTTAAACCAAAACCCACTCTGAGGTTAAGGCTTTGACTACTGGAGTAAGGCTGAGTCTTGCAGGCATTTATTTGCTACGTAAAGTGTTAATTGCTGTAAAAGCTTCCTGCCTTGCTCTGCTGTAAGATGAGACTTATCTCCTCACTTAGTCTGAACTGCCAGCTCTTGCTGGGAATGCTTCAGTGTGCAGAATGTGTGTAGCTGGCTTGGGTGCCACCTGAAAGCTGCTAAATTACAATTTGCCCATGAGGAGAGCAGCCCAGCTCTTTCTAAGTGTTCTTGGTAAGAGCAGGGATCCGCTCTGGGGGTTGAAGTGCAGTTGCTGAGGTGCAGGGACACTGGCAGCATGTTGAGGCAAAACCCAGGATGGGAGGAGGAGGAGGAGAAGCTGTTCTTGCCAGGCAGGTTCATGCTTGAACTCTTGTTGCATGAGTTCTCCCATGAGCCTTTCAATCTTGCAGCTGCAGTTTAGAGTTGTAAAGTGTGGTTAGTAGCAGGAGTTAAGGTATTTTCCTCCTGTAAAAGGTAGGTAGGGCTACCCCAGTGCAAACCCTTCCCGTGGTAGTTTGTTTCACTCGTTGCATTAGTTTAGAGAACGGGCTTCCATGCTTAATTTACCTGAGTGCCCCTTGGATGCTAAGACAGTATTTTTATGATGCAGTTCACTTGTACTTCTTGGCCGTGTTTGGGAATAAAGTGGGCTTGAAATTGCTACTTTTAGGGAAAACCACAAGAAGTTGCAGCAGAGCATCTTTGAAAACACACCTGCACAGGCCATGCTTGTTACAGAGGGCAGAGCTCTTTAACCTGCATCTCCAGGTCAAACATGACAAGTCTCATTTTGTAAATCCACAGGCCATCTGTAGTCTTCAATGGAGCTCTTGAAAACCACCAATCCCCAAGTTCTTCCTTGTACCCACGCAGTGGAGTGGAGAAGCTGTGGGTATGGAAACTAACAAGCTTCTGCATTTGTTGTTTATTTGTTGTGGGTGATTTTTTTTTAATAAATTGAAAAGAGAATGCTGTCTTCATAAACTAACACGTCAGATAAGGAAGAAAAATCTAAAGAGGCAGAAGTAATGTTTTTTTATTTGAGCTGTTTGATATGTTAGTGCTCTGCAAAATCTTTCAGCATATGCTTAGAAAAAATAGGGAACAAACTTTTGAGGATCTTTTTAAGTAATGCTCGAAAACTACTTCTGGTTCCTTTGAGATCAATGGAGAGAGGGATTTTCTGCTATGAAGAAACAGGAATAGAAGTGCAAGTGTCCTATTTTTCCTACACAGAGCCAAGAACAGATCTGTGGTGCACTCACTGCGCAGGATCATATCATATCTTGTAGGTTCAGCCAGGCTGTTGTTACTTGGTCTGAGGAACTGCTGTGTTCATACTTTCAGTGGGGGTTCCCTTGTTCCTGGTGATCAGCCAGGCAGTTCTCTGGCCCCTGTGTTTTTACATGGCTAACTCAGAGCTACTGTGGCTGCATACTGGAAATGCCCTGTGCTGCTCCTTTTGGGCTTGCAGAGTGTCCCCCTAGCAGGGTGAGCTGAGCATTAGTTATTCCACCTTCTGTGCCCTTGCCCCTTGCTCCAGGTTAAGCCCTGCTTTTAGCAGCCATCTGGCTGGCTGGATCTCTCCTGGCAGGGTCTTCACTGCTGCTCCAGAGGCGTGCTGGTGACCTCTGCTCCCTTGCTCTGGACTCTGCTGTTCACGTTTCCTTTGATGCTGGTTTAACAGGTTTCTTTTGGCATTCAATTAGCACCTGGTTCCCCTTATCTGTCCTCCTCAAAAGCCCCTCCAGGGCTGCTGCAGAAGCTTCAACCTTAAGGCCAGTGGCTTTAAAACTATCTCTGCTGCTTAATCAAACATGTTTAAGAGGGACTAAGGAAAAGATACTGATGAAAATATCTTGTAACAGCATCCCAAATCACTGTTATTTGGGTTGTAAAAATAACGGGGAGGAATAGCATAAAGGGCTTGTCATCAGGTAAGCAAGACTACTGGATGCCTCAGTTTAGGTGTCCTGGGGAAGGATGAAAGTGGATATTCCCCAGAATTTTTAAGTAAATAGGAGGCAACTTTTTCTTTCTCCATAGTTTCTCATTAATGTTTCCAAAGAGAAGAGTAGATTTTTTCAATGCTGAGTCTGTGAAGACAAATGAAGACAAATGTTGCAGGAAGTGTTGGTAGAAGTGATTTAAGTTTTCTATGAAGAATTCCTGTATTCTGTTCTGGTGCCCATAGTAATGCTCAGTATATTACTGTAATGTCAGAAATACTCCTTAAAAAAATAAATAGCTTGGTCTTTTTTTCTTGTTTAAGCCTAAGCTATTTTCCTTCTGCCAGTTTGAGCCAGGACTTCAGTAAATTATTCGGCATTTACTCCCTGGTGCATAATGGAGACATGTGCTGTATTCCTGACACAGCAGGAAGCCCAGATCCTGTCACTGAGTGCAAACCTGGCTCTAGTGAATCCTCACTGGATCTGGCTAACAGTGTTCTCCTTGGCTTAATTGCTGGTTTGTTATCTTTGAAAAGCCATAGCAAAAGCATGCAGGAGTTGAATGGGTGCAGTTTCATTTGCCTCCTGAGAATGCCTTGCTTTATAAATAGCAGCATGGAAATACTGTAAAACTTTCAGCTGCTAATTAAAGAGCTTTTCTGTGCAAGTTGCAATATAGCACTTAGAGCAGCTGGGCAGTAGTTGTGCTTTACCTTACCTTCCTAGATGTCAGATGCCCTGTCTATTTATATTCATCATATACTCAAATCTAAATGGTCTATAGTCATTGATTCCTACTTTGGACTTCATGGATTTCATTTCTGACTGCTGCTTTTCCACTTTTAGCTTCCAAAAAATACTTACGGCAAGTTTCTGCTTATACTTATGTGCAATTTCCATTCCAATAAACATTTTCTTTACAGCTTTCTCACAAATTGAACATTTTGTGAAATCTGCTTTGCTTGTGTCTCATGGTGCCGTGTGTAACAGCTCTTAACTCCTATTGACAGGATCATGGTGGCAGTAAATCATGGAAGAGAGGAACCACAAGTGATCTGGGCATTGCTTCTGGCAGGGCAGTGTGACTGGGACGTTAATTCAGCTGATTATCTTTCTAAAGGAAATTTGATGCAATGTTTTGTTCTCTTTCTTTTTATTGGAGTGTTGAGTTACTGGTTCATTTTTTAGATGGAAAAGCCAGGATCCCTACTGGTTTTCATTCTCTGTCTGGTTGCTTGAAGGTTAAAACCTTTGCTGTTAACCCCTGGTAGACATTCAGCCTGCTGTGCTCTGCCCTTGGTAGCTTTGTTCCTGGTCTCAAGACAGTCACTAGGCAGTGGCATGGCTGGATGTGGAAAAGATTAAGTTCTCTCTCCTTTGAATAGGTGGAGGGCTCCTGCTGGCGCTGGGGCACCTGGGATGTTACCTGCTAGCTCCACAATGTTTCTTCTGGTTCTCTGTGTGCTTCAGTTTCTGTGCCTCAAAGGGGTGGAAATAGAGGAGGAAAACACTTAAATGCAGCTGTTGCTGTAGCCCATGGAATATTTGGGCAGTGCAGGGCTTATTCTTTCAGGTGAAGCTTTCTACAGCTGCAGTGGAGTTCTGCTTTGTCACAGGTCAGAAATAAGAAATATATTAGAAACAAGCTTTGAACTATGTTTAGGAAGGAGAAAAAGATGTATTATGATGCACTGGACAACCTCAAGCCCTTCCTGACTTCCTTGATGCGGTCTTGCAAGATGGCTTTGCCTTATGGTTGCTGTTGTTTTTACTATGTCTGTTTTCTCCCCCACGACTTGTCTCATTCCCCAAATCATTTTACAGCAGACTTTTCTTAGTCTCAAGTGGCCTTAGCCAAGCTATTTCCTCTCTTTGTGCTTTCGTTTCCCCAGCTGTAAAATGGGGATAATGAGACCTGCTTGCTTTTGTCAGGCACTTAGAGATGTGCTTACGAAATGCACTATTAAAAGACTTTCTATGTATAACTGCTATACAAACAGCGGTTTTCCAAGTTAATTTGAATTACTTTAATAAAGTCCAAGGTTCTGAGCATCCTTTGTTTTTAGCAGAGGATGTTATTTATGCAGTAAAAATGCCCAAAACGTGAAGCTATTGATTGTTGCTGATAAGTTTATGGATATTAAAGCATTAAATCATCACCACCCATTATCAACCATTTTGGTGTCTCTGGAAGCTGAAAGTGCTTGTGCATAGCTGGGGCCCTTGATTATCTCGCAGTGATCAATAAAAGGTTTTCAGCAGAAGCTTTTATTGCCATGTGGTTAAAATGTTCTTTCTGTACAGGAAGCATCCTGTACAGGATGGCTTCGGCTAGAGGAGAAAAAGAACAGTCCTTTGCAGGGTAACTGGGTTACACAAAGAAATGTAGGCATTATGTTGAGGTAGATATTGCTACTTAGAGCTTTTTCCCTCCATCTCCTGCTGCATTGTCTTAGGCTGGGAAGGTTTTCTTGCCTGTTATGGTGCTTGTCCATCAAGCTTTGAGTGTTTTAATTACAGCAGACCCATGGTGTTCAGGGAAAGGAGGAAATGGTTGGAAGCAAAGAAATAAAATCAGAGCCATAACTGAGAAAAATTGCTTAAAATCTGTGTGTCTGGTTAGCAGAAACATTGTGGTGGCTCTCCAGTGTCTAGTGCCTCGTGAACCTCTGCAGGAAAGGAAATGTAGAGCCTAGTCTGAAAGTACCAGTGCTGAAATGGGTGCTTGGTGTTGTGTGCAGGAGGCCTTGTGCCCACTGTCTTCTATTGCTCCTCTCTGAAGTCATGTGGGGTTCTGCCCTGCTGGAATGCTGACACTGCAGTTCCAGCCTAGAAATATCTCGAAATATTCCTATGAATTTAGCATTTTATTAGGCACATCTTATTGGGAGTACAGTATGTAGTGTGTCTTTGTCAGTAGCTCAACAGCAGCTTTCACTTTGTTTTGCAGACAGTTTCAATCCTGGAGCAGAGGCTGACACTCACTGAAGACAAGCTGAAGGAATGTCTTGAGAATCAGCAGAAAATCATTCAGAACAAAATTAACTGATTTCCTGAGATCAGACAGGAGCTGAAGGCATTGGGAAGTTTGAGGTTGGTTGTATTCCTAACAGACTGTGTGTGACTCGCTTTAACAATTTTGAGCACTATCTATTTTTCAATTGGAATGTATAGTTACTGTGTCTGTAAATAGCTTTGTTACTTTACTAAAATAAAAGCAATATTTTATTCATAAGTGTGGATAACAATTGTGATCTCTTGTGCCTTCCAGAAGTACAGCAGCCAGCATGTGGACTGAGTACTAACCAGGAAGGTCACATGTCTCCTGTCTCTGGTCCTGCTAAGTTAGTTTTAAAGTGTGTAAGCAACTCGGAGTTTCCAGATGCCTGGCCCAGGCTATATGAGGCGTATTGCTGAGATGTATGCTGGCTGAAGGCGAGAAGCAAAGTGCTCTCAGGATATTTGGGGAAGTGGTATTTCACCTCTGGTCTAGGACCATATTGAGCAGGTGAGGTCCTGTGCAACTGGCACCTGGAAGGGTTTGTCTCAGCCGAGTCTCAAACAGCAAATCTGACACAGGAGCTGAGACCCTGGATAATGTTTGTGCAGAGGTGATTAAATCTGACACATTTAGCCTGCTCCCATGTGCAATGTAGGAAAAATGACTGAGGCTGGAACAGAGGCCCCAGCATGTCAGATGCAGGGTGATTTCCAAGGAGATTTTGCTTCATCTTTGCTTCTTAAATTAAAGGCAGGGCAAAGAGACTGGAAGGGAGCTAAACAGTGGAATGTTTTCTCCATCATGGAACTCCCCTCTTCTCATACTGGACTGCCTTTAATTTTTGGTCATTTTGCAGATGTTTTCACAATTGAGTACCTCATAACTGGCACCCTTCTACCCTCACTGCTCCTCCTGACTTGTTTTGGTTCTTGAGCAGGTGTTCAGTATGTAGCTGCACAAGAATTTGAACTTCTGGGAGATCCTGTCTGCAACACCTTTTCTGCTAACACATACTGGTGGTCTCCTTTCTTGCAATAAACTCTGACCTGCATTTCTGGAGAAATGAGCTGCAGGCACTTGAGCACCTCAGGGTTACCCTCCTCACCACTGTCTGACCTTTGCAGACAGGTAGTAGACAGAGGCTGCCTCAATCCCTGCCCTTAGTGGTGCCTTGTGCCACCAGCACCTGCCAGCCTAGCAAAGCTTCCAGGGCCTCCATCTCCACATGTGTTGTGGCACTCTGGATGCTTGCCTGAGGACAGGCTGGCATCCTTACTTCATGTGGGATTTAGCTGGTTTTAAGGCCAGACTGTGTGGTTTTGGCTTTGGGATGGTCTTTGGTGTTGCACCTGATTCTGTTGCAGGCTATGTTGGTTGGGACAGCACCTTGGTGGTGTTAATGCTTCTCATTCCACATGGAGGGAGTTGGTTGTGTTTTCCTGCTAGTAATAGGAAGCTTCAGGTCTCCTTCCCTCCTGGTGCTGTGTACATTTCTAAGAGCCCCTTGCTGGCATAATCACAATGTTTCACTCCTTCATTTGTGGGAGGCTGAGAGCTTTTTCATTTCCATGCTTGGTTGATGATGAGTTTCTCTCAGCTTTGCCACAGACTTTGTTTTCTGTTTCCAGGCTCTGAGTCTGATAAATCATTACTTTCCCTTAATGGAATCAATTCAGTAGTGATATTATGTGCTCTTTCTCTAAGCTTTCAGTGGCTTTTTGCTGGGAGACTGACATCAATTTCATTGAAATGAGCTTGTGTGGTGGTGCAGATAGGTGGGGAGGAAGGGACTCAAAGATGCTATGGCCAGTTTGCTGCTAGGAAAAAAGCTGCTCCTGCCCTGATCTGCTGCTACTGAAACAATGACAAAAATCAGTTGTAAGAGCCTAAACTTTCAACTTGATCCTCAGTGTTGTGAGCTGACCTTTGGGATTGGGGTGTGGAGGGGGAAATTTAAACATTCCTACATCAGTTTTTAAGCTCAGTTGGTCAGAGTATGGTGTTAATAATGCCAAAGCTGTAGATTTGGTCCCTGTATGGGCTATTCACTTTAGAGTTGGAGTCAGTAATCCAGTCTGAGTTGGAAGGAACCAGTGGGTTCCTTCCGACTCAGAAGTGTCAGTATTCAGATGTACTTTAAAAACAGCCTTTACATCCTTTTAATGTGTAATTTTTAATGTCTTAAGAGACACAAGCAACTTGTATATAGTATTTTAGAGAGGATGGCAGTACAATTGACACCTTTCATGTGTGTCCAGAGGTACCCACACTTGGGCACTTTTGATACAGATGTTTTTCCTTTTCAGATGTTCTGAGTAAATCCATTTGAATGATTTAATAGTGCTTCTTGTAGTGGTCTGCCCTGCAGATAGGGGTGAAAATCTTAACTCTAAACCATTGGTCAGCTCTCAATCAGGGTGAGCTGGTACCCACCCCCAATTACCTCATTTGGTTTATGGAAATCATTTCCAGAAAGTTCTCAGTTCTCATTGTTGTTATTGGTTGTATTTTGCTGCAATATTTTCCATATTCCTAATCTCCTTCCCCCATTGGACTATCCCCACTTTCTCCACCCTAAACCCCTCCCCTGTGTTCATGCTTAAAGGTGTTGTTACCCTGGACCTTCCCGCTCTTTTTCGGTCCGTTCCCTTGTACTGTGTATGGCTTATGGTTTGTTATTTTCCTGTTATTAAAAAGTTCTGTTTCTGGACGGCCAAATCAGAGTGTCTCTCTCACAAAGACACCAAGGGTGGGTGACCTGAGCCCGGTTATCTCATCCGGGCTAGAATCGGACTCTTCAGCTTCTAAAATAGGTTAAGTGCTCAAGTGCTGAGGACAAGTGGGATGTGGGGTGTTGTGTTTTAACCCCAGTTGGCAGCTAATCCTCACACAGCCCCTCACTCACCCCAAGTGGGATGGGGAAGAGCGTCAGAAAACTAAAAGCCAGAAAACTTGTGGGTTGAGATAAAGACAATTGATCAGGTAATGCAAAATGTGGAATTCATTCACCGCTTCCCATGGGCAGGCAGGTGTTCAGCCATCCCCAGGACAGCAGGGCTCCATCAAATGTAACAGTGACTTGAGAGGACAAATGCCATCACTCTGAATGCTCTCCCTTTCTCTCTCTTTCCCCAGCTTTATGTGCTGGGCATGATGCCACATGGTCTGGAATATCCCTTGGGTCAGTTGAGCTCAGCTCAACTGGTTGTCCCCTCCCAGCTCCTTGTCCCCCAGCCTTCTCTCTAGGGATAGGGTGAGAAGCAGAAAAGGCTTTGGCTCTCTGTAAGTGCTGCTCAGCAACAACTAAGGCATCCCTGAATTATCAACTCTGTTAGCAGCACAAATTTGGAACAGCGCCATGGGAGCTACTGGGTAAAAAAATAACTATCCCAATCAAAAGCAACAGATTGGGAAAATTGCATTTCTTAACTTCTTGTTCCATGTTGTTGTTGTAGAGGTAATCCAGGGTGGAAGGGAGTGGTGAGTCAGGAGGAGAGGGAATCTTACACCCTTTGTATGATTTAGGTGGCAAGAAAGGTAATTTGAAAAGATTCTGACTGTATTATGTACCTTTTTTGTCCTAAATCTCAGTGATTTCATTTTTCCCTTACAACTCTTTTACCTGGAACAGGACTTAAAACATACCAGCACTACTGAAGACTGGCTATTGCTTGAGAGACAGGCAAGGCTTGGAAAATACAAGATTTACGTATTAATCCTTGTGCTTAAAGGTTGAACAACAACCTAAAAAAAAAAAACCAAAATCTTGAGGAGCCCAAATCCCATTGCCTGTCTTTTCCTGAGGCTCCATGCTTTATCTACTTAAGTGCCACAGTTTTTGAGTGCTGAGAAAACAGTAGCCTCTGGAGTGAGTTAAACCCACTCATGATTTTTTTTTTTGGTGGGCGAATCTGTCCCATTTGTGAAGCTGTTAACTCAGGGAGCAGCCAAGTGAGGAGCAGCCTGTGGCTTGTCCTTGGGCTGACATGGCCTCTGCATTGCCTGAGGACAAATCCTGCCTTGAAAACCTCATGTGGTGAGCTCTGTGCAGGAGGAGGCTAAGGATTTTGTTTTGGATCTCCAAGGCATAGTGGAAGCCAAGTTCTTAAAGAAGTGGTTTAATTTGTTGCCATTACATTTGCCAGACATATGACCTCACTAAACTTTCAGCAAGGGTTCTTTGTGCCAAGATTGGCCCCTGGGGAGCCCAGTGCTGCTGCAAATGGTTTTTTGGCTGCTGTAAGTATGGAGCATGTCAAACATAACCGTTATCTGTGAAAAAGTAAGAATCTTCAAGCACTGCCCACTCCCCTTCCTGTCTGGGAGCTGGAATTGGACAGATACAACAGCAGAGCTCATTACTAGGCAGAAACAGCAGAGCACTGTGGTACTGACTATCCTGGCTGGGAAATGCAATGGCCAGGAGCATCCTCTGCCCACAGGCTCATCACTGGACATGAGTCCACCAGCTCACCAGGAAGTAAAATCCAACTATGATCTAAGTAACTGGGCTAAAACTAGCCAGCCTCGTGGTACAAATCACTTATTATATAACCTCTTTAAAGAGCTGCTTTTGAACGAAATGTTTTTTGAAACACGAGTGAGTAGGAGGGGAGGGAAGTGAATCGTTTTACAAAGGTTTGTCACTCTGACGTGAGAGCAGGGCTGTTTCTTCTCTTGCTTTTAGAAACAGTTGGTCTGTGAGTGCTTCTCAACTGGCAGGACCTGATCACCTGTAGTTTTGGAAAGGAAATAAGCTGGGAAAGAAGATTCTCTTATTGATACTCCTCTGTGTATTTGACCTGGATTAAGTGTGCTGTAGGAAGTTTTACATGTGTCTCAGGGAAAGCTGGGATTTGTAGCTCTGCAAAAGAGCTGTCACTGCAGGCAGACATCACTCTTTAGTCCCCCTGTTCTCCTTGTCAGGGGAGATGTCTATAAATTACTCCTCTGTCAAGGTGCTCTCACAGGTTCCATGGAAGAAGAGCTTGTCAGAGTTTTGAGTGTGGGGTGGCAGTAAAAACACTGATGGGCTTCCAGGGCACAGGTCTCTGGCATCCTTTGCTTTCTCCCTGTCTCTCTTGGTAAAGGTGTGCTGAGAGCTTTTGTGCTACACTGTACAGGTGGTGGCTGTCGCCTCAGGTGCTGAGTTTGAAGTTATCTATCATCAATTCTGAGCAAGGGTGAGGGTACACGGCTAAACTATGGATAACCAAGCTGGGAGAGAGTGCTGTGAGGTGGTTTCTGGTGGGTGCAGAGCATTGTGAACACCTGGACATGTTCTAGAGGGTTATTTTCTGCTTAGCTGCAGCTGAGACAGACCAGGTGAAGTGACCACTGCTCAAGGCCTTGAATTTACCATCTGCAAGAAAGTCTTTCCCCATTTGACCACCTTTAGATTTCTTTATACTCACTCCATCCCTTCCTCACTGATAATGCAGTACCAATGGAAACACACTGTTCTGTTGTCACAAAAATGCTAGTCTTGAATGAGTGCCATGACCCAGTGTCAAAAACCTGTCACCCTGTTCTCCCTGGCTCTTTCTGCTCCCTGCAGGCACCTTCCATGCAGCTAATAACTCACTGCTGCCTTCCAGAGACCAGGCAAACTGAGGATACAGTGGTGCTCTGTGTGCCACAAGGATTTTTCTGCAAATTTACGGTGGGGAATGCTACTGAGGCTGATCCTGCTTACTGCAAGAGCTTGTGGCTGTGTGGAGCATGTGCCACTGGTGGTAGCTGTTCTTGCAACTGATGACTGAAAGGGTTAAGCTAAGCAGCTGCCTGGATGGAGCTCCTTCGTGGCCTCGATTCCCCCTGGGGTGGCTGCTCTTGGCAATGATTCCCTCCTCACGTTTTCACAGCCAGAGCTGAGCTTTGGTGTGCTGATCTTCCAACTGGAGGAAGGACTTCTGCCTGTTTCAGCTGAAATGAGCACTTTGGAGTGTGCTGGGCACCATGAGATCCTCCTGGCAGCATGGTGTGAGCAGGGGATGAGGGGGGCATTGTTGTTCCCCTTGTGTGAATCCACTCAGCTACAAGGGCTCTGTCTCCTGTCACATCTGGGCTATGTGGTGGAGCAGGCACCTTGTGCCAACCAGGGTTAACTGAGATGGTTTTCACCCCGTGAAAGCCTAGGAATATCCTTTTCTTTTTGCTCTTCTAAGCTGTGGATACTTCAGAAGACGCTGTTCTTTTCATCCTGGGAGCAGTTGTTGATTTCTGTGCCAGAATCTTCTGATGCAGGCCTTTGGCTGGAAAAGTTTCTCATTCCATGTTGGGTTCCCTAGGCTAGGAGCTTTTTCCAGGAGTTAGGGATGAAGATTTTGGCTTTTGGCACTTGTGCCCTGTGGACATCAGTCCTTAGAACCAAGACAGAGGTAACTGTGGTGTTGCAGAAACTGCTGAGTGCTTCTGGAGTGAGAAAGGCAGGCTTCAAGACTGTGGAGCGAGACCCCCCAAGGTGACCTGTTTGAATCTGGCCCTATCTATGCACTGTTAAGTTGATTAACAAATAACTCTAATGCCACTTGATCTCCTGCTTAAAGATCAATGCTCGCCTGCTGGGCTATTTTTCTTCTTTGTAGCTCCTGTTTCTTTCCTAAGAGAGAGATTATTTGACCTGTGTATTTGTGTGATATGTTTGTTTCTTTTACTCTGTTATTTATGAAACCAATAGGTCTTAAAGAGGAAGACTTACCACAAAGTGTCTGGAGCAAGGTGTGCTGAGGAGATAGTGAAGACCTGCCCACTGGCACAGCCTTTCCCATCAGCCCAGCATCTTTGCTGGAGAGAAGAGCTCACCTGAGCACAAAGGGGTGGATTGTCCATGAAAATGCCTTGGCAGCAGCCCAGGTGATGGAGGCAGAAGCAGAAATTCTTGCCTGAGTACCTGCAGGTCACACAGTGAAGCAGGGCCAGAAATAAGGGTGTAGGTCGTGATATTGGTGTTCTAAATTTGGCAGCCCAGGTGGGAGATGGGAGGCGTGGTCCACGCTTCATGCTGCAGAGGGTGCTGAAAATTCTTAGGATACCTTTGAGAGTGGTGGTGTTGAGTGTGCTCAGAGTGCTCTGGAGACATTGCAGCTGTGGTGAGGACAAGAAACAAAGCTGAGCCATTTTCTGTGTTTAGTCCCTTTTCCCACCCTTTGATAGCAATGGGCCTGTTGGTTTCCCTGTTTCCTGTGCACCCTGCCTGTGGGTCAGCAGAGCATTTTGGAGCTTATGTTCTTTGCTGCAACTCTCCCACTCTGCCTCTCCTCACTGTGTTTTGCCTTCATTGCCAGCTCTCACAGGAGAAGTGAAGATGAAAGAGAGCAGAGATGATTGTATTTAAGAGAGGAGAGATGATTGTATTTAATAGCAATGAAAATCGGTGTGGTGATTGAGGGGGTTTTTTCCTTCCTGCTCTCATACCTATAGAAGTTGGGAGGCAGCTTTGAAATCTCACGTGGTCATTTGTCCAGCCCTGTACTGCGCTTCATTGTGGCACCAGAGGGGAGGGGAAGGCCAGGTTGTATCTATGTTGTCTGGATGTTGTAGCCTGCCCCACTAGACAGGAAAGTCTTTTTCTCCCCTCACTTAAATGAAAAGCCCTTTTGCCCCCTTCTTCAAAGTGCCTCTACCCTAGTCCCATCGGGTAGCAACCTGCCTTTTGGATGCAAATACTTGCTAATTTACAAGGTGGGAAAGGAGCAGCAGAAAGCTAATGAAGGTCAGCTGAAGTCCCAGCAGTTCACAATCTGGCTCAAAGAGCTGTGGGATCAGCTGCCACTCATCCTGCAACAAGCTGCTCTGACCCTGTCCTGGGAGCCTACTCTTTGAGAGAAATTTGCTGGAGGTGGAGAGGTGCTGAAATGCCACATGATAAATCTGCAGCAGACACTGGAAAATGTTTTGCCTGTCTTCAAGACTGGCATGAAATGGATGCTGTGGTATCTTAAGATGTTCAGAGGGCTCAAGGCTGAGCAACTCCCATGGTTGGAGCCAGTCTGTCTGTCTGTCTGTCTGTCAGCTGTGAGTGGCAAGGCAGTGCAGCCACCAAGCCCAGAAGCAAGTGCATGCTGTGGCCTTGGCACAAACCACTTTAAAAGCATGACTGTGATTCTTATGCCAGAATTTATTTAATGTCCTGGGAGACCCTTTCTTATCCTTACCAAGTTCCCACCACCGTGGACAAAACGCTGGTCACTGCGAGCATCTTCCCCTAGCCTTTCCAGAGTGCAGGATTTGGCAATGATCCAGCTTTTTTCCTGGTGTGTGGCATACATACCTCTCCTGTGGCTACCTCTAACCTGCCTCCATCTTCATGAAATCCTCCTGCCTGCACAGACCAGTGAGATTTTCCTTTCCTGCCCACCAGGGAGATGCTGAATCTGGCTTCACCTCCTCCCCAGGTATTTCTGCTTTCCCCAAGGCATGAATCACCCCAGGGCTTTTGATGAGCTGTGGCTTTGGGAATGTGCAGAGCTACCCTGTGTTGGCCACTCCTCTTCTTAGGATCCCATCACCCTTTTCCTGCTAAGCAATCTTTGTTTTCATCCAGTGAGAAGTTTTATGTGATTTAACTATTTAGTTAAGGTTTTTTTCCTTTCTTGCTGTTGCTCTTAAGCTGCATGGAAATTGTTCTTAAGAACATTTGCATCAGTTCTTCTGAAGTCAGTTCCTTGGCAAACTTAGCAGTGCTGCTAAGTAATCCATCCACATCTATCTGCACTGCTTTAACTAATAACTCCACTGAAGTCCCTGAGGTTAGTTAAAATGAGCTCCTGTGGCTAAACAAAAGGGGTTTTGGAAGGGATTTAACCCTTTGCCTTCCCAGCTGCACTCATTGAGTGGTGAAGTCCCAGCGGCTGCCTGGGAGCTTTGCCTCACTGAAGGGGAGATCAGGTACTGACATGAAGGTTGCTCAGAGCTGGGGCTGGGGCCAGATGGCTCACAAGGCCCCTTCAAAGCTCTGATGAGGTGTCCAAATGCAAAACACGTGAGTGCAGAGGCACAGCAGTGAAATTGTTCTTGACTCAACACAGCATCTTTGCAATCATTTACAGGACTGTTGTGCTGGAGAGGCTCTAATGCCTCCTTTCCTCTCAGTCACAGCACTGTTTTTTTCTTTTTCTGAAGCCTTTTCTTTGCTTGAATTTTCATCCTGGCTGGATATAAAGCTGCCTTGTGGCCTTGTGGGATGTGTTGCATATTGTCCCTGCAGCTGGTGGTCAAATCTGTCACATCTGAAAAAGATGGGTTGATGGTGCAAAGTGTGGAAGAAGTTTTTTTTCCAGGACACTTTGTGAGGTTGTGTTTTATTTTGTGGTCTTTGTTCTCATGCAAGGATTAAGTCCATCAGGTGGTATAGACTCTGGCCCAGAGTCATGACATGGCTTTGGAAACCTCTCATCACCACTCATCTAGCATGACAGACAGGTAAAGCCAGGAAAACATGTCAGGAATGCTAAAGAAAGCCATAGATGTGAAAATTTAAGAGGAAAATCATGGCTGCAGCTCCCTGAAAAGCTCAGCAGGGGCTATGGGTCCACTCTAATGTTTGTTTGCCTCTACTTTCCTGTAGCCTCTCAAGAAGCCTGGCCTGACTGAGAGCTGTGTTCACCATATTTCTCATCACCCTGGCAGTCGTGGGCTTCTGCAGGCCCCACAGCTGAGGTCCCAGTTGGTGGGTTTTGCAAACCCCTTTCAAAAAGATTTCAGGGCCAGTCCTGAGAGACAACACAGGGCTGGAGGGGAAAAAAATGTACCACTTGTGTGTGCTGGTATGTGTGTGAGTCAAACTACATCCAAGAGTCTGGGACTGTGATGGAAACAGTCCTTTTCTCCAGTTGATAATCCTTCCTGGAGCCCCAGCACATCCCTGCTGGAAGGTTTCTCTGCACTCCTGTCTGATGGAAGCTGTCACATAGATGGAATGTCTCGTCATCCCAGCATTGCACCGCCATCCTCTATATCTTTGCTGGAGACCTGTGAGATAGGAGAGGTCATGCTCTGACCACTCTTTATGGGCAGGGATCCTGACTCACTGGAAGGTGATGTGACTTGTTTCAGACCGTAGCACTTGCCTGCAGGCGGTTGTGCTGTGACCTCCAGCTGGGACATGGTGAGGCAGGTTTGGTTGAAGCTCACTGGGTGCTTCTGGCAGTGGAAATGTGGCGTGGCTGGAGCATCCAGCTGTTCTGCCACTGCCTCAGCTAGCTTTGCAGCCTGTGTGGAGCTCAGCTCTGCAGCTGCAGTGACTGAGCCAAGACTAGCACCTGTATTTCTGTTTCTTTTGGATGTCCTGTGGGACCCTTGTGGCTTTGCCTACTGGAAGGCACCCCAGAATTTGGGTGCTGGGTAGGGATGTGATGTTGCAGTGAAAGTTTACTTTGGCTGTGGACTCTCTGTCCTGAGCTGGAGCTGGCGACTTGACCCTGGAGACCTAGGCCTTTTTCTCCATAGACACGGATAATATTTCTATGGAAGGGGTGGTGTGGAAGTCAAAGCTAAGTGGTACCAGAGTTACTGATGAAAGACCTGCTGGTATGGAAAGCTCTGAGAAACCTCACTGTGATGATGTTTTCTCCTCTGTTGTTACAGTCCAGGAGATGGAAGTGTCAGTCAAAACAGAGGCTGCTGAGGGTGAGCCAGTCTCTTTGGAAATTGCAGAACAGCATCCTAAAGACATGTCCTCACAGTTGCCTGCATCCCTCACCAGTGTCTGTGCTTGGCTGAGGAAATAGCTCATGGCTGTTGAAATGTGTTTGGTTGGATGACAGCCCAGGTGCAGAGCTCTGGGTGCTCTTTCATTTCCTGTGAACTTTATGGCTCATGTATCGAGTGCTTTCTCAAGAGAGGTTATTCTTGTCTCCCACACCAAATCTCCTCCCTTATTGACTCTTCACAGGATGGTTTATACACTTGGATTTTGTGTCTTAATTCTTCCTCTTTGTCTCCTGAGGGTTTCATGGCTGTTAGGTTCACTGGAGCCCTCTGAGAAGAGAGGGATCCTTTTCTTCCCTGCAGACCGCATCTCTTGATAAAAGGCCTTTCTCCCTATTGTGTTGTGCTGAGTAACTCCTGTTTGTGTTAAGCAGGAGTGTGTCCCTGCTTCAAGTCCATTTTCTTGCCTCACCCTGAATATGCTCAGAATTTGCTAATAGGATTTGCAGTTTCTGACAACCACATCTTTCCTCAAGCATCAGGGGTGGAACAGACTATTGCCACCACTTTGAAATTGATTTCCCTGGTGGTGGGCTTTAGGTGCAAAACCCAAATTTAAGTTTTCCTTCCCAAGCCTCTCACTGCTCTCCCATTGCTCTGATCAGCCAAGGCTGGTGAGAACCTGCCATTCCAAGCAGGATGCTGGGATGGGGGAGGCAGCAAGGTCCTCTGCCATCAGTGCTGTGTGGCTTGGTGGCTTAGCTTGTACAGTGCAAGAGAAAGCATCTCCTGTTGTCCAGCAAGTGCCATACATGGTGTGTTCCTGATAACGTGCAGTGGGAAATCACCTCTCAAACCTGACCCATGGATAAGATAAGCCTGTGTTGGATGGGATCTGCCCTGGTTGGTTGTGTTACACCTGCACTGCACAAAGTGGGTTGCTCAGGCAGTGTTCCATCTTTCTCTAATGCGTTTAGGGTGACACCTGCACTTTCACCATTGCCCGGGGTGGCTCAGGGCATGAGGAGAGGTGCTGCAATAGGCAGGGGAAGAAGCCAAGCAGTGAGGCTCTTCCTGCTTAGGCTGGCTGCTGTGGAGTAGAAGGATTTTAGAAATCCTTAAAATCAACACAATTTGGATGTGCTCAACACTTCCCCTGAGCTTGTGAGCTTGATTTTCCCCCAGACAGCTCAGTTCCCTCCACCCCATGCTGTGTGGGGCTGTGCAGCTGAAGGAAGCTGGGGAGGTCGGTGTCCTCCCACAGCCACAGGGGAGGATTAGCTCCCTAAACCACGACAAGACAATGAGCTGCAGATCAAATTGCAGATCAAAGGCAGATGAGGTTCGCCAAGCTGTGTACACTTCATCTGCCCTTCATCACCCAGCCTCCTTGGATCCTGCCTGGGGGTCTGTAGGTCATCCAGTGGTGTGGGAACAGTGCTTTGGTGGTCTCTGTGTGCAGATTGTGGGGACAGATTAGGCTGCATTGGAGGCATAATCAGATTATCTTATCTTCTCTTATCTTAAATGCCATCTCTTATCTAAATGCCCTCAGTTGTGCCTTCTGCAACACAAACTTAGACATTTGACTAGAAGTGAGTTTACCAGGTGGTTGTTGTGGTGTGGCTGGGTGAGCAGCATGCCTGGCTCTGAAGGGAAGCTTGCAATAACTTGTCTTTGGTGCATGATGCTTGTGGAAAGCCTCTGGGCTGGCTGACTTCAACTGTTTGCTTCCACAGGACCCCATGCTTGGAGTGACTGTAGTGCCCTAGAGAGTGAGGTTTCATGTTGTGGAGCTGAACTGGCACTCAGAATATGGTGAGTGAAGGTTAGGGAGTGTGACCCTCCAGCTTCACCCCAGTTTCACCTAGAAACAGAACATCTGTGCTATTAGGAAACTCGTAACTGGTGTAAGCTCTTGTTGAAGGAGCTGGGTTTTACTGCAGTAAGAATGTCCTTAGTCCAGGACAGATGTTGCTCTTCTCAAAGCCCATCCAGTGTTTCTGCACAAGCTCAGTTTGTGTGGGCTGTTTCAGAGGTCTGACAGTTATTAAATCTTACGACCCAGGTCAATAAAACTCCTGCTTGGCTCCCAAGCTGAAGGAGCTGATGTCACTGGAAGCAGTGCTGCGTGTGCCATGGTTATGGACCATCAGGAACTGAGGTGGATCTAGAAGAAATGCTGACTGCCTTTTTTGAGGTGCTTGAGAGCTGAGGTAGAGCTGAGAGCTCTTAGAAATGTGTCATACCTGTTGCAGGTGTTGAGGAAGTATTTGAAGTACATGCTACACACAAAACTTTCCCTCTGCCCAGGACACAGGTGGGTTGTGAGCTGTGCCAGGGTACACAGTCACTGGGCAAGGATGGACAAGTACCTTGATGGAAATAATTACACTATTGCATTCTCCAATTAGTTGTCTTTCCTAATTTCCTGCTCCAGTTTTGACATGTGTGGGTAGAAAAACAACTGTGAATCTTTTCCCATAAAAAGTGCCTTTGTTTTCCAGCAGACTAGATCTGATCGAAATGTTTTGGGGTGGGAGGTATTAATTACCCTTAGCACAAACTCATTTTGCAATGCAGTATAAGGTGTAATGGCCACATCTGTTATCAGGAACTTGGAGCCTCATTGCTCTTTTAGAGGTAATTCTCATTTTCTTTTTCTGTTACATAGATGCCATAGATGTTTCCATATACTCAATCATGTTGTGGAGGAGGAATCAAGCAGCAATTTTCTGGTTTTTCATTCATGATTAGAGACCTCTGGGGTCTTTGAGGAGAAAAAAATGGCAATTTTTTTTATGAGAAAGAAAAAATTTATTCTCCTGTTTGAAATTGCTTTTTTCTTACTGCTTAGTTGTTCTTAGTCTTCCAAGGGACAAGTGGTTATGATTTCCCTGCTGTTGAAATATAATAGGCTTCTCTTTGGGTAGCATTGGGGAAAACTTTCTTTACCAAATGTGGAAATTTTGGGAGTCAATTTAGTGCTTCAGTGGAGTCATTCTGCAACGTCAGCAGGGTGATATTTACTGCTAGCCAGCATCTATTGCCTTACTGTGAGTGAAGTTGGGTCAAAGACTTGGGTGAACAGCGATCTTGCAAAAAAAAGTCACCCTGAGCCCATCACAGATTTAGCCTGACTTTGGTCAGGGTAGTGCTGGGATTTTTGCTGCTCCCCTGTGCTCAAAGCTCTCCCTTGGAATTGCATCCAACTTCCTCTTGCTTCCGGCAAGATCTGAATCCATTTTGTCCAGTTCCTGAATCCTACCCATCTTGTTTTATTCAGCATTTTTCACTTAAGTAAGAAGCTGCTGAATTTCTCCTGTGTTAAAGCTTGTGGAGATAGGGGAAAATGAACTCTTGAATGATCGAGGCATTAGGACATCAGAGCTAATTTCTAAGATGTCAGGAAGGAAAAGGCTCTCTAACTCACAGACCCTGGCTTGGCAAGCTGTTGCTGTGATGTTACCTGCTTGGCTAGTGACACCTGCATGCTTCCTCTCTGGCCTTGGATTGTGAAATGACTTGTTGAAGTTCTTGGTGTCCCCTTCCTGGTGATGTGGTCCTTTACCACAAGCTTTGGAAGGCTGCTGTGACCCTTGGATTAAAATAGAAATCAAGGAGAATTTAGGAACTTTTTTGCCCCTGGAAAATACTTGCAAATTTTGGCTTGGGCTGGACAGCAAGGCAAAATTGACCAAATAAATTGGAGACATCCAGAGCAGAAATGTCTCAGGCACAGCAGCTCTTCAGAGCAACAAAACAATTGGACTCCCTTTCCTCACAGGAAGGTCCTTACACAGACCTTCCTCTTAGATTCCCAGGGAATAGAGCTGAAGTCTAATTCCAGAGATCTGGGCTGGAGGACCTGGCACTGGGGACAAGTGCAGCAAAGATGTTGTCTCCCCTTCTGGGTGTTGAGATGTGATAATGCAGCCTTGTGTGGGTGTGAAATGTCAGCAGTGAATGTTTACCCAGGGTGCCTGACATGATGTGCAAGGATCTGCCTGTCATTTTGGCATTTGTTGACCATCTGTTTCTTGCTGTGGAGGTGTCTCTTGCCTTTCCTGGTGTCTTCCTCAGCCTGATTCTTCTCTTGTCAATCATGATCCCTTACTGCAGGTGCTGCTCTCTCTCTCTTGCTGGTCTTCCATCCTAAGCCTGCTCTGTAGCCTTCTTCCCACCAACATCCTGGTATGGGGGTTTGGATTTTCATGGTGGATTTGATTCCATGAAGCAGCACCCCTTTTGTGAACTTGTTTTTCCTCATTTAAGTGGTTCTTGCTATCTCTCCCTCCCTTTGACGTGGAAGAGACACACTCAGGCTCTGCCTGTCTGACTTGCACTTGCTCAGGCCCTGGGGACTGCAGAGCTTGTCCTGACATGATCCTGCAGGAGTGGAGAATCCTGTAACACAGGGGAGAGAGCATTCATTGCTGGAGTAACCAGGGAAGTGGGAAATGCCTGCCTGTGTTAGAGCCCTTATGGTGTATCTCCAAAAAGACTCTGCTCAGGGAAGAAGCTCCCCTGGTTGTTTCCCCTCCCTATTCAGGGCTTGGCAGCACTGTAAGAGAGTGTCCTTGTGCATCTGTGGGAAATTCTTACCCTGACCCCACAGGATTGGGTCACTGGTGGAGGGAGAAGGGACCATGTGCCTACTGCAGCCTCATGTTAAGTGGGATGTAGCTGTAGTCAGTTCTGCCTTGCTTTTGGTGCTGGGGAAGGGATCATCCCTTTTTCTCCCACCTCTGAGACAGGAGTTTTGTTCTGCTGTGGGGGTGCCTTTCTCTAAGGGAAAAGGGGAAGACCCAGTAGGAACAATGCCAGAAAGATCTGATCCTGTCATTTCATCCCAGCCCTGCGTAGTGCTGGGCACACTCTGCTCCAGCCACCACCACAGTGTTTGGGTGGGCACGGGGAGTCCCGTGCCTTGGCTTCTTGGCCATGACTGGTTCTTGCATTGTGGTTTCTCCTCCCTGAGCAGATGATGAATGAAGGAGAGTATTTCCCAGGACATCTCTCCTGGGTAAGCCTCTATGGTGCCTTATGTATTTTGCAGGATGGATGCGTTGTGCACTTTTCTCTCTGGCTGATTCAAGCAAACACACTCAAATAATCTTGCTTTTATCTGCCCAGGTCCAGACCCTGCTCAAAGCCTCCTCTTGGCGTGACTCACTCCTGGGCAAGCCCTGGAGAAAATAGATGTGGTAATTCAGTTGCAGATCCCATCCTTTTCTCATGGCCCTGTGGTCAGCTGGCTTTGTTAGATGTGCTCCAGGTGGCTGACAGGAGCAAGGTGCTCTGAGCAGGAGCCTTGCATCAGCCAAGTGTCTTCCTGCCTCTCCTGCCTGCTCCAGCCCTCCCAGAGGCATCCTTCTGGTTGACAGGATACTTGGTCCCACAGCCAATTTGGGACACTTTCTCTCAGCTGTGACGCTTCGTGACACTGTGGGACATTTAAATGGTAGAGTTGTTGGTGTAAACTGGGTTCTTGATCCATTGAGCAATTCATATGAAGTAATTAATAAAAAACGTGCACTGTCACTTCTGTTGATGTCCTGGCCTTTGCTGGTTTCTGCGAGGGTAAATTTTGTTGGCTGAAAATTTTGTTGTTTTTACAGAATGCTTTTTTTTATCATCCTGTTTTCCTTTCTCCTGTTTTGCCTTTCTGTGTCCTCCTTTTTAATCCTTAAGTAAAACCTCATCATAAACTAAAATCAATATTTTAGGAAAAACAACACATAAAATTGAAGGGGGAAGCTGGAATCCAATTTGATGAATAATGCTCAGAAAAGCCTCATCTATTTTTCTCAAAACAGCCAGTGCACTACTGGCTTGATTTGCTGCTATAAATATTGGCCAGGTTCTTTCAACACTTGGGAGGGTAAATGAGAGGCTGTTTCCAGGCTTGGTTGGTATTGCATGTCTGGGATGATGAAAGGGCCAGAGGAAGGGGCAGATGTGTAATTGTGAGCAGGAGCTCAGCTGTGCACACTGTCAGTTTGGGGTGCAGCACAGAGCTGAGTGCTTGATGTGGGATCTCCCTTTGCCACGGCTCCAACACCAGCCTGAGTGATAACTCATGCTGGTTCTAGCATGGCAGGATGCTGGAAGCCTTCCTGCCCACACGAAGAGCTGAACCTTGGTGACATAGCACTGGGTGCACCCCTGACATTTCCGTGCTGCTGGAGGCTGAGGGGTTTGGAGTGCTGACACTCCCCACACAGCCCAGAGTGATGGAGCCGTTGGACATCTGTGGGCAGGTTGGTGTTGTGATGCCCTTCCTTCCTTCCTTCCTTGGGCTTTAGGAGGAGCATTTTTGCTTCATCAAGTCCTACATGTGACAGCTGAAGCTTTGTCCTCTCTGTCTTCAGTGAATCGAGCTTTTGTTCTGCTTTCCTTCACAATCTACATTATCATAGAGCCATAGAATGGTTTGGGTTGGAATGGACCTTCATTGAGTTCCACCTTCCTGCCATGGAGATGAGCTCTTCTAGATGACACCTTTCACTAGGTGAGCTTGCTCAAAGCCCCTGTGCAATCTGGCCTTCAACATGGAGCCCTTTGTGCTTGTCATGCTGCTAACTCCTAAACTCACAGGACTTGTCTGCCTCTCATCTTTCCAAGCATACAAAGCCCTTGCTGTTGTTTAGCTGTCCTCCATCCTGTCTCCTGGGGCAAGTTGCAGCAGGATTGAGTGTGGTCCTTTTTGGCACAGCCTGAGCCTTGGATTTGGACTTGTCCCCAGCCCTGCCTAGTGCAGGGCTTGAGCACAGGCCTGAAGGAGGAGATATGTACAACCTTTGTGTGTCTGACTGGAAGCATCTCCTGTTTCCAGCAATTGTGAGGGATCCCAGGAGCTTAGAAGAAGAATCAGGGGCATGTGTAGACCCATCCTTCCCTGGCAGGCAGCCCTTGGCAAGCCATGGTTTAAGTTCTGCTTCCCCTGGCAAAGATGGTTTCTATCATGCTTAGCAGAGGATGGCTTCTCCAGGAATTTATAGCCTCTGTTATTTTCACAACTTAAGCTTGTCCTCCAGGCTCTGTGGAAATACCCCCATCACCAAGGCTGCTGTTGCTTTCCTGAGGGGCTGCACCTTGCAGGTTCAAGTCTGAGGAGGGTGCATCAGGCTGGGGTATGTCCTGCTTTTCACTGCAAGGACTTTCTGTCTTCTGTCTTTCATGTGACAGGGTTGACTTGACTGGCCAAATGATTGAAGAGACCAAGTCCTTGAGCACAGTTACCTGAAGAACAAGAAAAATTTGGAAATGTTTTTCCCTTGACTTAATAACTTTCCAGTGGAACTAATGACAAAGCAAGAGCTGCATTGCTACCACCATGTGTGTCCAGTGGTCTCTGGTGTACTTGCCATTGGTGCTACCCTGAGGTTCCTGGTCTGAGAGGGTTTCACTACTGTTGATTGGGGGATTTTTTAGCAAGTTGGCCAAGGGGGACTCTCCAGCAGCACTGCCTCAAGGATCCTGGCTGTGGTCCCTGCCTGTGCCTGGCCATGCTGCAGTTGGATCCAGTAGCATCATGTCTGTTTCCATGGCAACAGCATGTGCATGACCATAATAAAGTCAGATTACACCTCCTTCCCTGTGTGTGTGGGCAGAAAAGGAGTTTTCTGAGGTAAGAGCTCAAATGACTTGCAAAGGAGCATTTTGGCTGGGTAAAGGCAGACTTTCCAGTGGCTAGGGAGGCTGTTTGTGCAATGCTGGAAATGCTAATGAAGATTGAGTAAATTTTCTGGGATTTTTTTTTTTTGCTCAGCCAAGCAGATTTCATGCACACGTGTAGTAGGAGCTAAATTTAAAGGGTGATTGTCCAGAAAGGGCTACAGAACAGGTCTCTGAAGTCTGCTTGTCCCACAGGGTGATAACATGGGCTGGGTACTTTCTCAGAAGTGGCTTTAATGCTGTGGGATCCAGTCTCAGCTTGGAGCCTGCTGCTGGGATGGCTGTTTGTCATGGGCTGAATGCCAACAGCCAGGCTGTGGGGAGAGCTCACATACAGCCCTTGAATTTAATCTCTGAAGAGCAGGAGCTGGGCAGGACTCTTGGCTTGGCTAGTGATGATCTCTGCTGGAGATGTGGTGTAGTCCAAAGGGGTCCATTTGGTACCTCTGGAAGTCTTTTCCAAATGAGGCCGTGCAGGAATCTGAATTTATGAGTTCTTAGACCCTAGCACTGCAGTTCCAGCACTTCGGTTAAAAAAGCAGGAACCCTTTTAATGTGGTCAGACCTGGCCTTCCTTGTCCATTTGACTACAACTTGTAAAGTGAGGTTCCTGGGGGGGCTTAGGAGTGTAATTTCTACTTCAGTGTTGAACCATACACAAGACCAACAGGATTTAGGCACCACATGGGTTTTGGAGGACCAGGCATCTGAAGCTGTGCTGAAGTGGGAGTGGGGATGCTGAAGTGGGAAGGACACCAAAGAACCTTGCTGCATTCTGGGAATGCCAGGTGTATCTCAATGAAGTTTCTGTGGTGGCTCCTTGCTCAGTCTCATGGGGTAACATCAAAGGAGGCTTCCAGGGGAAACAAATAGAGACCAAGGTAATACCTCAGCATGGGAGAGCCTTGAAAGCCCCGGCTGAGGGAAATGTGCCTGATTGGCTCCAAGTAGGCTGGCAAAGCTGGTTCTTCCCAGCACAGTATGTGGGGCTGTGCTGGCCCTTCCCTGGATAGGACTGTTGGACACTGCCCAGGTGACTGGTTACAACAGAAAATAGGGCAGTGCTGGGGTAGGTATTGCAGCCTGAGGAAGCTCCCAGAAAGTTCTAGCGAAGTTAAAAAAGGTAAGGCCCCAGGTACTGTAAGTTAAAAAAGGTCAGGCCCCAGGTACTGTCAAATGTCACAGAGGTTCAGGACCACAAACATCCTGTGGTTTTGTTTCCCCTTCCCGTCCCTGCCACCACCTCTGCTGTATCCCCCAAGATGTGGCTGTGAGCTGAGTGTGTGTTTTGGAGGTGACACCCGGGTATAGCGCCCACTGACTCACCCAGTGGGTGTAAAAACCAGGGGCTGGCTTTAGCACCAGCCCTGCCAGAGGGATCTCAGCAGTTTCAAAGCATCCACACTGCTCAGCCCAGCCTGGCTCACTTTCAGCAGCCTTTTGCTTGAGCACCAAATTCCTCCTGGGGAACTGCAATATTCATGAAGGAGACACGTTAATTAGCAAGCCGTCTGCTCCCTGCTTTGGCATGTGAGTGGGTGGTGTTACCTCTGGAATTAGGTTGAAATCTGTTTGGTATTTAGGTGCATTTGATTGCAAGAGCTTGTAGGCCCCTTAAAGAGCACCTCTAAAGCACGTTGAGCTACACACAACCTTCATGTGATATGTTTTCTTTCTGTCACTCTGGGAAGTGCAAGAAGCTTTATTCCCAAGCTGGTGTCCCCTGGCCATCCGAACAAACTGTGGGCAGCTGACCAGCAGCATTCAGGACAGATCCAGTCGTTCCTGAGTGCATCCTCTCCTGCTGGCAGAGCAGCTGTCAAGAGATTGGTGATTATCTCTGTCTTGGGCATGGAAGTTGCTCAGGGGATGCTTATTCTCAAATTGCACTGTGTTTGGAAGTCAAATGAGCAAACCCCAGCTATGCAGCTTCACAGTAGCTGTGTGTGGTTTTGCTGCTGTCCTCAGCCTGGAGAAATGTCACTGAATCTGGTTGAGAGTTTTGAGCCCCAAAGTGGTTGTATTGCAGCATCTTATTGAACCCCAATGGCATGAAAGGGAGCACAAAATGGTAAAAACACCATCAAGCCAAATTAATTTCAAATCAATTTCTGGCAATTGCCACCACCATTGCTGTTTCAGTGCTAGTATATTGTCTTCAAGTATCAGTAAGTTTTGGCAACTTCTTGGGCACGAGGAGCCAGAATCTCTGGAATCAAGCTTTTTTTTCCTAAATCTTTTTAAGATATCTCCCTGTTCTGCTGAATTCTAGGAGTAAGAAGGTAGAAAGTGATGATTCTAAAAAAGACTAAGAATCTTGCTTGTGTTGTAATTGAGAAATGAAAGTTTCTTCCCTTTTGTAAATGATTATCAGTGGTTTCTATATTTTCTTCTTTTGCTTTTTGTTGTAGCAAAAAAAGGAGAGGGAAAAATGGAAGAAGTAATGAAAAGACCAAATGTTTTTAATTTTCTGGTTAATCTCTTAAGAGCTTTATAAAGCAAAGAAATGGCTCATGCTAGTTTTTGGGAAAAGGCAGAGAAATTCCAGTTTCTGCCTGTCATTTTCCCCCACACACACACTTGAAATAATTCATCCAGCCCTAAATTAAAACATTTGATTTGGAAACTGGGGCAGAAGGTGAGTGTTTGTGGGTGTGTTGGCAGGGGCATCCTGAACAGAGAAAAGCTTTTGGAAGGGCAGGATGCAGCCCCAGCACTGCAGGGTGAGCTATACTGGGACTGTCTTTGGGTAAAACCATGGCGGGTGTTGCTGGGGTGGATGAGGAGGTGAAGTTGCCAGCCCAGAAAATCTTTAAATACTTCCAACACAGGAGCTTAGCCCCCACTCCTGTTAATTTGGGAGCTACTCCCAGCTGCTGTCTCTGGCTCTGAGGGATGCCCCACTCCCAGGGTCAGCAGTCTTGGCACCCAGCACCCCCAGGACAGCTCCTTGCCCTCTCTGCCCGAGTCTTGTGCTGGGCAACAAAGGGAGTGGAGGAGAAACCCTTCCTGCAGTGAGGGGTGAGTGCCTCCTTTCCCATTGGAAGCCCTCTGGAAGATGTTCATCACTAATGCCTCGTTTCTGTCATTTAAATGAAGGTTTCTGCATCCACATGTGTTCCTGCTCTGGACCACATGAGCCTCTGCTCCAGGACCTTGTCCTTGGGGAACAGAGGCTTTGCTGAGCCCATGGACTCCTGGTTATCTACAGCATGAGGGTGCTCCCAAGTTAGGTTCAAGACAGACTGAGCTGGGTGAGTTGTTTCCTTCCTGCTATCCCTGAGCCTTTTCCCACCAGTGTCACCCAGCTCACTGAATAGAATCCTGGGGGGCTGCTGCTCCATGACAGTTCCCTCGTCTGGGTGCACCCAGCCCTGCTCTGTGAGCAGCCAGGCATCCTTTCTGGTGCTTCTGGAAGCAAATCCTGCAGCAGGGGGCCACTGTTGTGCCTGCTTTGCCCAGCTGATGATGCCAGGGAGAAGGCCTGTTGGGAGACAATGACTTCATGGAGCCACTCTGGGAATTGGTCACCCCTCCTTGCAGCGAGGGTGCTGGAAGGGAGCCCAGGAGAAGCACTGCCAACGATGTCTTCATCCTCATAGCCCAATGAAGGCAGTGTTTGCAAATGCTGAGGTGATGCTGTTCCATGAGAGGCCAGCCAGGGGTGATAATGTAGCTTTTTGTGGCTCTGCTCAAAGCCCCAAGAGCCTCAAGGTGTGTTTTGAGCTGTGGGTCACAGTGGTGGGTTTGGATGGCCCTGGAGGAGGTGACAGAAGGGCATTGGCTATTTGGCTATCAGCCAGGATGGCTGCTACTGAACCCCACAGTCCTGTGAGGTGAGGATTTCCCCATTTGCAGTGATACTGATGTTCTCCAGCTGCACCTGAAGCACAAGGGAGGATCTCCTAATGCAGCACGACTTTTATGGGCTGAATTGATGGCTGGTAAAAAACCCAGGCCTCGGTATGCTGTGAGATATCCCTGCATCCCACCATCACCTCAGAAGAGCATTGCAGAAACATTCCAGCCCTGGTGCAAGGGCTGCATGTGGCCAGAGCCCATCCACTCAGAGTCCAGGAAGAACTCCTTGCTTTTGCAAAAGTGAGAAGTGGGTTCATTGAAAAGATCTCCACTGGAGTACCAAAAGTGCTTTAAAATGGTCCGTTTTGCATTGGGAAGGTGTAGGAAATGCAGAATGGATGGTTCTTGTAAGCTGCCCCATCTGAAACACCAAAGGATGGAAGCGATTAATTAATTAATTTCACTATCTCCATTGGAAAGGTGCTGGCCACAGCCCTGGGAAGTGGTTGATGGGGATGTGGAAGGCAGCTGCCTCCCTTGCTTTGATCCAAACCAGTGTGAGCACCTATCTAGAAATGTGAGGTCATGCTGGCATCTTGCAGTGCTGGAGCCTGAGATGAGACATGGCTTCTCTTTGAAGTCAGGACCAACAATCTCTGAAAATAATATTAATTAAACAAAAGCAAAACAAAAAGCAGGACCTACTACTCTCCACTCCTCCATTGGGAAGATACAGCAAAGCCTTTCCTGTGTTTGGGTTGGAGCTCAAAGAAGAGCAAGGAAGATTTCTAGCAGCCGATCTCAATTGTATGGTTAATTATATTAAATAATTATGGGATTTAGCCCACTTCCCGTGTGCCTTTTCACACCCTGGGTGACTGTGTGATGCCAAATGCCAGACAGAGCAGTGAGGGGAGGTGGACTCCATGCCTCAGCACTCTGTGCCAGCCCTTTTCCCAGTGTTGGTGAGTTCAGATGTGCCCAGACTCATGTTGGCTGCATATGGAGCATCTTGAGCAGGGGCTGATGCAGAGGGAGCATCCAGAGCACTCTGGAAGCTCTGGGATGATCTGGTGCACAGGGCCAGGAGCTGTTCTGTCTTGCAGTGTAATGAAACACCTGTGCAAATTTCCCCATAGCCTGGGCCTTGGGTGGAAACGTGTGGGATCATTAAATCAAGCCACTTAGCAGCTACTTGAAGATGGAAGGTATGAAATCCACATATAAAGTAGTGGTCATGGGTCTAGGCCTTCCCCTGAGCTCCTGACCAGTGACTCTGGCTCTTGGCCAGTGCCAAGAGGGACAGGCAGAGCTGGCTTGGCTCCAGCTGAGCTTCTGCTTCATGTTGCAGAATGTTTGGGGCTTGCCTGGCAAGGCCAGGATGTCACCTGGCATGAGGAGCCAGCCAGCAAGCTCAGGTGGTACCTGTAAAGACAGGACCTAAGGGAGATTGAGGAAGAGGTGTGCAGATATGGAACACAGAGCTAGTCCTGCTTTGGGGAATAGTTCATGCCACTTTCAGAAAGACTCTGCTTAACTCCTCTGCATTTGTGCTTCCTACTTCCCTTGGACTGAGATCCCAAGGAATTGGGAAGGAAACGGGGAGGAAGAAAAAGACTTTTGGTTTGAAAGGCCTTGTGTGTTTGGGAGCTTTCCTTAGTGCTTTGCTGCACGCACTCCAGAAGACAGCTCCAAGCAGCTCCCTGCTTATGTGTGTCCCTGCGTAATTCTGTCTTGCTCCCCCACCTTCCCTTCCCAGGGCATTAATTCCTGGGAGGTGGGGCTGTGCACTGGGATCTAGTAATGCAAAATCTTTGCCTTTGTTAGTCAAGACTGCAGGGTAGCAAGCCAATTGCAGGGGAGATCCCACACCACATATTCATTCTACATCTCCTCAGTGATGTATCTTCCCTCTGGGCAAGGGGGTGGACCAGAACCTGGAAGCCACATTTTTCCCTTGGCGACTTGTGCAGAGCTAGAGCAACTCCAAGGACGGCTCCCAGGCTTGCTGCCTGCTCCATGCCAAGTTACAGTGGTACAGGGGCTGAAGGGCATCCAGGTTTTGGCTGGAGGAGCAGCAGTTCTGGTATGAGCAAAGAAGATGCAGGCAAGTTGCTTTCTTCCTATTCCACTGCGTGTTGCCTTCCACACATGTGCAGTGTGAGGGATGTTTTCCCTGCCTTTGCATGACTCCGGGTTGGTCTGTAAATCCCTGTCCCCTGCATGGGGATGCAAAGCTCCATCAGCTGAGGCCTCCCCAGGTGACATTCAGCATGTGCTTCCCTGTGCTCTGACTGCCTCCCTGCAGCCTCAGCTCACAAGCATCACTCAGGCTTTAGCATCTGCTGTCTTTAGCTTTGCAGCCCTGATATTCACATTGGCTTCATCACATGTTATGTGCTGCTGACTGTGGGATGTGCTCGAATATTGAGTAACTTCCCAAGCTGAGCCTTGGATCTAGGAGTGTTTCTTTCCACTTGGGTTATGAAGAGAATTTGGATAGGTTATTAGAAAGAGATGCTGCCCTCCCCAAACTGTTGATGGGAGAGGCAACTACCAGGAGAGAACTGTGTTGGAGGTTTGCTTGAACAAAGCTAAAGTGAAATTCTACTGGCGATGTCACACTGGATCTCAAGATACCTTAAGTATTTTGGAGAGGACCAAGACTCATGCTAGATGGTAGTAAACTGCTATCAGAGGGGACATTTGGGAACCAAAACCTCAACTCTAGAACTTGATTTTGGGTTCCTCTTTCTTACAAATGGGGCTCAGCACATGGGACCTGCCTCACCCAACAGGATGAGTAACACATCAGCTGTATCCCCTTTCCCAAAGCTCCCATTAGATCACTTTAAATCCATCCCTGCTTGACCTTTGTGTCCAGTTTAAACAGCATGACCAAATCCTTGCCCATGGGGAGGCCTTGTTTGATTGTGGAGGTAGTAAGATGATTTGAACACAAGAGCTGATAGTTTCAAGTAACTGAAACTTAACCTCGCTGCATAAAGCGTCATTGTCCTGCCACAGAAATCCTCTGTCTGGGAGAGCACAGCTGCAGGGGAAATAAGTGCTCTTCTTTTTTTCTTTTTCTTTCTCTTTTTGCTGTTTATTTGTTTAAAACCCAGGGCCCTTGGGTTGGTTTGCTCCCGTTGGCTGCAGCGGAGCATTGATCTCTGTGGTGGTAGGTGCTGAGCTCTGCCTACAGAGCTGGGGCTCCCTGAGCGACTGTGGGGCAAATTCCCTTTAATCCAGGGAATTAAACCCCAAGCAAAGCCATTGATGGCCGTGGCTTTAGTTGAGATCCAGGCCAAATCCTGTTTCCATTGGAGTTAAATGGGAGCTTTAGCTGGTGGTTTCAGAGGGATCAGGTCTAGGACCTGCTGCCAGGTGTTGAGCACATCTGCCCTACTGACCTCAGCAGGATGAGCTGTCCTGCCCAGGGGTGGGTTCTGGCTTCCTGTGTGCTGCAGTGATTCTGATCTCAGAGTACTTAGGGTGGCAGTGGATGCTCGAGCTCTGCTTTGCCTCCTCTGTACAGGTCCTGACTCCAAAACAAGCCCACCTTGCTCCATTTGAGCCATCACCAGGCAGCAGCTGCTGATTTTGTCATTTGCCTTCTCAAAACTATTTACTGGTATGGAAACAGTTCATCACTGCCTGTAACCAGCAGGAACACCAGCAGGAACACCAGATCCTGACAGCATCTGTTTTGAATATCAAGGCAAGTGGGCCTGGGACAGCTTTATCTGGGGTAGAACATTACTACTGGTGTTGTACTAGAACTGCTACTTGCCTGCTGCTGCTGTGCCATGAGGCCAGGAAAAGCACACCCAAACAGGTTGTCCTTCCAAGGTGTGTTGGAGTGAAAAAAACAGGTATTTTTGGATACATATATATATGAGTAGTTGTTTTGGACAGAAACGGCTGGTTCTAGGTGTGGGGAACTGCAGGAGCATCCACCTCCATCAGTGCTGCATCGCCAGCTCAGGGCTGCAGAGACCTGGCTCAAGACTGTGTTGCCCAACACACGCAGCCATGTTGTTCTTCCAGCAGTTCAGACTGTGAAGGTAAGAGGCAACAGTGTTATTTTGTTTGCTTAGTTTTATTTATTAAAAACTTCTTATATTTTTTAAATTCCTCACTCACACAAGTCCATGGGGTGGGCAAGCAAGGTCTTAGTCCAGCTGGTTTGGGGCACATTTAGAAATTCCCACAGGGATTTTTTTATCTGGGAGGGCTGGGATCCTCTCTTCCCGGTCATAGCTAACATAAAAACATTTCTACTGATTAGTTGCACTTATTTATTTGTCCAAACACACAGCAGCTCAAGCCTGTATTTTTGCGTGTACTCGAATGTCTTCCAAAAGCCACTCCTACCACCCCTGCAAAATAGTTGGAGGGTGACACAAGAGTGATAAACATCTGGCCATGGGAATGCTCTGGAGTGAAGTGGTGGTGACTTCACTCCATGTGAGACCAAAATAACCCAGGCTTCATGCCCTGGTGTCCCAAGGGAGAGGTGACCCTGAGCACCCAGCTCAGGAAAGTCCCTCGCTCAAGGAAGAGGTTTCAGTAGATGCTTCATCCAAGCTTTTCTGCTGGAATGGATTGAGGCTGGATTTGTGATTCCAGTGTTTGTGCTGAAATCCATGCTTAGCGTTGACTCACAGGGGCAAGCAGAGGTTTGTGATCTGTGGCAGGAATCAGCTGTCCTGTTTGTCAAAGCTTCCAGCTTGATGATGGTGGAAGATGTAAGAAATTCTGCTGCTTGGGACTGTAATAATGTCACTTAATTGCTAAGACACTGGGAAAGCCTCTGAGATTGAGTCCATACCAACCATTGATTCACATACTAGTGAAATCCTGCTGTTTTAAGTATATTCCTAGACAAATGTGATTTTTGTGCTCTGGGGAGTTAGCAAAGTTTTATTATCTGTTATTATTTTTCAAACATTGCTTCTACAAGCTACTCACGCTTCTGCAAGAAAATATCTTTGCTATTACTACTAACTAGATGTTTTTGAAAAACTGTGGAAAAATGAATGCTGAAATGAAATCCAGGAACAATTACATCATCCAGTTCTGAAACCTTTTTAACCATAAGTTATTTTCTCTGTTTTATGGGTGTCTTCCCTAGTCTCTTCTGGAATGCTTTGGGTTTTGCTTAAAAACATTGCAGTAGTGGGAAATGGTTTTGACAGAAGATCTAGCCCTTTCTTTTGCATGTCCTCAGCACAGAGGCAGCAACTATTAGAAGAAAACCCCAAGTATTTTCTGCCTGACGTGTTTCTCATCTGCCATTGTTGCAGACACTGGAAAATGCAGGAACACTTTGCCCAGCTGTTGGCAGTGCCCTGAACCTGCCCTGAACACTTGCTCTTCTTTCTCAGAGCAGCACAAACTGACCCTCCAAGCTCAACAGAAATTTCATGGTCCAGCTTTTTAGGCCCACACATGCCATAACCCACTCAGCAAAGAGCCCAGCTTGGCTCTGTGCCCTTGGAGGTGCTGATGGTGGGGGGCTCCATGGGCCGCCTCGTCCTGCACCTTGCATCTCTCCTAGCCCTCATCCACAGGGCATTTGCAGCTCTCTTAGGAATTGCTGGTGGCCCAGCATCCCACCTCTTTTTGACCTGCATCTCTAGCACTTCTATGCTTCCCATCTTCTCTCTGCTGCCCGTAATTAGGGGCAGATCTTGGACAACAGGAACAAGTAGGGGTGGGAATGTTGATGTGGCTCAAGCTGGCAAAGGAGGACTTCAGTGATGAACTCAGACAACAAGGACAAGGGTGGCTGTGCTCTGGGATGGCTGCGATCTCATTGAAAACCTTCCTTTCTGGACCTGGAGTTCTTCAGCATTTGCCAGACTCAGATCCCAAGAAGCTCTAAGCCATGTGTGGTTTGGCCTGCTCGTCTCAAGCTGGAGATGCCTGGTGAAGCTCCTGTTATCTTCCACAGTGGTCCAGAGCAGGGGCCTGGCTCTGCTTGCATCTCCTTGGGCAGAGGTATTTCCAATTGCCAGCATAATATCACTTTTCTCCTCCAGCACAGATGTGCAAGCAAGGAAACTATGTCAGATCATAGGGGCTTATCTGCTTTGGCCCTTGAGAAATTTCTTTTTCTTCCTTTGTTTGGTGACCTTATCCCAAACATTGTGCCTTATCCCAGCTGGTGAAGAGCTAGTTTATGATTCATGGCTGGAAAGAGAGGCTGAATCAGAGAATTTTGGCAGGGGCCAGGCTGAAGGTGGGGTTTGAGGATGGTACTGGCTGCAGGAGCTGTGAAGGCTCAAGCAGCCCCCCAGAAGGGTCCCCAGCTGTTCCCAAGTGACCTGCACCTCTCCTAGAGACTACCTCTTGCTGGCATCAAGATTTTCCTGCATGCTGCCTTGGTCCTAGGAGGGCTTTTTTTTCTCATACAGAGGGTTGCATGGAAATAACCTGATGTGGGAATTTGCTGTTTGCACTGAGGGGGTTAAAGTCTGTTCCCTCCTTCTAGGCTGACCATGGAAAATACTGCTCATGCCAGGGACTATGCAGGACAGAAACTAGGGCTCCTAGGATACAATTATACAAATAATACAACTTGTTCCACGAGCAGCGGAAACCAGCAAAGCCTGGTTTCCGATGGGTTTATGTGGTGGAGTAAAGGATGTGCATGAGCTTTTGCTGGCCACTAAAAGCTAAACACACACCATCCATCACCTTCTCATCAGCCACCAAACTTCACAAAACTTACATTCCTGTAATAACTGTGAGCCCCTGTACCGTGTGGCTGAAAGTGTCCAAAAATGAGAGTTGGAGAGGAGGGGTGCAGGGGTGGTGTGGCTGTGAGAACCTCGTTTTGTGGAAAATCAGGCTGTAAAAATGAGGATGCAGGCAGACAAATTCTGGACTAGTTTAATGATGTTTTCATCATTTTCTATCTCAAACTATGCATCTGCTTTGTGATGATGATCATTTTGCCAGGGCTAGAGGCACTGAAAGGCAGATGTTTTACCTGACAGTGTAACATGGTGTGACGTGGGGTACTTTGGGCCCACAGGGAGAAGTGTCATTCTGTTTGGCAGTCTGGCTTTTGGCCTTCAAACTGGAGAAACTTGTGTCTCACATCCTGTTTCAGCCCAGACTTGGCATTTTTGCATTGATTGTGCCTCAGACCTTGGGATATCTGGTGGTCAATGTGTGCCAAAAGCAGAGCCCTGCCCCTGTCCTCTGCACAAGGTGTGAGTGAACCCTGAGCTGACACTGAGAAGATGGGGCTGTCACATATCCAGCTTCTGGTGACCACATAGAGAAACCAGCAGCTTAGTTTTCTAGGTTTTTTTTCCTGCTGGGATCACATCAGCAGGAATTTTCTTTAATTTCTAGGAGACAATACACGTGTGATAGAGATGTTCAGCAGATGCACACAGGAGCCTCACAGGAAGCAGACCTTCATCTGTTTGTCACAAGCCTCTTCTTAGGAGCAGCACCAGCTCCTGTCACCCTTTGAGGGATAGAGGAGCAGTGGAGATAAGGAAGAGGTTTCTAACTAAACCAGACAAAGGCGTGTGTGATGATTGTTGTCAGGGTGTAGTGAAGACTCCTTGGTGATGCACTGTGGGGAGGAAGGGGAGTTACTGTGTCATTTTCATGAGGGTGGCAGTGGGACAGCTGGTGTCCCTTGACACTGAGCTACCCATCCCTGGGGAGAAGCCCCAAGAGAATTTGGTGTCCTGTGTATGAGTGGGGGCTGGGATAGCCCTGTTCTTGCTCCCACTCACCTGAGTAGGAAGCAGTGTGGTCCATACCCTCTCTCACTCATCCTGAGTCCAACATGGGGTTGTGGCTCTGGTGTGCTCCTTGTCAGTTTGTCTCTGGGTTTGAGGGATGAGCATAAAAGCTTTGCCCAGCCAGGTGGGGTGGCAGGAGGCTGTTTTGCCTCGCTGGGAGCACAGCCCAGAGCCCTGGTGTTGGCAGGAGGTGACAGAGCTGAGGTGACTTGTTACTGCCAGCACACAAGACGCTGCTGAGGAGCTCATTAACAGGGGGAGGAGAGGGTCTCGAGGTAAACAGAGCAAGGCTGGCAGATGACTGCACCATCTCTGTGCAACCTCATCTAAGCCTATTTATATAAATCATGTGAAACCCAAATTAGAATTTTATCCATCTGCTGTGCTGTAAGTCACTCTTCCACCAGCATAGCAAGCCAAGAAAATGCTCTTAACTCCCTAAGATCTGCCTTGAGTGTGAGCAAGTTTTGTATACAAGGCCCATGGCTATGTGGGGGTGCTATGCTGCACATCCTGCAAGGCTGCAGGACAGACTGTCACCAGGCCCTCCAGTAGACAGCAGTGTCTTGACATCAAAAGTGAGCCAGGCAGAGGTGTGGATGTTCAGTGAGAAGTCTCTGAGGCTCCTCATTGTGTGTGGGAGGACAAGGGCTCACCTGTGTCTCATTTGTGACACAACCATGGCTGAAAGCATGGAGCAAGACCATCTCTGCCTCACTCCTGTCCTGATGCTGACGCCCAAACACTGGGGTGAACTTGCCATGGTTTGGCACAATGAGGAAGGTCAGGAAATGCTCTTTGCTCTTTCCCATGTGTCCTACTTGTAACAAAGCAGTACTTTCAGCCTTTCTCTCAGGGAGGCTCTTACCCCTTTGCTTTACAGATACTTGATCACACCCAGGTAACCCCAGCATGGCCACAGCTCTGTGCCTGCCTTCATGTGTGGTCACTGAGTCTGCCACTCCTGTGGGGGACACCCTTGTCGGAGCATCCCAGGGCCACTCCTGTGGGAGCACACACTTGTTGGAGCATCCTATGGCCACTCCTGTGGGAGACACACTTGTGGGAGCATCCCATGGCCACTCCTGTGGAAGCTCACACTTGTGGCAGCATCCCAGGGCCGATGAGTCGGCCGGCTGGCCACTGTCCTGGCAGCCAGCGTGGGGCTGGTCCCACAACAGCACAGTAATTTCTAGGAAACACGTCTGCCTCCTCACATGGGAGGTCCCTGATGGAGATGTTGACTTACCAAGGGATCTTTTGACCTCTTTACCCATCACTGTTAGGATCTGTCTTTCTTGGCATTTTGTGCTTTTCCTGTCATTAAAAATAAAACCTTTTTAAAAATTAATGTTATTATTATTATTACTATTATTATTATTATTATTATTATTTTCCCCCCACTGAATTGAAGATTTCAGTGAACAGTTTGGGGGTAAACAAGCAGAGATGACACTGTGGAGGAACAGTTGGTCAAGTTTGTGAGAGATGGAGCCAGATCTAAATATGGCACAGCCTTGCTGGTACAGAGCAGAAGGAAGGAGGCATATGTGTCTGAGCAGTTGGATTGCTGCACGCTCTGTTAGATTTCCTTAACATAAGTGTGTATCTTCCTCTTTTCTTTCCTTTTTAGCATAAAAAAGAGTAGAAGCTGACCAAAAATGTCTTTGGGTAGAAATAGGGAAGGGCTATGAGGAGGTGATGGACCCTCTCCATCCCCGCTGGCCCAGTTTATGGGTGCAGGCAAATATGGCTGGATGAGATGCTTTTCTGCAAGGACCAAACCAGGAGGCTGCCCCCAAAATTTGGCCTGGCAAAAGCCTTTTCCCAGGTGCCCTCCATGCTACTTGGCATTTATGGAATGACCACTTTGGGCCATGTATCCCACAGAATCCAAGATCTGCAGGAGGGAGGAGGTCACGGTGTTCATCTTGAGATGCTGCACACTCTCAGCCTCTCAGCTGGGCCTCTGCCCACCAGGAGCAAGATGGACCAGGTGCTCTGGACACCCTCAACCTGGGTGTCTCCTCCAAAGTCCCAGGCCACTGTGTTGACAACAGAAAACCCAATTCCCTCTAGCAGTTAGTTCCTCCTGGGAAGTACATCTTCACACCCCACTGGTTGCATCAGCTTTTTGAGCCCCTTTGTCTGCTGACAAAAAGCCTGCAGAGAAATCAATGCCCTTAGAGTGTGTTTACTGCTGGAAAGAGCTGCACAAGGATTTCATTCTCCCTCTGAGACAGCCAGAGGTTGGACTATGCCGGGGAGACCATGTGCTGCAGGATGCACCCTGCCCCTCCTCATGTGGCTTCTGCCTGTCCTGGTGGGCAACTCACAACCCCTGGGCTTGGGGACTGAAGCTTTCTTGTCTGTGGGATGCTCTTGCTGCTTTTTCCCACACCCAGGGAAAGGCAGGGAGCTGGAGAGGAGAAGGCAAAGGTGAGACTGTTGCAAGCAGCTTCAGTCAGGGCTGTGCAGAACATGGCCTCTACTAGAAGGTCAGTATTTACCAGCAAATAGCATATAGTTTTCTTTTTATTTAATTGCATCAGTCTCCTTAACTGCATTTTAGATCAGAGACCCCAAAATCCTCAGCACAGGGGAAAGAGCTACAGAGAGAGAATGAAGCAAGGCAGGTCCCAGAGCACTGGTTGTACTGCCTGGTGTGTACCAATGGTGTCAGCTGCCTCACAGCAGCACCTCAGCTACTTCTCCTGCCCTCTGAAGACTTGTGTGAGAATGACCAAGAGCCAAAGGGCCCAGGCTGCTCCTGGAAGAGGAGAAGGCTATTGGTATTGCTTGAATGAAGGGGCTGAGGACAGTGCATTCACATCCTGGGAAAGTAGTTGGAGATTGATCCTGGTTTGGTCACCCACTGATGAGCTAATTTTTAACACCAACCATGTGGGTATAAAAAGGATTAAGCCTAAGTTTTAGAGCTTTGATCACATAAAAAAACATAGTCAAAGCAATTGTGTAAGTAGATGTTTCAAATGCCCTTTTGCAAATACAGAGGTTCATCTTGTTTAGAGAGGTAGAAAGAGGAATACAGAAACAATCCTCTGCAATGCAACACTGCTGCTTATTTCACAATTTTGCTTAATTCGTTTTTATGAACGGGCTTTTAATTCAGCTTAACTCAGTCTCTTTTCTCCCTCTGCTCCCCCTGTGCAATGCAATCCCATTTGTGTCTAGATTACTGGCAACCAGTATGTCAAGCTCTAGCCAAGCACATATTAAAATAAAGCTGCAATCTGCTGAAAAACAGGTTTTAAGATGGAAACAAATAATTAGAAACACACAAATTAGTGTCTGTCTGACAACAGGTTGAGCTCTGCACAGATTTAAACAAAGCTGTAATGGAAGGATGTGAGCGATTCAAACTGGAGGCAGTGGCTGAGTGTTGATTTTAATAGGTCAGCTGGAAAAGATGTAGGGAAGAAGCAAACCTGGTTGGTTTTGGCTGGGGCTGAGCACCCAGAATTGTGAGATAAAAGAGAAACACGTGGGGGCTTTGTGTAACTCACGGCCTCATAAGGACCCGAGGGCTGGATCAAGCAGGAGGAGCTTTGGCTAATGTCAGAGTGCAGCTGCTGCCCCTGTGTCCTGCCCCTCTGCTGGTGCTTGCACTGCTGTGTGCTTGCTGGGCAGTGCTGACAAACCAGTGCTCAAGGTGCTGAAGAATTTTCGGTGGTTTTGTACCTTTGCTGTGGGTAGTTTTGTGTCTGCAGACTCTGGCAATGCCCTGGGGCATGGCAGAGAGCCCTGCCCGTTCCCCTCGGCCAGGCAATAGACAGCAGGGCCTCG
This sequence comes from Certhia americana, assembly GCA_018697195.1. Lineage (NCBI taxonomy): Eukaryota > Metazoa > Chordata > Aves > Passeriformes > Certhiidae > Certhia > Certhia americana. Next base: position 5,962,209 of record CM031868.1, on the reverse strand, counting down.
GGGAGCTTTCCAGAACTGCTGAGAGCAAGTCAAATTCTCTTTTTCCCTCATTCACACGGACATCTCACCGCTGAAGTTGAGGTGGGCCCGGTCCTCAGCCAGCAAATCACTCCAGCAGCATGGATCGTTCTTCTGTACCCATTGTTATGGAAATCGCCTTAGAGACTTGCTCTAACAAACATTTTTAGACTGAGTTGCTCAACAGGAAAACTACTTGGAGGAGAGGAAAACCCCCTCCAGGCTCTCAGCACTGCCCCTTCCCCCAGCGGTGCAGTGGAGCCGTGCTGGCTTCTCCTGGTAGGGATGGGGTTTAGGGTGTTTCTTTGCCTGGTAAGGCAGGGAGAAAGTGCTTCTGGAGGAGAAACCCCTTCTGCGTCAGTCTCCAAGGAAACCCTTGGTGTTGCGTGGCTGAGCCTTTGTTGCACGCCTGGGCAGTGGCTCACACATCCCAGACTTGTGCCTGACTCATGCATCCACACTTTGATCTGCCAGTGGTGTGCAAAATTTAGGAAAATTGTGGGGTTTTCCTACCCCTACATGCCGCTTTATCTCAGTCTCATGGTTGGATTTCGTGTGCAGGAGAAGTGAAACCAGCCCTATCCCTGTTTTGAATGTACATTCCTCGCTGTTGAGTCTGGAAGGAGAAGCCTTCTAATGCTCCCACAGCTCCCAGATTCTTGAGAAGGCCTTGGAAGGCCTTCCTTCCACAGGGAAGCTTGGGCTGCAGGTGCTTCCAGGTCTGCTACCACCAGCCTGAGTGCAGTGTCGGAGCCAGGGCAGGTCACACCGAGCTGGCTGCCTCTGCCCACTGCCTGGTGACAAGTGGCAGGGGTAGAAGAGAGTAACTCACTGCCCCAAAAGTTTCCAAACCCCCACACGTTAGGGCTGTCCACCCACACAGGCAGTTTCACTGCTCCCCCCCATTTGTGCTCAAATGCCCAGCCCTGAGTTTTAATCAAAGAGATCATCTCTTCTTGTCTCAATTAACTACGAACAATTGCTTCTCTTGAGTTTTCTGGTGCTCCTCATCACTGCCTGCTATGGAGCAGGACCAGCTCTCTAGCCTGTGCCCAGGAGCTTTGAGCAGCCCCAGCTGATGGAAGGGGAAAAGCACAGATCCAGTGACTCTTGTTTGCATCACTGCTGCCCGCAGTCCCTGCCTAACATTTGAGGAGTGCTGTAAGTGCTGGAGGGGCATGGGGATGGGCTACTGGGTAAAGCTCATGAACCTCATCCGTGCTGGTAGGGTACTAGGCTGAACTGTGACCCTTTCCCTCTCTGGAGGTCACAGTTGACTTTCACAGTGGTGTCTCACCAAGAAAACAGAACAGGACTCTTCCTCCAGCTCCTTGCTGGCCAGGCAGAGGGACTGACCACAGCATGCCTATTCCCAGGACTGTTTTACTGCCCGCAGCAATGGAGCTGGAGCAGGGTGGGATGTTTGGCTCTGTGGGATGTTGTGTTGCTCGCTGCAGTGCCATGGATTAGGACAAGAGGAAACTGATTGGCTGGGTCTGGGAGGTGACCTTGTCATTCCAGTGGAAATGCTGGGAATCATGAGGTGGTCACTGAACAACCTGTCTGTTAAACACTGAACTGTTGGGTTCCCAGCTTCAGCCTAGCTGCTCCTTGGCATCCCCCCAGCACTGCCTGGGGTGGGGAAGGACAGCTCCATCCCATTCCATGCCTGCCTCCTTTGGCTTTTCCAGGCTGGCTGGTCTTAATTTCTCCAGGCACTTCCTGCAGGACCACAGTGCTGCAGATGTGGTTGGAGACACTGAACACCCTGTCCCTTATCCTGGTAAATTGTCCAGCTTTGCAGCCAATGCAGCTGAAAGGGTATTTTTCTCCCTGAACCTGGCAAACTCTTTATTCCAAGGATCCTTGGTGGTGTTAACCCCCAAACCTCAACCCTCAACAGCCAGAAGCATGAGATTAGCCATAAGCCCCCCAACTTTCTTTGGATAAAGATAATATGGGGGGAAGATGAGAAAGGATAATTCTTTGGATTTTACATTCTGAGCCACTTGTGGTTATTTTACCTCCCTTGGTACTTTATCTGCTGCACTTGTGCAGGCTGGAAGCTCCCTTTTATTTTGTTTTGTTTGCTTTCAATGTGAAAGCTGAGCTTTCTAGGGCAAGTAGCTGAAGCTTGGCCACAGGAACTGAGCCCTGGGCCATGCCTGACTATGAAAGTCAGATGCCTTTGCTGGGCATCTGGCTGCTTTAGTGCCAGATAGCAGGGAAGAGCACTCTAATATTTTTCCTGAGCTAAAAAAACAAGTAGAATGGAGAAAAATATACAAAGTAGGCCATGAAAACAGGGTTTGTGAACATCTGAGATCCGCTCCTAATTAATAGCAATTCCCATCCCAGAAATCATACCATTCAGCAGAAGTTAATCATCTTTGCTCATACATACAATACACTTCAAGAGAGAATGAGTCACCCTCATTGAAATGTCTGATGTTATGAAATCCAGTGTGACTGATGTAACAGACCCAGCTAAGCTCTCCAAATTGGCCGGCAGCACCGCGGCGAAGCTGCCTGTGTGCGAGTTGACTTCATTGAGTTTTGCCTGTTTGCACCCAGGATGGATTTTCCCTTTAGTTTCTGGAGCAGACTCACAGCAAAGGGGTCAGGAATGCTGTGGGAGGGCAGGTGAGTGTGGCAGGAGGGGTTGGCACCACCCAAGCCCCCGTGGTTCTCACTTCCCAGTGTAAAACTGTTTGTCCCCACCTCTGGGAGCCCACAAAACTACTCTGCACAGCAGCCCTAGTCCTGCAAATATTTGGGCACCCACGTAATTCACAGCTCTTCAGGGTGTCTGGGACCAGCACTTCAATCACACCACTGTGTGAATTTTCAACCATTCGCAAGCCTGGGGATTTATTCTTCCCTGCTTGGTTGAGAGGGAAATGTAGGTTGAATTCAGCATTAAGATTCTGCCTTGATATCAGCTGTTCCCTTTTAAATTAAATATTATTACCTGCAAACATTTCCTTTTAGCACTGGGAGCCGTTTGCTTGGTGTACTTTGTTTAAATGTCACCATATGAATTACTGAAAGTAATTTAAATATTTAAAGACATATACTGCAAGTCTAATTTTATTTTGAAATCCTGAACCAGGCTCGCAGCTGATGCAGCAGATAACAGCTCAGCCTGGTACCCCTGGTTCCTGGCCCAGTTCTTTAAATTAATGATTTGCATTTCCAACACCTTTCACCCCACAAGTCTAGGCTCTGAGATTTTTTCTCCAGCCAGATTTTCTTTTCTCTCTGAGGCATTGCAGCCCCTCTAGGATGGGTGTGAGTCCTTTGTCAGGTTCTCTCCCATCCACCTTGGCTGTCCTTCTGGGGCATCTGCTCCATAGGGCAAACCCTTGGAGCAATAAGATCAGAAATGCCAGGGCTCCAGCAGAGAAAAAGCAGCACTCTTGTATTTCGTGTTTTCCAACTAGAGAAGATCCTCCTCCTGACACAACCTTTTCATCTCTTGTTATCTTTATGAACAGCTTAGAGAAAAGTACCATTTCTGGCACACTGGCCCTGCTGCTGAAGAGCTGTTCCTCTTCCACCTCCTTCACCTACTAGGATTAAAAGCTACAGGTAATGCTGGGGAGTAAATGAAAGGCTTTCCGTGAGGAAATAAGCTAAACCAGTAAACAAAAGGTTGATTCTTAGAAGCAAAACAACTGAAGCTCTCACCAGGAAAACATGGTGATGAAACACTCTGGTCCTCGGAAGTTGCCTTACATGTATTGGAAATGACCTTCTGACTCAACCAGCTCAGTGTGTCTGGTGTCACTGTGCTGAAAGCTTTTAGTTGACCTGAATACTCGAGGTTTTCAAGGAAATAACATTCCCCATGAGAAATGTCACACCTGAGTCAAGTCTTTTCTGAGAAAAGCCAGGGTTAGGTGGGTGATTTCTCCTGCTCCTGAGAGCAGCCTCCCTGAGGAGCTGAGCTTCCACCGCCATGTCCCCGTGGGCAGCAGCTGCTCTGCTGGCACACCCAGAGCTCTGCTCTCACACCTCTGCTGCCACAGCAGGGGCGTCTCCAAAGCAAGGTCCAAGTAAAAGCCTTGGAATCATCCTGCAGCTGTCTCCCGGGAGCGTTCCTCTTTCCTGCTGCACTTCTCCCTCCAGAGCAGAGTCTGGCTTCTTACACACAGGTGGTGACTCATTCTCTGGGATGTCTTTGCTTAAATTTTCCTGGTCATCTCTTTCCCTGAGTGCTGCTTCTTCGCTTGTCAGATGGTGAGTGAAGGAACACAGGCACAGTGTGTGCTGAGATGGCACCAGCTGCTCGCAGGGTCCCCCTTTCCTTGTGCTCTGGGTGTCCCCAGGCCGGTGTCCCCTCTCTGTTGTGGGCAGTGATCAGAGGGGAAGCAATGTGTGTCGCCAGTTCTACCCTTTTCTCCAAGGTCTACCACTTGAGCTGTTAAATGCTGTGAGCTCTTCCTGCTCCCCTGGCTTTGCATATTCCAGGGTGCTGTTCACAATGACCTCAGTGAGCAAAGAGGAGCTTTCTGAAGTCCTACAAAGGGAATAGGAACTCCTGCTCCCAAGGAGAAATGACCCCACTCACCAGTACAAACTGGGGACCAGCCGGCTGGAAAACAACTTTGTGGGTAAAGACCTGGGAGGTCCTGGTGAATAACAAGCTGACCATGAGCCAGTGGTGCGTTCTCACAGCCAGCAATGTCATGTGCTGGATTAAGAAGAGCATTGCCAGCATGGCAAGGGAGAGAGAGGAAGGAGGTTTTGATTCACCCTTTTTGACCAAGCACTGCTGCTGGCAGAAACTGGATTGGCACCTTGTGAGTGTTTCAGATACTTCTTGCCAACTGTGAGATCCAGCAAAGTGCTGCATGAAGGAGCTTAAACCCCAATTCAAGGCTTGAAAAGCAGGGTGCAGACAGAGGGAAGGGATCTGCCCAGCATCACACAATTAATCCAGTGGTGGGTTGGGAAGTGACTGGATTCTTCCCTGAGGCCTGGGTCAGTTCCCTTATACTGGATCATGTTCTTGTAGGTGATACATGAGTTATCAAAAGTTGTGAGTGTCAGGCTGGCTGAAGAGATAATTTGTATTCAAAATAAAGTCCTGTTCCATGGAAACTGAACTTTTTTGGGGGAAAAAGAGCAGGGCTCAGCTGAACATTGCTACCACTGTGAGGAAAATAGAAGTTGCTTTTTGATGCTCTGAAAGAGGAACCAGCCTCTTGCTGAAATGCTTCACGGAAATGGCTTCTTGGGAGTTGTTCAGTTTTATTTTAATTGCAGTGAGGGGTTGCAAAACCAGAGAATTTGATGCAAGTAAAAAACCTCTGGAACTAGAGCATCTTCACAGATGTCTAGCAGAAATTCTCCAAGGGAGAGCAGTGCTGTCACATCACAGGTGGTGAGAATTCAAAGCAGGGCATGAGCCTTGGGCTGCCTGTCCATCCATAGCCACAAAATACACCCAAACCACAACAACTACATGAATGAAAAGCAGCATTGTAGTGCACTGGCTGGGAGACCTGCACAGCTCATTGGAATAAAAGAATATGAACAATAATGTACTTTAAAGACACCCATGGTGAGAAGCAGCAGCAAAGTGCAACTTGCTGCCCCAGTGTCTGTGTTGGCTGAGGGTTTAACTGGTGCATTTTGGGGTTTCACTGATAGCCAGGGCTGTGGGGCACCCTTGCAACAGGGTTTGTATTTCAGAGGAACCAGAAACCCAGGTGCCTCCCAGAACCAGGCTGAGGAGCAGTAACCACCTAGCTCTGTGTGGGGAGAAGCCTGTCAGCTTCTGTGGGGAGAAGCTGGTGGCCCTGCTTGAAATCAGACCCAGCAGCACAGTGAAGAGGGAAAATGCAAAGGCTGGTGAGCAAAAGTGTGGTGGAGTCTTATGTCTCCTCTCAGCTTCTCCCACACCATCTCCCATGAGAGGGACAGGCCGTGTAGAACCTTCCCTGGGAGGCTCTGCACTGCCTGCACACAGTCCAGATCTTCACCAACCAGCCACTTCCTCTGCCACAAGTCAGCATCCCAGAAGCAGCTTGGGGGAGATGAGTGAGGGTCACAAAACTCACCCCCTGGGCATGTACTGGGAAGCTGGATTGGGGATACAGAGGTGGGTGAAGCCTGCTCAGTGACAGCCCTTCCTGATGGGTGGCAAAGCTGCTTTCATTATGGTTTCCCGTGAAAAGTCTGCACCAGGAAGTTCCCCACTTAGGCTCCTTGGGAAAAAAATCTTCCTCTGCAGGAAATTGCTTCTTGAGAACAGCCCGTGTGCCTGGAGACACTGCAAAGGAGCTGTCGTATGCATGGGGTGTGCGAGGTGCTGGATCTGCAGAGTCAGGGTGGCAAGGGAACACCAAGCAGAGCTGAGGGTCAAAGCTGATAGCACCAACAGGTCCTGCACTCCATGTCTTGGGCCGTTTCTCTCTTGCTTGACTCTTTTCTAAGGAAAAAGGGTTTTTCTGGCATACAAAAGGAGGAATAAATGGGATATGGAGGTCTGTATTCAACTCCAGCATGTGCAGACTGTATCCAACACATGCCTGAGCCAGGCTTGGAAATAGATGTTATTGGCTTCTTAAGTCCCATAAATATCCTGTCCTACTCCATCATTACAGTGACAGACTCTGGAGAGTCTCGTGCCAAAGAGTGCATTGGAGCTTTCCCCTCCCCTGGTCCTCTGCAGGGGAGGATTTTCTAAGGGTGGTGACACACAGCTTCCAGACCTCTTCACTTAAAACTCACTGCTAAAAGGATAAAAAAAATCTTAAATATTCTCCAGTTCTTCCCCTGGAAGGAACATGAAGCCCAGGAAGTGAGGCAGGGAAGAAGGGAAATGGTGTTCCTTAAGGTTGTTTTCTCAGTTTAATTAGATTGGAGCTGCCCTCCCTTGCTGGTGGAGCCTCTGGGCTCTTGGCTCCTGTTTAAACATGAGCCCCCTTTCTCTCTGGGGTTTCATAGAAAACACACCCATTTCCATAAAAATGCAGGGGTTTCCTCAACCCCTGAACATGGAGCCAGACTTTTCCTGGGTGGCCAGTGAGGGCAACAGGAACAAATTGAAGCCCAGGATATGTCAGTTCACTTTTTCACTGTGAGGATGGTCAAATACTGCAAATACTGATGGAGTCTCCATCCTTGGAGATATTGAGATACCCAATAGTAGGTGCAATACTTGCCCTAAGAGATGCTGCTGTGAGACAGGAGCTGGACTGCACACTCCTCAGAGGGATCTCCAGCCTCAGCCCCTTGGGCTGCTGTGACCACTGTGAGATGGTAATGGCCCCAGGCTGCCCAGACACTGAATGTGCCCTCTGGCTTTTGCACAGGAGGGGAAGGTTTTCTTCTGCAGAAACCTGCCAGAGAACAATTTTGTTGTCTTTGGAGCAGAGTTCATTGACATGAAAGTCTCCAGCTGTGCTGCAAAAGGGCATCTTGGAGAGTCAAATGTTATGTCCATTTGATAGAAGAAAAATGGCACTATCCCCAGAGGCTGGCAATGCCAGTTCCATGTGCTTGTGGCTGCCTTGTGCTTCACGAGATGCTCCACAAAGGTTTCTCCTTGTGGTACTTCTTCCCCAGCCTCCATCCATCTGCCTTGCCAGGTGGAAGATGCTTTCAGGGCTCAGCATCCTTGGGGGATGGAGCCCAACTTTGGAGACTTTGTCCTGAGGCAGGGCTGTGTTAGGAAGGGTGAATCTGTTCCCATGGCTGAGCTGGATGCTTGCAGTGCCAGAGCTGATGCTTCACGGGGATTGTTTGCTGCAGACAGGAGATGTGGACCCTCCTGCTGAGAGTTTGTGGGTGAAAGGCTTCGCCAGGCCAAAGTCATCTGACATTTTTCTCGGGGGCGGGTGAAGTTAATGAGTCCAGATTAGGCAGTGCGGAGGCTGGGGAGCTGGATTTCTGCTGAATATATATGAAGACAAATGTAAATTCTAAACTTTCTAGGGAGTATTTTTACCCTGGCTCAGTGTTAACATTGATAAAAATAGTCACAAATTAGTGCAGGAGTAGAAAGTAAAATTGGGTTGGGTTTTTTTTTTTCCCTGTTAAAACCATGCATCTGTTTCTCTACCAGGATTTAACCTCTTACATGCATTAATGAAACATGGGGTAAACCATCAAGTGCCCTCTTCTGACAAAATAACTCCTACTACATTAAATAATTAGGAAGGGAAGCTGAAGTTAAATTAAAAGTCCTTTTTTTAAATTTTTTTTTTTTTAAGATAGAAGAAAGTGATTCAGTCCTAGAAATTCAGCACTGCAAGAAGACGTTAACATCACACCAGCCCACCTGCCTGGTTCTTTAGCACCCAAACGCTTGCAAAGGTGAAGGGAGGTATCAGCCTCATTCTACAGATGGGAAGAACACAAAATTGTGAATTCACTCAATGTCACAGAGCAAACCAGAAGCTGGCCTGGGGGCCCGGGTTACCTGAGAAAATTCCCAGCTGAAATCTTGCTCACAAAACACTGCTTTGAGCTGCCAGTCCAGCATTAAGCTGCTAGGAAGGTGCTTCCTGTCTTGGTACTGATGGATATTTGACCACAAGCGCCTGAGACAGGTGAAGACTCCTTCTAGAAGGAGTTTAATAGCTTTGTGGATTGGTATCTGGGCCATATCATACCTAATATCTCTTATTAGATGTAGCAAACAGGTGATGAGCGGTGAGAAGGTTAGCTGCTACAGCCCAGATTTGTTGGGAGAGAGGCTGGAAAGAAAATCCTTTGTGGGTGAAATGTTGTGGAGAAAGCGCATGTTAAAAAGAAAAAAAGTTTTTCAGAGGTTCATTTATAAGAAGAAAGTGAGTATTGACTTCTGACCAGCTTCTAATCTGCTTTACTCTGTAAATCCTTAGGAGCCCCTGCCTTACCTAAGCTGTAGGTAGTATACCATGAATCCCCTTGGGGTATGACACCTTCTGCCCTTTACTCACATCTTGCCACCCCTCTTGACTAAAAGTAGAGTCTGTTACGTCCTTGGGAGCAATGCCTCTGCAGGGGCTGCCAGGGCCTGGTGTGGATTTTGGGCAGACATCTGCTAAGGATGCACTTACCTTGTGTTCTGCCATGACTCACAGTCTTCATTTCTAAAACATCAAAACAGCCTGTGGGCTCTGCAATCAGAGAATCTGGGAAAAGACAGGTGGTGGTGATGGAACCTGAGCTGGCATCTGCACCAGCATCATAGGAGATGGGGACAGATGAAGACAAAATACTTTGAAGCCAAGCCAGCAAGATGGGGCTGTGGGCAAAGGGGAAGTTGCCTGGTCACTGCACTGGGCATCAAGCAGAAGGACTGTTGGAGGAGAGAGCCTTTCCACAGCAGAAGAACAGACAGAAAGATACACACAACCTGTATTAGGAACCTGGGGTCAGGTCTGGTATTATGGTATGGGGATGATGGCAATACCTGGGCTCCCCAGGGCAGCGGTCATGGCACCAAACCTGCTGGAGTTCAAGAAGGGTTTGGCCAATGCTCCCAGGCATGTGGGGGGACTCTTGGGATGGGTAGAACTAGAAGCTGGGATCCCTTCCAACTTAAGATATTCTATAATTTTATGAATCCACACATAGAGTGGTTATCACTTCGTGCAGTCCTTGTCACAAGCACTTGGGGCTTTTGGGACCTGAGCTGGAAGCTGCCAATTTCTGGACATGTTTTGATCTTCTGCCTGTCAGCAAAGCCTTGTACCTGGGAAGACAAACACCACCAACATCCCTGAGCCCCTGCCAGCCGCTCTGGGGCTGAAGGAGGTGCTGGCACACCGTGCCCTGGCCCCAGCATGCGAGCCATGTCTCAGGAAACCTTGCGGGGTCGAGGCGTCTTCTCCGTGGGAGGGGATCTGGGGGAATGTCCACAGCTCTCTGCAGAGCAGGGTTTTACTCTCTGACGGGAGAACCCCCCCGGATGCCCGTCCCCGCAGCCTGGCAGGACGGTGCCTTTGGCTCAGGTGCACTTTGGAGCTCCTGACTCCAGAGGGCAGCAGGGCGATGGGCTGGCACCGCCGCTGCGGGCACCCGGCAGTGCCACCCTGCCCCTGCGAGCATGGAGCAGACAGGAGCGACGGGAAGCTCTGCCAATGTCCCTCAGGTCCTGGCTGGGCAGGCAGAGCGTGGCACCCTTCTGTTAAGCGACATTATTTTGCTTTGGCCCTTCGCAGGGTGAAACCTGGTCTTGTCTCCGCAGGTGACGCGTCTGGAGCCTGTCCCGAAACTCATGTGGTTGCTGATGCGACCGCAGGATGGAGATGAAACATTTCTCCTCTGGTTTCGCAGGACCACACTGGTCGAATACACCTGCCTCCCTCGCACCACCAAAAAGGATCCCTTTAAGAGTTCTTGGCTGTTTTCAGCACAACAGGGACTTTAGACCCAGATTTTAGCTCTTTGCACAAGCTGCTACTGTTCCCCTTGTGAATTGAAGGTGCTTCAGTAAACATTTTGAAAGGTCAGCTATTTTCACTGTGCCTGTGGCTTGCATAAGAACCTCAACATCCTCTGCTGCAAAGAGCAGTGTTAGGAACTTCCTACTGCCATGCTGAATCACAATAGCTTCCCACAGCAACCAGTGGTAAAAATAAACTGGGTAAGGGGAAGTGGACAACTTCTGCTGTTCCGCTTTCTTGGGCACACTTGAGTCACAAAAAAGCGATGTAGAACAAGACATTTATTTTGCTGATGCCAATGAAATCGGTGAATGGTTCAGAGCATGGTCCCGCTGAAATCACAAAGTGTTTTGCAATGAGATGCTTACTGTGCTCATAGTTAAGCATGTGCTCAAATGCTGTCTTAAGTCGGTATTTTCATTAGGATCCAGCCTTAGGAATTAGACTAAAAGGAGGCAGGGACCCCTGCACATCTGAGTGCTGCTTTTATACTAAAGGCATAGGAATACAGCCCTCTTGGGATATTTCATGTGTTGAGGGTATATAAAAGACCTCTGAGGAGACAGTGGCTCTGAAATGGTTTCAGTGGTAAATCTCAGCTTTGAGAAAAGCAGATTTTGACCGGAAGAAAAGTGTCTTCAAATACAAATTAATCTGAAGTTTTGCCTAGAGACAAAGATTTGAACAGCACAGTTCTCAACATTACAACTCAGACTGTGTGTGCACATGTTTGCATGTGGGGGAGTGTTTTAAGAGCAATATCTTTCCTGTTACACAAGGTACAGCCCAGTTTCTTGAAATTCAGCCAGCTGGGGGAAAAAACTGAGGAGACCTAGTCAGGTCGCTGAGCCTGGGAATCCTCTGGTGAAACAGACCCTGCCTCTTCCCTTCAAACAGTGTGTGCTGACAAAGTTTATATTAAGAGGCTAAAAAGAGATGAGAAGTTAGGGAGAAAAAAAAAAAGGAATGGCTCATTTGTCCTAGACTGGAGAGAAAGAATGGTTCCCATTCGTGCTCAGAGGAATTTGGAGAGCAAGGGCTTGTAGGATAACCCAAGTGAGCAGAGATCACAGGCAAGCTCCAGTCAAACCTCTGGCTGAAAGCTGGGCCAGCCCTGGGGTCAGGCCAGGTTACCTGGGGATGCCTTGAATTGGATCTTAAAAACCAACAAGAATGGAGATTGCACAACCTCTCTGAGCAATCTACCCATGTTTGGCTGCTTGCATGGTGAAAATAGGCTGCAGTAGAAGTGGCTCATACAGAACCACATTTTTAATGTCATCCTGCTGATTAAAAAGAGAACGATCAAATCTATTTTGTAACAGGAACAGTTTGTGTGAGGCACGGAAAACTTCTGGTACCAGAGGACCGATTCACATGAGAAGGAATATAAAAGATGGAAGGAAACCAAAGGGTGCTTCCAGTTACATTCCTGTCTTGAAATGTTAGTGTTGCAGCACAAAAGATTTGTATTTATAGTAGTGGATACCAACAGGGAAGACGCTCTAAAAATTAACCAGGATGCACTGATAAAAACATCTACGTTGTAGCTCATTCTGAGAATGAAAGGGAATGCGGAGGCTTAACGAGTCTCAGTCGATTTTATTTTGGAACTACGAATTCCTGTCAAAGACCAAACAGGACTGGGCACGACCCACTCAAAACCCACGCGGGCCTCCGCACCCGCCGGCCCGTGCCATGGGTCACTTCATGAAGTGCCATGGGTCACTTCACCGCCTGACCTTTTTATTAAACCGTGCCCAGAGGAAAGGTCGGGCCGTGCCCAGAGGAGGGGTCGGACCGTGCCCAGAGGAGGGGTCCAGCCGTGCCCAGAGGAGGGGTCCGGCCGTGCCCAGAGGAGGGTTCGGACCGTGCCCAGAGGAGGGGTCCAGCCGTGCCCGGTGGAGGGTTCGGGCCGTGCCCGGTGGCGGAGTCCGGCCGTGCCCACACGGCTCCACGACCCTTCCCACACGGCTCCACGGCCCTTCCCACACGGCTCCACGGCCCTTCCCGCGCTCTGCCTCCACCGCAGCCCCGCCCCTGTCCATATTGGGCTGCTCCGCTCCCCACGCCGCTCCTCACTGGCTGTGGGTGCCCGGGGGCGCGGCCCCGTGAGGGGCGGAGCCGGCGTGTGCGCGGCGCCGCTCCGGCTGCGCTGGGCGGGGCTGAGGCGCCGTGCCCGCCGCCGCTCCGCCTCCCGAGGCATGACACGCCGAGCCGCCGGCGAAGCCCCGCTTTAATTGAGGCCGCCGGCATGGGGCGCACCGCGTAGGGCAGAGCAGGGGCCGCCGCGCTCAGGGCCGCCGCGCTCAGGGCCGCAGACACCGCGTACCCACGGCCGTGCCGAGCGGAGCCGCGTCCGGCGCAGCGCGGAGCCGACCCAGCGGAGCGGGGCCGCGTCCGGACGCCGCGTGGGTGGCCGGCGGGCCGGGCGCTGGCGGCCGCCGCTGCCGAGCCCCATGAAAACGCAGGTCTGGGGGAGCTCCCCGCGGGCGCCCATGGCTGCGGCGATGCCGTGCAAGAGCGCGGAGTGGCTGCAGGAGGAGCTGGAGTCGGGCGGCGGCCGCTCGCTGCTGCTGCTCGACTGCCGCCCCCACGAGCTCTTCGAGAGCTCGCACATCGAGACGGCCATCAACCTGGCCATCCCCGGGCTCATGCTGCGCCGCCTTAAGAAGGGCAACTTGCCCATCCGCTCCATCATCCCCAACCACGAGGACAAGGAGCGCTTCGTCAAACGCTGCAAGGCCGACACCGTGCTGCTCTACGACGAGGCCACCGCCGACTGGCAGGACAGCGGTGCCGCCACCTCCGTGCTTGGGCTCCTGCTCCAGAAGCTGCGCGATGACGGCTGCAAAGCCTATTACCTGAAAGGTGAGGTGCCCCTCGCCCTCCCTCCAGCTCCGTCCCGCTCCCGCAGCCCTTGTCCGTGTCCTCCTGCGCGGCCGCTGCATCCCCAGGGTGCCCATCTCCTGGTCGGACGGAGGTGGCTGCCTCCTTGTTTTGCTTCCATTCCTTATCCCTTCTGCCTGATTTTTTTTTTTTTTTTTTTTTCTCGGTGTTTTGTTTGTTTTGTTTTTTTTTCTCCTCCTCGGAATCCCGCTATAATCCCCTGCACAAAATGGTCGCAGGCTGGAAGCGGCCGGGAGCGCCCCGCTTCTTCCTGCGTCGCCTCCCCGGTAGCGGCGGGAGGAGCCCCCCAGCCCCGCCGCCGGCGCGGCCCCTCCAGCGCTGCCCCGGCCCAAGCCGATCCCGGATGGGCAGCGCCGGGTGCCCCTCTCTCCCGTCCTCGGAGGGAGCGAGCCTTTCGGGGGTTCCTTCACGCAGGCTCTTCTCCATCCCCCCGGAAGGAATGGCCGGATTCTGCGGCCCTTCTCTGTTTTTTATTTTACCTCCCTGTGTAACCAAAAAGTGAGCGCTTGGGTTTTCCTCCCCCCCCCTTGCCAGGCAATGCCGCCGGTCTGGGAGATGCCGGAGCAATGCCCGGCTGCTCCCCCGGGGCAGGGCGATGGGGAGAGAGGAGCTGCGCTGCAAGGGGAGCCGAACCCCGCACACGCCCCCTCCGGGAGGGCTGGGGGGGCTTTGGGACCTTTGGGTTTGTTTTTTTTTTTGGCCATTTTGAAAGATTGCAGCGGGCTGAGCAGAGCCCACAGCTGGACTGCTGGGACCCTTCCCATCCTCACAGTGCTCCCAGTGCCGTCGCTGGGTGGCGGGATTGAGGCAGGAATAACAGGAGCGCGGGGGACCGTGTGTGTGTGGGGGAGAGTGGTCAAGAAAGTTGCCACTTGGGACTCTTTAAAAAACAGACGCGGCTGGTCCTTGATAGAGCCTTTTTGGGGAGCCGGGGAAGCCGCTGGTGGCGGGGTGGGGCGGTCAGGTATTTGGGGACCAGCCGTCGGGGCTGCGCAGCCCGCACACGCCTCCTTCCAAAACATGGTGGGGGGCCAGCACAGGGGTTGATCCTATCTCCCCCTCGACCCTCCGATCCCTGTCCGTCGGCAGGTCTCCCATCCCATCATCCCATCCCGGTTTGGGGTTTCCTCACGGACTCCGTTGCCCCCTCGCTTTGCATTCCTGGTTCTCTCCCCGTCGTCATCATCCCTAGCAGGAAGGAGCGGGTTTGAAGTTACTCCTAAGCTCTCCCCGATGGGCAGGGGAGGAGCTGAGCCCCTTTCTCTGCCTTTTTCCGGGAGCCTCGGTGGGAAATGTTTCCAATTAAAATTCCAAAATGGCTCCTCGGCGCTGTCTGGCGGCGCGGGGGGAGTAGGAGGGCGAGGACGAGCCTTTTTCATGAATGGATGTGGCAGGAGCTGTCTGTCCTGCTCAGTGACCCCGCCACAACTGCCGAACCCACTAACGAAGTTTCCAGGAGCCCTTTCTAATTAAACCATTTGTCAGTGTCAGATCCCGAAGGCTGAGCTCCGCTTTAATGCTGCCTGGAAAGGAGGTAGATCCGTGGGTTTTTTGCTTCCCTGCCTCTGCCTTCCTTCCCAAGGTGCTGAGCTGAAGAGCTGGAGCAAAAGACTTAGGGACAGATGTGAAGGGTCCCATCCCTCTGCACTCCTGCTGTGGTTTGGGTGAAGAACTAACCTGTGACACTGCTCTGTAGCAAAACCTATTTGTAGTGATAAAATAGTTGTGAGGATCACTCTGTGGCAAAACTTAGGGCCTTTTTTCCTGCTTGGAGATGAGTAATTTCATTGGGTTTTAGTGCCTGGGATGAGTATGTCCCTGATCTGTCTTTTTGAACATGGATCCTTTTCTCTAAGTGGCATAATAGCTCTTGCCTAAACTGCTCCAGATCCTTATTTTTGAGAAGCTAACAAGGCAAGATTGTGTCTTGACATTGATTTTATTTGTGTATGTTTCTTTCTTTTGTGGTTGAGATTTGGCCCTATTTTTCTATTACTCACAAGCAATATTGAAGTTTGTAAGAACCACTCTGGTTTCCTGGGACCTGTTTGCTGAGTGTCAGTTTGCTCAGGGAAGATGAGGGAGCAGAGAAATGCTCTTCTTGGTGTGAAGTTGTTGAAGGGATACCAACCTTTTGCTGGTAAAGACTTCCTGAGTAACATATGTTCACAGGTAGAAGGATTTCCCATTCTGAAGAATAAACCATCTTTTTTTTTTCTCTCTGCCTCTCCCCTTCCCTCTCTCCTTTTCCCCTTCCCAGGTGGCTTTAACAAGTTTCAGACTGAATATTCTGAGCACTGCGAGACAAACCTTGACAGCTCCTCACCCAGCAACTCTCCCCCAGCATCAGTCCTTGGCCTGGGAGGGCTGCGGATAAGTTCTGACTGCTCGGATGGCGAATCTGACAGGGAGCCCAGCAGTGCCACGGAGTCGGATGGGAGCCCCATCCCGAACAATCAGCCTGCCTTTCCAGTCCAGATCCTACCTTACCTGTACCTGGGCTGTGCCAAAGATTCCACCAACTTGGACGTCCTGGGCAAATACGGCATTAAATACATCCTGAATGTGACTCCTAACCTGCCAAACATGTTTGAGCATGATGGAGAGTTCAAGTACAAGCAGATCCCCATCTCAGATCACTGGAGCCAGAACCTTTCGCAGTTCTTTCCTGAGGCCATTGCTTTCATTGGTAGGTAGCTGGCAGAACATCTCTTTCTATACTCACTGCTTGGGAATGTGGTGTGCTTCCCAGGGCTGGTGCTGCCTCCAGCCTCACCTCTCACAGCATCAGCTTAGCAGCCAAGTGTCGCACTGTGAGGTGGCACATCTGGTGCACGTCACCCTGGTTGAGTTCAGGGAGGCCTCCCCTTCCAAAATTCAGCACCTCAGCTGAGCTATCTACAAGTGGTCCTGCTGCCTCTCGCCCTTGTGCATGGATTTGTCCTGGTGTGAAATGGCCGAACTTAGGCAGTGGAGGCCTCCTTTGTTTGCTCTACCTGGGGAGGGGAGATGCATCAGTGTGACTGGTTCCAGCAATTCCTTTGCCCCAAATGTGGTTAAAATCAGGGAGTGTGTGTGTGTGTGTGTTTTCTTTTCCCAAGGGGATTTGCTAGTCTAGTTGGGATCCTGCTGTAAGTCACCCTAACTTAACTAACTCCTTGTATGGATGCTTCTCCTAAGGTAAGTGTCAACACACTGAGTTAGTGATTTTAGTTACACTGCAGAGTATGGATGGAAAAACTGCTCTGTAGACAGCCCCTGTGACAGTTTTGGCTGGTGGTGGTGGGGTTCAAGAAGGAAGCTCTCTCAGGCCAGCCTTGACTTTGAGAATTGCTTCTTATTCTGAGGGAAGGATATGTTGGGCTGAACAGGGATGTACACTTCCCACCTGACCTATGCTGTTTGCTCAGTCATTAGCGTAATCATCTCTGTTTTATGAGGGTGAATGGCACAGGCAGTCATACCACTATTAACTATTGAAAGTCCCATGGCTTCCTGTCTGATTCCAAGTGCTTGTGTAGGTAAAGGAGAGGGGGACCTTTACCTGCAGAACTGGAGCCTGTGTGTGCAGCCCCTTTCAGTGTTGCCCTTTTCAGGCCCCATAGCTTGTGCTTGCTGTGCTGTAAGGCCTGAAGAGGGGCAGAGCAGTGGTGGATCCTTGGCTGCTCTTCAGCTGTCAGAAACCCTGATTCTCACCCGCTCTCCTTTGCCCTCAGCTTCTGCCCTCCAGTAACATGACTGTGGTCAGAAGCTGCTGCTTCTGTGTGGCAACAGGGACCTGTCTGATGTCACATCTGTGCTTCCTGCATGAGCAGGGTGTTAAATGTCAGGGGTGAGGTACAGTGTCCCTGCTGACATGTGGCATTTGGGAGCTGTCTGCTCCAGTCAGCCCATGTGTCTGTGAACACTGAGCTTGTGCTTTCCAGTTAATGACAGGAAATGGAGGATTACCTCACTCTAAAACCAAACACTAAGAAATACCGTGCAGGTCAGATGAAAGGCAAAAATGTCTGGAAAAATGTTGAGTGGGAGAGCCTGGGGGGAGGGCTGGGTACACTGGGCGGTGATTGCCCACCCTACTGGAAATTCTTGCCTGGTTTTGGAGGCTGGGCAGAAAACCTGTTGTGGCTTGGGTCTGGATTTTTGTTTTGCCTGCATCTTCTTTGCCCTTCCCTGCGCTTACGGTGCCAGAGTGTCTCTTACCTCCGGCTTTGCCTGAGGATCCTCTTTCTCCTGCCACCTTTTCGTTCCCCGCCAAGCTCTCAGCCAAATGACTGACTTCAAACAGAGCTGACCAGAAGTGAAAGCAGCGCTGGGTACTTGCGTACATTCAGTGTTCTCAGTGGCCTGATCCTCTTTCAGCAGTGAGATGTCAATTGTTAAAGGGATCACGCTGTTCCGGCTGTGTGAGAGACAATGAGTATGTGTGCGCTTTTCAGGCGGTGGCAAGGGAGGGGAAATTTTGACGCTGTTCTCTCTCCATTTTTTGGTCCAGCCTGCATTCCTGCTTCCCGCTACCATTCATTCTGAGAGTCTCCTCCAACACAAGCGATTGTTTGTAGTGAAGTGCGCTTCTGTTGATCCTAAAGAACAATTTCACAATAAGGGACGTTCCTACACTTCAGATTCTGCTCAAATTGGCATTGGCTGTATTCATTTAACTTTCTAGTGGAAGGAGGACAGGAACAGTAGAAGAGAATAGCTCGTGTAGTGCTGGACTGCAGCCTTGCCCTGAGTGCACAGCCTTACCTGGCTTAGTTGGGGTTGTGGTGGGTGTGCTGTGCCCAGACACCAGCATCTCCCTGGAGCTGTTGTCTCCAGCTCCATCTGTCTCCTGTGGGTTACTCCAGCTCTCTTGAATAGAGGGTACCGATGCTGCCTAGGCAAGGGATGTGTTGATGGACTTGATTGATACTTCTCAAGCACATGAGATGCTTGGCTTTGCTGGGGATGTGCAACTTTGCCATGCAGCAGAAATATCTCAGGAGTCCTGTGGGGAGAGATGTAGATGTCCAAGGGACATGGGATGGTGTTGCTAGGGGCAGGGGATCCAGTTCTGGCAGTCGTCGTGGTGCTGGGAAGCTTGCAGCTGCCACCTGGTCCTGCTCCAAAGCCAGGTGTTTTTGGTGCAGAATAATAGACTCCCCCCTTCCCCTTGTCTTGTTTCAGATGAGGCCCGTTCCAAGAAGTGTGGGATCCTTGTTCACTGCCTCGCTGGCATCAGCCGGTCCGTAACAGTCACTGTTGCCTACTTGATGCAAAAACTCAATTTGTCCCTGAATGATGCCTATGACTTTGTGAAAAGGAAAAAATCCAACATTTCCCCAAACTTTAACTTCATGGGCCAGCTCCTGGACTTTGAGAGGACTCTGGGACTCAACAGCCCCTGTGACAACCGCTCACCCAGTGAACAGCTCTACTTCACCACTCCCACCAACCACAACCTGTTCCAGCTGAACACTCTGGAATCCACATGAAGAGGATGCTGCCTGGTCGGGAACTTGAGCATCGAATCACTTCTCTTGAGTATTTCAACTCCGACGAAAATATCTGTCTAGCCAGGCGGCTCTGAGATGAGTAGCTTCTCTGGGCAGAGGTGCCTGATGGCTGCTTGACGAAGGCTACTGCCGCTCACTAAGTATCCAAGTGGTTTGCAGGGGGTTATTTAACAGGGGTGATGTTGCAGCGTTTGGGACGCAGCTGTCACTGGCAATAACCGCTTTCCTGGGTGCACTGAGACTGTCAGAACACGCACAGGTGTGAAGAGCTACCGGGGTTAGCTTGCTGTGGAAAATGAGGTGATTTATGCACTTGGAAACCTTGAACAAAAGGTGTTGGGCCAAGACTGTTTTACAACCCAAGTTTACTTTTTCAATTTAAAAAAAAAATAAGAAAAGGTAGCTCTTACTCGAGCTTTGGGTTCAAACTCTTTTTAGATATATAAGTTCTTGACTGTTTGTACAGACCAGGTTGCAAAACCAGTATTTTATCTGTTTCTTGTTTGATTTTTTTTTTTTTTTTAATCAAATGTTTATATTGACCAAATGCATTTTGCACACTTTGTGAAGCCTTGGTATGTCCTGGCATATTACTGGGTACTCCAGAGAGAGATACATGCTGCTGCTGTCATTGTTAGCATCTGGTAGGAAGCTTTGTTATGTGTGAAGGCCAGTTTGGCTTAAACACAACCCCTTCACCACTCCTGCACTCACAATCACAAACTCTGCACTGATTCAGCCAAGGTGACTAAGCTGTAAGCTTTTTTTTTTTTAATGCAATCCCTGCCAAAAACATTGTTTGCTATTGCCAGAGGTAAAACTGTCGTAGCCTCCAGAGCTGGTAGAAGCATGTCTGAGCCTGGCTTCATTCTCTGCTGCCTGTTGACTGACTTAATGTCATCCAGCTGGCCTGAAACCATCCCAGCTGCCCGAGTCCAGAAGGGAGTTGCCATATGGGCGTTTCTTGTGCACACTGGGTGCTTTCCCACATGTGTGGAGTGGAGGGGGAATGCAGCAAGCACCTGGAGCAGAGCCAGGATTGTGTGGCGGGACAAGATCAATCGTCACGCACGAAGCGCATGAGGGGAGTGAAGAGATGTGGAAATGATGAGGAGAGCGTTGTAACAAGAGAATTTTTATATATATATATATATATATATATATGAATATATATATATTAACTGGCAAATTCTGAGATGATTGGAGCTTTCAACTGAGGTTCTGATTTTTTTTCTTCCTCTTTCAAATAACTTTATGCCGTGCCTTCTATTCTGAGAAGACTTGTATGTATTTCTGGCTAGTGTTAGGCAAACTCCTTTTACCAAGCTGGGAGGGGAGGAAGTGGTTATGATTTCTGGGAGGAGGGCAGAATGGATTTGGAGATTTCTTTATTGGCTGCAATGTAGTCCCTCATTTCTCCTCCCTCCCTGTCCACTTTAACTCTCATGTAAGTGGAAAAAAAAAAAAAAAAGCCACGGATTTTTTTTCTAAATATCCAGTTTTTTGTACTTTTTTCAATAAAAAGAAAATAATAATAAAAAAATCTCCATCTGGAGGAATGTTTGACTCTGTCACATCCTGAAACTGTTCTTTTTTGTTAAAGATGTTATCGGAATGTTGGAATGAACTTCTGTTTCTTGTTTTCTGATTGTTTTTTGTTTGTTTGTTGGGTTTTGTTTGCCACAATGTTGGGATCATGGGTCATTGGAAGGGAGAATGGGTGTATGGTTGTGAGTGAGAAAACTGAGAATATCCTAATTGCATCTTACCTCATGGAGGAATTTATTTTTTCAGGGATTTTTTGATAGTGCGTCTGTATTGCATTAGAACTGAGCTGGTTTGTAAAGGCTTCCTGTGCTGTTAGTGGTCTTTATTCTTTAAAGGAAAAAAATAAGATGCATCTTCTGATTCGTACAAATGAGAGCTTGTTAGTGAAGAATGGTTCTGCTTTCTGAGTTATGAAGGAAAATTAGTGACCCTATATATACTGATCCAATATTGGGACTTTGTTTATATTGCAAATAAATATTATTTTTTCTTTAAAAATGATGTCTGTGTCAGATGCTTGTCTAGCCTCTGCCCATATAAGGGCACACTGCTCTTACCCATTTTTTATGGTTGATTAGGATCCTTCTGTGACCACGGAGAGCATTTGCTGGGTTGTGTTCAAGTCTGGTGTTTGGTTTCATGCAAAGCTTAATTTTTAAGACCTGTGGTAAAATGGAGAGAGGGAGGTGGGTGGGCGAGGAGAGGGATAGGGGGTATTGGATAAATGGGAGAACAAAGAATAGCTTGAAAATGGGACTGGCTTTGACCCCAGCCATTCCTCTGTGCCAAAAATAAATAGATAAATTAAAGACACTGTTGTTCTCTGTTTAAGCGTGGCCTACAAAGGCTTGGCAAGGCCTTGCCCACAACTGTTGTGTTGTGTGAGCAGACTTTATTTTGGTAGGAAAGCAAGAAGTCTGGCTTGTGGGCAACCACCTGGTGGTTTGTCCTGGGGCTCTCAGAGAGCTGGGGCCCCCCTCCTGCATCCCTGGGGAAGGGAGTGCTCTGTGTGTTACACTTGGGCTATGCTGTGTCCCCCTCTGCTCCTTGGATGGTGTGTGGGAAATCTGGAGGGGCTCATGAAGATGCTTCAGGGTGAGACGTGGCTCTAGACACCTGAGTGCAGCCCACTTAAGGGAGCTGTGACTCTTCCTGTAGCTGGGCAGGAGTGGGTTCCCCTCAGCTTTCCTTGTTTTAATCTGAATGGCAAGAAATTATGTGACTATGCAACTGTTCAGTTCCTCAGAGAAAGTGTATGTGTCATCTTGTAATCTTGGTTCTGAGCAGCAAAGACTGGTAGTTTTATTCCAGAAGCAGCTCTGGCTAGTGGGTGCAGAGGGGAAGTGGAGGCTTGAAGCAGGAGCCAGTAGAGAGTGTGCATGAGTTTCTTTACTCCTGGACTCCGTGATGGGAATCTATATATTGATTTAGAGGCCTGTTTGTGGCTAAACAAACAAAAATCTGCCTGGTATGCAGGGGAAAGAAGACCTTTAGGTTTTCCCCTGTAATTACATGGTAGAGTAGCTCTTGAGAAAGAAAGGAAACTGTGCCAGAGGCTGGTTGTGCACTGAAGGAGTGCAGAACAGCTTGTCAGGTGTTTGGCTGTATTTGCTTCCATCTAATTTCCTCTCAGGTTTTTCTGCTAAGGTGTGGGGCAGGGTATTCACAGCGTTGTAAGCACATCTGTGTGGTAGCTGAGTTGTGGCTGTCTGCAGCAGCACAGCTGCCGTTTGCTGTGGCCTTGGAGGAAGAGCTGGTCTGCAGGGAGCCACCAGGCAGCTCCTGGGGACCTGATCCTGGGTCATGCTGTGGGGTGTCCTGGTTCTGTGGCACTCAAAAGCCCTGTTGCCAAAGGAGAAAGATGGCTTGTCTGAAAATCATCCTGCCACCTGCAAGCAGGACACACAGGAGCTTTTTCCAGGCTTCCTGGCATTAACAGCAAGGAGCAGCCAGCCTGGCTGGTCTTCAGCCATCTGTGTTACAAATCTTGGAGGGGTTTCCTTGGAGACCTGGTGTCCTGTAGTTCAGTGAGGAGAAGAGAACTGACATCAGGCAAGGGGCAGTGCTGGAGAAATAGTTACAGAGGGAAAAGAGAGCGTGGGGTCCGTCTACACTCCCATGCAGAGGCAGGCACGAGCACTAGCTGAGCGTAGGAGCACAGGCTGAGTGAGAAAGCTGGTTATGTTCAGTGCAGTGGAATTTGGCAAGGAGATAGAGCTTCCCACACGCAGCAGAGAGAAGCTCCTCAGTTAACTCATTGATTCCAGACGAGCTGTTTATAAGATGCTCTGTGGTGCTCTACTGTACAAAACCACGTAATCTCCTGCCTGGGCAGAGAGATCCCATCCCTAGGTTTTCACACATGATGCCACAAGGCAATATGAGTGGGAATTTATCTTTTCTTTTTTTTCCCCAATGGATGACTTTATCTTAACTCATTTGAACAGTTAGAGGGATCACAGGTCCCAGGTGCTTTCAAGGTTTCTCCCTCCCTTTCAAGTCATGGTAAAAGCACAAAGCCCCGCTGGAAGCCCAGCATCAGGAGCCCTGTGAGCAGGACACAAGCACAAGGAAGGGGCTTTGTAGTTACTAGTAATGTTTTTCCCCCTTGTTTGTCTACCCTTCCCTTGGTGTGGCATCAAACACATCCTGAGCATGATGCAAGTGAACCTTTGCAGCTCTGCACTTGCCTGCTGTTGCAACACCCAGAAACGCATGTGGAAAAGCAGATGCTTCCTGCTACCATCTGAGTTCAGGTGCTCACATTTCCAAGGTAACCAGGTTATTTGTGGGTTGTTACATTCTTGTTTTATCCTTTATGTGAGGAAATCAGTCTATATGCAGTGTTGTAAAGGCACAAAAATAGTTCAGCTGATAAACACATCCCTGTATTTACTGTGATAGTCATGCTCTGGGCTGCTCAGACTGTGTGTGAAAATGGGCTTTCTTCTGGATTTTGTGCCATTTTGCTCCCATGCTTTCTCAAATCTGTCTCTTCATCGTGGAATGCTGGGCTGGCTAAATGTGGTGAGAGGGTGCATGAGGGATTGTTCACCTGAGAGAGCAGGTCCTGGGAGTCCCATCCAGCCTCCACGTCCCATTCCTTTTTTCAAACTGCACAGTTCTCCCCTCTGCTGGCTTAGCCCTCTGGCCTCTTGCTGAATCACCAACAGGTCCGGGCTCCAGGCTGCCACACGTGTCTCGGCACCAAACATGGCTGTTCTCTGGGGTCCATGCTCCAGCTCCTACAGCTGCTTGTGTGGCCTCTGGCTGGGAGCTGCCACAAACTGGCAGGAAGCCGTGAGGGGGGGAAAATGTGAGGGGGGAAGTCATGAGGGAGGAAGCCATGAGGTTGGAAACCATCAGTGTCCAGCCTCAGGACAGCTGTCCCCAGTGTGAGCAGTGGCAGACACTTAGGGTTCTGCCTCCCCACCAGCTGCTGTGACACATCAGGTGCCACCTGGAGGGACTCTGAAGGGCTTGTGGCCACTACAGTGGCTGGGTCCTGTGGAGGATGAAGAGCCCAGGAAGGAAGGCTCTGAACCAGCCGAATGCCTCAGCCTGTGATGGAGGTAGCCCCCGCTGTCAGAGACTGGGAGCTGCTCCTGAAGGAACGGCAAATTTTTGGAGTCTCTGGACTCCTCCCTGACACCTCCCTGGTGCCCTGCTCTGCTGTGCTGTCATCCTGGCTTGGGGAGGGAGCTGGGTCAGGGCAGAAGCTGTGGTTCAGCTTTGGTGGCTCTGTCAAGGGTTGGGGTTTAATTATGGGTTGGGAATGAGTCCTGCAGCAGGAGCTGTTGCCTGGGCTGGCTGGCTGGCCAGCCCTGTACTGCTGGCACCCAGCCTCCATGAGCTGTGTAGATCCCCCTCCTCTGCCTGCTGCAAGGTGAGATCAGTGCTTTGCTGGTCTTTGTTTCTCCCCCACCAACTATGCTCACCCCTGAAATTGCGCTTGTTTTTTACTATCCTTATTTCCTTTCCCTGGTTTCTCCACTGCCTTCTGTTTCTTCAGATGGTTGGGAGTTGAGGTGATTTCATGCGGCTGTGGCTACTGCAAAGCTGTAGTCATTCTGAGATGTAAAAAATAAAAGGGCCAGAAGACCAGCTGTTTTCAAGTGGCCTTTATTGAAATCAGCTCTTTGGGAGCCTGAGAGATCGCACACACCTCTGCTGCTCCCATAGACCAGGCAGAGGAGGAAGAATGGAGGAGGAAGAATGGAGGAGCTTTGCCTAGAGCTGGGACTTCCATCTTCGTCAGAGTCCTTAGGAAGACAATTGCTTGCTCGCATTCCAGGGGTCTCACTCTGGTCGACTCCCATGAGGTTATGGTGACCACATTCAAATTGAAAAATGCCATTGGAGGATTGCTCAGCCTTTTCTCAGGTGCAGTATGTTGTTGTTTTTTCGAGGTGTCATGTAGGCTCGTTGTTTTAGAGGCATTTTGTGTCATATAGGCTCTTTTGTCCTTCATTTGCATATTCACGGTGGTTGTCTCCCCCTCCTTAGTGGCAGGCACTATTTTGGGGAGCAGCGGTGGCATTTCCCGACGGGATAGGGAAAGTACAGCTGGGGGGGGACAAGGTAATTTATTTTGTTAACAATTAACACGAGATTTGACTTACAGACTTAGGAACAGCATCAACCAACAACTAATTTAATAAACTTAGGAACTTATTACAACCAATTTAGCAAACTCAGGAACAATTCTGTAGGAGACAGGAACCCTGGATTCCTCTCAGAGACATTGGGACGTGTTGGAAATGGAGACCTGCTCTGCTGCAGGGAGTTTTGGAGGGGATATTTGTATAATTTCTCTGCTGCTCATTGTACAAGAGATCCAAGAGCATGTAGGGCTCTAAGAAGTATTCGGTGAGGGACCCAAGTCTGGGGAAAAAGGGGAATCTGACAGATATATTTTCCTACTTTCTTTCCCTAGAGAAACAGCTGGCTTATGTAAAGCCATTTGCTGGGTTTTTTACTGCATTATTTTGAAAGTCTCTGCAATGGGGCATTCTGTTCTTCTCATCTCTCATCACTACCTCAGGGGCAGATATTTCATGACTTGGGGTTCTGCTTTCATGAAATTTACTCTTTGTTTCTCGTCTATGTAGTCTTTTTCTTCTCTTTTGTTTCATTTTCTTGTAAAGAACTGCTCCAGTTTGACTTGTGGCTTTGCCTTGCTTTCTTCTGGGAGGTGAATTGTTGTGATAAGACCTACAAAAAAGGGGAGGGAGCAGAGTGGTACATTGGCAAACCCCTGGTCACTGATACAGGATTAGTGAAAGCCCTGTGCCAGGGGAAACTGAACTCTGAGGTTTGATTGCATCCTAAAAGCACAGCATTTTTCTGTATGGGAGATTTTGAATTGAATAATATATGAGGGGATGCAGTTAGAAGGATTAGCACTCTCCTTCCTTTTGCCACTGTAGCTCTGAATTGAACCCATCATTTCTCCATGCATTTGTCCTAGCAGTGAAATGCTCAGTACCCGATGAAATATTTACAGCCCTGCTCCAGTGATACAATTTGTTTGGGTTTCACCCTAAATTTGCCATTTCCTCTCCCTGGGTGGCTGATTCCTTGTTGCTTGGAGCAGGCAGTGGTCCAGGCTGGATCACAGCCCCAAGAGCCAAGCAGGATCCCCTCAGAGCTCTGCAAAGCAAGGTGCTGGAGGACAGTTTGATGGCGTTCAGGGTGCTGAGCCTGCAGAAAGCTGCTCTCTCCTCTGGCAGAATAAGGATCAGCTCTCCTGTCTGCTCCATCTCTGTGTCCTCTCTGCCATTCTTCACCTTCCCTCTGACCCCATTCCAGCTGTTGTCTTTGACTGATCCTGTGCTAGACATTCAGGCAGGCTCCTGCATGTCTTGGCCTTGCTTCCCCTTGGTAGAAAGCTGAGAGCGAGAAATGTTTGGGAAAGTCTTGTGGGGTTTTTTTTTGGTTGGGTTTTTGGTTGGTGGGGTTCTTTTTGTTTTGTTTTTTTGTTTGTTTGTTTGTTTGTTTGGTTGGTTTTTGTTTTGTTTTGTTTTGTTTTTTTTAACAAGAGGCTTTACTATTCATTCATTCCCCAAATAG
Source organism: Certhia americana (assembly GCA_018697195.1). Classification (NCBI taxonomy): domain Eukaryota; kingdom Metazoa; phylum Chordata; class Aves; order Passeriformes; family Certhiidae; genus Certhia; species Certhia americana. Next base: position 5,935,775 of record CM031868.1, on the reverse strand, counting down.
CTTTCCCTCTCATTGGACATCTTCCTGCTGGGACAGTCCAAGCCTGTTCTGACAGGCAGCTTATCTGCCTGGCATCTCTGACTGCTTCCTCTGTCTCTCCTTTGTGTGGAAGGTGTTTTGTCTTTCCAAACTTCTGCTGATTTCAATGGGCATTAGCTTGTGCCCAAACATGCACTGATACTGCAGTTCAGTGCTGAAGTTCATCACTGTTTTTTATTTATGTCCCTGCAGTGTGTTTTTCTTCACAAGGGGAAGGATTTAAGTGGTTTGGGGAGGGGAGGAGAGTTGTTATCTCAAGTTAGTGGGGCTTAAGCTCTCAGTTCACCCTGGATGCCTCCATCCTGTGAGTCCTGCAGCAGGACACAGTGAAGGCACTGGTATGGAGGGGTGCTACGGTGATGGGGGTTCAAATAAAGAAGGCCTGATCTGCAAAACCACTGTATCTGAAAAAGCCCAGAACAGCCAGCTTGTTACTTTTCTGTGTTGCCAGCTGCTCAGGAAACTTAGAGAAATTTCCAATGTAGTTTTAAATCTGGTTGTCTTAGTTTGGAAGACAGGGGTCTTCCTGCTAGGAAACAAAAACAGAAGCTTCCCTTGGACTTGCTATAATTCTAAAATTAAAGTGGTCTCAGGAAAAGATGTGATGGTAGGAATAAGTTCTTTACTAGTGCATCTAACAGGATAAGTTAACAACAATAACTATGGTGTTAGCAACAAGCAGAACTAGAGAGAAAAAAAACCCAACAACCCAGTTATAGTTTTCCTCTGGCGCCTTCTCCCCTCAGTACCATCACAAGCTACCAGAGCAGCAGCAGTCCCGGGGGATGAGATGTATCCGAGGTTCAGCGGCGGGAGCTGGAGCTGTAGAAATGTCCCGGCTGGGCAGGGGGTGCAGAACACAGCGTGGGGAAACCTTGAACAAAACTGAAGAGACAGCGGGTGCAGGGCAATGGGGCAGGAGCTCTTGGCAGGACAGGGAGAGAACAGGTTCTGAAATCCCGGGGGACATGTGAGGAGACGGTGATGGGTCACTCCGAGCTGAGCTCCAGGTGAGGGATGGTGAGATCTTGCCGCAGTCCAGAGCCGAGCAGTCCTGGCAGCTCCCTCTGAGAGCAAAAACTGCCCAGAGTGAAGTGAAGTCCGGGTGCCACCCTGTATCTCACTTAGCTGCTTCCTTTGTCTTTCCCAAGCACCCCTGAGTACCCACAAGCACCCAGCTATCAGCTTCCTAGCAACTTCTGGGAAAAACTTCTATAAGAAAGCAAAACCAACCCCCAACACTGGTAAAAGTGGAGAGAGGTGCATGAAGTATGTGTGCATGAAGCAAGGCTTGCAAATGTTGGTATTTTTTATGAAACAAAGTCAGTCATGTTTGAACCTGCAGTTTGCCAGTGTGCACTCCTGACACAGAATCAATGCTTTCCTTGAGGTACAGTTTCCAGTCAACAAAACTCCGGATGATGGTCCTTGAATCTCCAGAATTTCTGTAAGCCTGTGCCTTGTGGGGAAGCATTTGGGTTTGTTTATCAAGTTCTCAACTTTTCTCTCCGACCTGTGGGATCCTTCCTACTGTCCCTGTGATGCCACCACATGCCCAATGTGGTGCAGTGGCAGCCCAGGGATGTTTGTAGGTCAGGGATTACAGATACTCGGCAGGGCTTGTCAGTGCTATTAATTAATCGCATTCCAACAGCAGCGAAAGCAGCAGCAAAAGTAATAAATTATAATCTACATTATGAAGCTGACAGGTGCCACCCACTCATTACCTGTCCTTAACCACTCTCATTACTACCCAGTCTTTGTGGGAACTAATCTTGCTGTTTAATGTCCGACTTGTTCACTTAATGCCATTGTCTGAAGCAATCGGCCTCTCCCTGTGAAAGAAGAGGAAGGTGCTTTTCCTGAGGCTTGTTCTCTGGATGCTGGAACACAGGGAGCTCTTGGGTGGAGGAGGCTGAAGGTGCCCTTTGCAAAAGCATGGTGTGGCTGGGAACTGAAGACTGAAATCCAAAGGGACAATCTGGAGAGGAGCTGGGGATGAGTAGCAGGATGGGAGATTGTTACTAGTAGGAAAAGTCTGCACTTTGTCCATCTCCATAGAATACAGAATAGTATCCAGTGAAAGGGATAATAGGAAGAACCACATTTTATTCTCTCTCCAGATGTTTTCTAGGCTTTGGAAACAAGTTGGGTTGCTGATTAATGACCCTTCTCTTCCTGGCTGCCCCGGGGCATTGCAGTAGGAAGTCCTGGTAGTGTTTCTGTGGGGACCAGTTCAAGCTCCCCCTGGGAAAAAACAATTGAACTCAAGAAATTTCTTGCAGTGGTCTGGCTTAGGCTCAGCTCAGCAAAGGTGAGGATGCTCAGCCAGAGGAGCTCAGCCTCCTTGCCTGGCTACTCCACCGCCTTGTATGGGTCCCAGCATTAAGGACTGTGCTGAGCCTGGGCTGAAGCTGTTCTCCTTCCCTCACTGAAACAACTGGGAGCCTTCCTGGCGAACATTATTGAAGCCTGGAAGATGAGGAGTTGGGCAGAGAGAGGAGTTGGGCTGGGAGAGCAGATGGGAAAATAGGGTTTTTTCAAGATACTCCATGGATGGCTGGACCATGGCCAGAGGTCCTGTTGTGCTTTCAGGGTATTGGGACATCTTATCAGGGGGTCTCTGTTGAGTAAATAATAAGCCAAAAGATGAGAAATAAAGGCAGAGAGGTGAGGGGACGGCTTTCCCAGTAGAGGATTGGCATCAGTCAGACACAATGAAGGCCTGTGAAGAGCCAGAACTGTTGAATGTGTCTGTTAATGAAACAGAGGAATAAGTGGGAAATGAAGTTTTCTGTTGACTGTTCAGAGTAGCAAAATCCAAAAGCTGCACTAAATAGCCATAGGAAGTCCTTGCAATATGGAGTAGTGTAGCATATGATGCTGAGAAAAGCAAAGCAATCCCTCTCTAAATGGGATAATGTCACAAGCAAGAGAGATATCAGAAGTGCAATGAACTGTGCTGTGGGAGCAAGGCTTGATTCTGAGTATGATCAAAAAACCCCCAGTCCGCCTCTTGAAAAAGAGCTGAGAACAAATCGGATAAATGCATTGTATGAATCTGTGATGAACAAAAGCATTTGGGGTTCTGGAGGGTATTAGAATAACTTATGCAAGGAAAATCCATTGAGTGCTTTTAAATATCAATACACACTGTCTTGTTCAGAAAATCCTGCATCTACAAAGAGCTGGAGCCTGGGCAAGCATTAATAATGTAACATACATACATGCTACATAGCTGCATGGCCTGTTCTTACACTCTTCCCTTGGTTCTGCTGTTAAGGACCATAGAAAACAGAACAACAGCACAGGATGAAGCTTGATTCAACAATAGTTAGTGGCTGTGATTCCTCTGCTTTTCAAAAAAGTTGCTGTCCTAGAATAATCTGTGTGACACTCTGTATGTGTGTGAAGAGCTCTTGTGGAGCTGTGCTCTCTCAGTAAAGAGAGCTGCTGAAGTGCATGGATGGAGGAGATTCCTGAGGCTGTTGTACATCTGATAACAAATGGACGACACAGACAGACAGCCCAAGCAATAATTCTGTTGGTCTTTGTACCAACAGAAGCATCTTGTTCTTCATCAGCACCAGTCACTATGAAATGGACAGAATCCTTAGGTGATGGAAAGCCATTGCCTGGGTCAACAGACCTGCCTCTGGTATTCTCTGAGAAACATTTGGGCAGGAAACCAAGTCCAAAAGGATTTGCTTTCTTTAACTTGTCCTCTCCCATCACTCCTTAGGTACTGTGCTTCTGATAAAGGAGAACTGGATGATGTGGAAGTAGGTGGATGGTTCAGGCCAACCCATCCTGCCCTCAAAGCCCTTGCATGCTACATTAACACACACCACAATGGGGTGAGACGCTGTGTGGGAGTGGGAGACAGTTCCTAATGTTCCTGTTGATCAAATGGCCCACTGAGTCTCCTGATCCACTGTGGTGATAAGTCCTAACAAGGACTCTCTCTTAATCCTCATTATCCTCTGTTGGTGCTTCCTGCCCACATACACTAGATATTTCCTATCAACAGGGAGGTACCTCTGTGGAAGATAGGATCAGATTCCCAGGAGCCAGGCTGTAGTAAGAGTGAAGAAAGAATGAGGAAACTGTCCTAATTTGAGGTTAATCTTATAAATAGAGGGTTAAATACAGACAATAGGAAGAGAAATGCCAGGAGAGCTTTAGCATTTAGTTAGGGAAGGAACATCTCTTCCCAGGAGCAGCCTGAATTGTAACTTATGATGTGGTGAAGTTGCTGTTTGATGTCAGCTTCAGCAGAGGGGAAGAGTCAGATTCTGCCTTGTGTTACCCGAGGAGGAGTAACATGAGAAAAAAAAAAGGAAAAGTATTTTTAAAAGCAATTTTTTGTCATTTGTGTACTGACTCAAGCACCAAGTGCATGAATGGAGTGCTTAATTTCCCCGATTTTATTTGAATAAGACACTAAATAACAAGAAGAAAAGTGCTGTGTGATTTTCTTCCCAAAGCAGACATGCTACTATATCCATTGGGTATTTAAAACTGCATGGCATGGCTGAACATGCAGAAACCCACAGATCTTTTCTTCTAGTGTTAAGTGGGTTATTGGGGTGGGGTGTTTCTTTCTCCTACCTAGACCCATAGCTGGAACCTGGACCAGTCAGTGGCTTGGCCTGTCCCTCATGCTCACCTTTCATGTGGAAGTGGAGTGGAGTGTGCTGAAGCTGTTTGTGCTGGGGAGCTCTCTATGGACAGTTGGTTTTTTGAGCCTTTTTAGACAACCTGTTCAACTTGGTTGTGCTTGGTTGAGCTCTTCTTGGTTGGAAGAGCTGCCTCCTGCCTGTACTGTCCACATCCTGGCACCATGCACAGAGCCTGTGATGCCTCTGTGTTTTGTTTGCAAGCAGGGTGAGAGCCGGTGCCTGTTTGTAAGAAGTGAATTGCCTTTGTGGGGGGTGTGAGGGTCCCTTACTGCATATTCATGTACAGCAGGTGTTCCCAGCATGATCCCATATTAATGACTACAATGCAACAAGGTGTTGACACTGGTTGCTCATCCCCACCCTGAAGGTGGTGTTGCAAGTTCCTGAAAAATGCCGTCATGCCCTTGTGGGTTTGGGCTCATTAGGCTTTTCACTCGCTGTGTCCTGCTCACAGGTGTGTGGTGAGGGTGTTTTATTTGTTGTCCAGCTCTGGGCTAATCACTGTTTCTTCCCTCAGAAACTTTACAGGCCTTGCCTTGGACCAGGTTTGTGAAGCTACAGTGATGAACAAACCCTTGCTGCTTCCTAGAAACTTCCAGTCCCTTTTGGGTAGTCCAGTTCGTACAGGAGATCTTGAAAAGCCTGGCCTAAGACAAATGATACAGTAGTTCCTTGTCCCATGCTTCCTCTAGAGTAAGGACAAGGCTTTTCAGCTATTTATATGCCACTTGTATCTTAATTTCCCACTTCCTGTTGTTTCTGGCCCTCACAGGATAATTGATTTTTGCCTGAAAGTCAGTAGAACAACCATGTTCTGCCATGTGAACTCCCAGTCCTTCCCCAGGTGGCTGGCTCTGTTGTTTTCTTTCCACCATGGCAGGTTTTGTCATCCAAGGGTTCTACTTCATTATAGACAGTGCACAGTTTGATGGCTAGTTTGGTTTTCTCATTTGGGCTATGTTTGAGATAAACTGTCAGGGAGCAGGTCTGGCTCAGAGGACATACACAGTGGTGTGGGCACAGCAGATCACCTTTGTGCTAAGTTTCCTTTCATAAAGGGTTGCTAAGTAGTGTCTACAGGTGGTTGATACAGCTGGATAGTGAGCAGAGTATAATTGCTTCTGCTATCTTCTGGGATGTGCTTCCAGCAAGTCACGACACCTGGTAATGTGCTTGTAGCTTCTATTAACCTTGTAACTATATAAGTGGTGCTTTAATACTGCCTAGTTGCCAGTCAAGTCTGGAAACACCAACTGTGGCACTCCATGGTGACTGCTGAAATGCTGTGCCTGGTCGCTGAGCACTGCCTCTTGCTGTCAGTCCTTGCCAGGCACTCCACTCCTTCTCACAGCTCAAAGCCTGCCCTTGTCGTTGGTTTTGTCCCTCAGTCCTTCTGCAGCATGGTTGTTGGAATGCTGATGCTTTGCTGACCAGGTGCTGCTGTGTGGTATTTCTCTCCTTACAGGTGACAGATAGCCTGCAGGGAAAAGCTGAGAGGCTGAAGGGATCAGCGTTCCTGCAGAGCCCTGAATGACCTGGCATGGCACTGGATTTCAGGAGGTGGAAGAACTGGAGCGAGAGTTGAGGCTTGCTGGAGGAAGAAGATTCAAGAATTCTTGTTTTGTGTGTGCTGTTGGGATCTGGTCTGCTGCAGGAGGGGGAGTCCCTGTGCTGCTGGCTGTGGAAGGAACATCCCAGCTACAGGGTGCTCAGCCAGGCAGGGGACAGATGGAAAGGGATGTCCTGCATTGGCTGTGAACAGACTCTGGACCAAGCCACCCACAGAAAGATTTTTTGATCTGAGCTTTTAACAAACCATGACTTCATGGTCCAGCCTTCTTCTCCAAGGCCTGCTCTGAGCATAGAGTAAGGTGTCTTGTCAGAGTACCCAACTGCTGGAATACTGCTCCTCACATAGGAAGGTGTTCCCTGGAGAAATGCAGACAGCAGCATCCTGCCCTGAAGAAAAGGCTTGGCCAGGGGGAGGTGGGGAGCTCACAGGAGGATTTTGGGGTGGGGTTTGTGGGCTGGCTGACTTCCAGGTCCAGCTCTGGTAAATGCTCTTCACAGCACTGGGAGGGAGAGGTGTTCAGTGAGCAGGGTGGAGTGGATGCTCTGTGTCAAACTCTCACTTGTCGCCTTTCTCCTTAGGGCATTCTTCATTCACTAAACTTGCTACTAAGGCAGCTTTGGTGGAAGTAATCAGTTTCCTGAATGTGGAAGCCTTTCCTGGCTGAGCACCCAGTGTTGGGGCTTGAGTGAACTGCTGTTTGGAAAAGCAGGGTGGGAAAAGTGGGGAGTTCCGCTGTGTGCTCCGTTACCAGTGACTGCGGACAAGAATACAGACCAACAAACAACACCAAAAATCAGAGAACCACTTTCATTTGCCTGCATTCAGATGCTCCTGGTGAGCAGAGCAAAGCATTGAATGGAGAGCACAGCCTGCCACTAATCTGTCTTTCTCCTTCCTGGCTCTGAACAAGACTTCAGGTGTGTAGCTCCAGAATAAGCAGTGGGAGCCAGTTTAGGGTGGGCACCATCTTTGCCCTCCACTATCTCTCATGCCCCAGTCAGCAGGGATGTGAACCTGGGCAGCACCCCTGTGGTATGGCTGTCAGAAAAAATAACAAGCTGCCAAGTCCTGACTCCTTATTTATATTTTGGTGAAGGTTTTTATCATGTTTCCTGCAGACACGGATGGAGAGGAACGGGTGGTTCTGCTGTTGGCGTGCCTTCCTGATAAAAGCCATTGGCTTTTCACAAACTCTTGAGTTGCTGTTGAGTCTCAGTATATCTCCTTTTGCTTTTTCATGTCACTGCTTCTCCTGTGCCTGCTGGAAGACAGGTGTCTTCTGTGCACAGGATTTTTAAGAAGCTGCTTAGCCTGTTTACTTTTCATCTTTATAACACTTCTGGGTTTTTTTAATTCTTCATCTGCCCCACAAACCTCCTGTTTACCTTCCCTAAGTAGAGAAAATTTACAGGAATCTGTAATATGTTAATTGAAATTGCTGTGCATGGAAACAAAAAAGCAAACTACAAATGCAACACAATGAAAGCATAAACAGGAAAACATAGCAAAAAAAGCTTCATTTTGGAGACGTAGTCCCTTAAGAATGTAAAACCTTCTAGGCCTGGAAGATCTGAGAGTCAAGTATCAATTGATGTGATGTATTAGAAAAGGAAATGTTTAACTTTTTTGTCTATGTCCAGTAAATCGCAATGAAGCCTTCAGGGAAAAAAAATAACTAAGGAGGATTCAAAGGAAAATAGCTCAGAGGGCTTCTGGCTTTGTATGTACCACTTTAAATTTAAGAGCTTCATGGGAATGTTAATAGTTTATTCTCAGCAGTGTCACTGGAATGAGTCTGTAATTTGGAGACCTTTGCACAACTTTCAGTTTTAAAACAAAATCCTGGCCTAGATTTTAAAATGTGACTATGGAAGGGTCCTACAAACCAGCGGTTAGGTAGCCCATAAACAGTGTCTAGAAAATCAAGTCCCTTAAGGCTGTCTCCCCTGGGAATCCAAATTTAATATGTGATTTACATGATTTAATACGTGATCTTATGTTGGAAAGTTACCATGTGATTTGGGCAACCAAAAATTGGTGAATTATCCATTAGCTGAAGTATATTTAAACTGAGTAATTGAACACAATGAGTGGTCATCAAAACTGAAGTGTGTTTGTGGCTTATTTGTTAACTGACAAAGGAGCTCAATCATTTAATGAGCATTTGGCTCCAAGTTGTTCACCTAGTTCTAGTGTCTAGCTGCAAAGAATCAAAATGTTCAGTTAAGCTCAGTTTTGATGGTTAATGAAGATCAGATCTATTTTTATTGCTTTACTTGGAAAATACTTGAGAAGTCCTTGCAGCATCTTTTTTATTTTTAGTTTTTTAACCCCTTCCAGCAGGATGTCAACAGATCAGAGCCAGACAATTATGCCTTGCAGTTGGTCAGACAGTCATCAGGGAATTTTTTGGGACTGTAAGTTTGAAGGGGTTCCTTCTCTCTGCTGCACTGGGACCCAGCCAGGCAGTACAATACTCCTCTCTGCAACTTGAATTAGGGCAAAGGAAGAACAAACTGTCATCATGAGCTGTTCCAACCAACCCCCTTCTTCTGTCTACTGCCAAACATGATTTTATGCTTAATTATTTGCATTACATCATTAGTCCTGAGCTAGGTATTGTACATGGCTAATGATGCAAAACCTACCCCTACGTACCTACAGGTTTGGACACTGTACAGGCTTCCCTGTAGGGCGGATGTGCAAAAGTGTTTGAAGAGCTCAAGGAGGGGAAGCTGGCAAAACCTCTCCTACTTTCTCCCCTTGGAACAGTAAGATATTTAACATGTTAATTTAGCTTACTTATTAAAATGAAATAGTCATCTGCAGAAGCAGAGCCTGCACAGGTTAGAAACTCCTGTATGCTTTCTGTGCTGTGCGTCTGAGCAGGACATTTCTTAGGGAGACCCTGTGAGAGGTCCACTGGGCTATTCCCACTGGCACAAGTCCAGGCTGGGCACTGGGGAAATTATTCAGAAACCTTGGGTAAAGCAGAATCCATCAAACTCTTTGCTCTGCAGAGCATATAAGTCAAACTATCTCTTCTGAAGGTGCCTGGTTAACAAGCAGATCTCCCCCCTCCCAGAGCCTGTGGCAAGGGCTGGCTACTTGTCAATGCCACAGTATTATTTCAAGTTCTTCACAGCCTACGTATTTCCACTTGCTTTTTTATCATGTTCTCCTTTCTGAGCTTCCCTTTAGACTGTTGATAAACTATATTTCTTAATATGGGCAAGGGTGTTGGTTTTGGAGGGTCTGGCAGGGATCCCTGCAGAGGAGCGATCACAGTGTGGTCTCATGGCCTGTCAGCTGGGCAGTGCAGCTTGCTGGGTCCCTCCCAGCAGGAGTGTGCCTGCCAGCTGCTATGGTGGAGGTGAAACTAGGAAAGGCTATTCTGTGTACTGGTTGTAAATCTCTGAGCAAAGTGGGCTAGGGAAGGGGATGGGCAGAGCTGGTGGCAGAGGAGGGTCAGCCTATGCTACACTCACCAAGTCTGGTCTGAAAGAGTGGAGAGGGAAATAATTTCTGCTCTGGCCTGTGTTGGTGCCTCTGCCCCCTGCTCTCATGCAGGGTTGTATGTGTAGTGTCTGGGAAACAGAGCAGGGCAGGGCAGCAGGTGCCCAAATGCTTTGTCCTTTCTCAGTCCTGTGGCCAGAGTTGAGTTCAGTTGTCTGTCACCTGAATCAAACCTGCCTTAACTTGATGGAAGTGAGGTCAGGGACTGGAGCTGTAATGTGTCCTGATATTCCATAGCTAGCTCTACACTGGGAAACTCAGGAGCTGATGGTGCTTCATTGCTCTGGTAGGAGATGCCCTTTACCCCTCTCTGAAGTGGTTGAGTCTGTCTGCACTGAAAAATACTCTGCCTCCAGAAGAGGAAATGCAGGCCCTGCTTCTCTGAGATGCTGCAGGGTGGCCAAACATCCTCAGTAGATAGAGATCATGTAATTCAGGTGGACCACTAAACTTTTAGGCAGCAATTAGGACTTATACAGTAACTCTGAGTCAACTAATACATCTGGGTGTTGCCTTGGCATACTTCCGATGGCAAATCCTTCCTGTGTAGGCTTGATGTTCTTACATCCTCTGATGGCCTCTCAATGCTCCACTTGAAAACTTGATCAAAAACCTGTGGTGATGCCAAAGGGAGATGTCCCATTAAATCGCTCAGTCTTCCTTTGGTCCTCTAAACCTGCAGATGATTCCAGGCAATTTCTTTGATGCCTGCTTCCCCAGTGGATGAAGTAATTACAACTTCTGTGCAGCAGGCTAATAGTTCTGAAGGCTTTAGTCAGGCTGATTAACAACCACTATGTTTTAATAAAAAATGTTCTGGTAAATCTTTCTGAATTGCAGCTGTAATTACTCTGCAGCCTGATGTGCAGCAATTGCAAAGCTAATAGGATCACCTGAACCCAGTTAATGAATCCTCTGTTATGGCTTGCTGTGACTCACGAGATGTTCAGTGTTTCTTCTGGTCTCCCCTGCCCTGCTCCATTCCCTGGTGAATATTTATGCTCTGTATGGCTGAAGGTAAGGAGGTGTGCACCTATACTCTGAATGAATTAACTTAAATATATGTGCATCCTTCCTCTCATTATTTCAAAGGACCTGAACTTTTTGCTTTGGTCTCAAGGTGAGTTCACTCCAGAAGTCACCAATAGCTGCTGTTGCCTGATCTTTTCAGGCTTACAGGTTTTGATGAGAAATCTGTTCAACCCTGTTCTCTGCTTCCCCAGTGGTACTTTGCATCTATGTTAGAGGGTAGAGTTAGGAGAAACCCCCTTCCTCTTTGCTGCTAGCATTTAAAGGTGGTTTGTCCTGCATTAAAGAAGGAAAAAACCTCAAAACATTCAACTGAAAGTAATTTGTTTTGTTGGAATTTTTTCTTTAGGATTCAACCCTTTGTATGTAAACATGTTTATGGTCCCTGGCTGCCTCCACTCCTTTTTCAAAAGGAGCAATACATATTAACCCCCAATCCAAGATTTTTCATTTTTTACAGGGTTGTGAGCTGGTGATTTAGTTTTGGAAAGTTTTGGAGTGGGACTCTTGGCAAGAAACACAGACCTACCAGTGCTTTTGGTTTTAAGGTGCTTTTTGCTTTTACAGGTGATTTAGGGCTTGTTGGCAGACTTGTGTTAAAGGTTTGGCCTCAGTCAGAGATAAACAAGGATTGTTTGAAAGTGGCCTGTCAAGACTTCCCTCCTTGCTCACTTCTTGTTCTAAATGTAATGTGCTTCTTACATAGATTTATAGGTTTAACTAACCTTGTTTAGGCACACTATAAAATGTGCCTCTAACCATGTACCTTGTAACTACCATAATAGCAAGGAAGCCTGTCTGATGAATTCAGTGGCAGGAAGCAAAGTCAACATCTAAAGGATGTAATAAAGAGATTCAGGTGGGTAGGACACAGCAACATACCAGAGGAAAGACTTGACACCAGTTTCATTTCTGGTCCCAGTATGCTCCAGTGCTGTCCTTTATTGGGCATAGTCCAATGAACCATTTATCTGTACTCTCATGGTGTTGGGGCTTCTGTGAAAGTCCAGGTGTGAGGCCTGGGACTGGCTGTCCTCCAGCTATGGGGGTATTCCTGTAGAGGGGAAGATGCATGGAGCAAATCTCTCTTTTCTTCTGCTCTTATCACAGAAGATTTCATACATGGGTCAAACTGAAAAACTCCAGCCCAACACAGAAGTGTTAACAGAGGATATTGGACTGGTGATTTTCAGAGACTTCATTAAATCTCTGTCTAGGAGCCTGAAGCCCTTGGGTAAGAGGGGGAAAATGCAAAATGATTCAAGTTTTGCAGTAGAGAGAGATTAATGAAGTTACAATGGCACTGTACAAATATTTATTGCTTGCTGGCAACAGATTTCAGGTCAGCCCTTTACAGCTGGGAGCAGAGAATGACCATATTTTTTTCTTTTAAGCAGAGTTTAGAGCAAAGAAAAATAAAAGACCTGGATGATGTTTAGAAGGAGGAACAAATCTGAGCCTGGCAAATCTGCTTGTACATGATAAGACAAGAAGGGCAAGAGAGCACAGGTGCTGCTGGAGGGTTTGTGCTGTTTTCCTGAGCATGAGAAGTGCTGTATGAGCCCTGTAACTGCTCCTGCCTGGCTGCGACTTGCAAAAAATCTGTTGTGAATGATGGCCTGAATGTGGGAGGAAAAGAGTGTAGTTTATCTTAGATTTTTAAATATTATAGTATCAGACTTCTGCGTGTCTGGCTCTACCCTAAAAGTTTTGGTTTTAAGGTGCTGTTTGCTTTTACAGGTGATTTCTGTAAATCTGAATCTCTTTATTACATCCTTTAGATGTTGACTTTGCTTCCTGCCACTGAATTCATCAGACAGGCTTCCTTGCTATTATGGTAGTTACAAGGTACATGGTTAGAGGCACATTTTATAGTGTGCCTAAACAAGGTTAGTTAAACCTATAAATCTATGTAAGAAGCACATTACATTTAGAACAAGCCTTTGAAGGCTCCTTTCATTTCTGATGTTCACAGAAATTTATCTTCTGTGCTCTGTGCTGGGCTCAGTAACTGGAAAGGGATTGGGAATGCAGGAGCTGTAGCATGGTTAGACACCAATTTTGATTTTCTTGTTGCTGTTTTTGTTTGGTTTTCCTCTTTATGGAAGAAATCAGTAATGTGTGGTTGAAGTTAGCTTGACTCTGAGTTGCTGGATGCTTTGTCAGTGACATTATTTGGTGGCTTGGGGAGAGGGGGAATGCTTGCACTCCTTGCCTCCCAGAGGTCAGAGAGGTTTTGTCACGGTGGGTGGGAGGAAGTCACTTTTCACTTCCTCCTCAGATAGAGCAGAAGTCTGCTGTCTTGCTTACATTTCCCTTAGTCCTGCTGATAAATATTTGTAGTTTTGATGTTTTGAAAGCTGAGTGCTGGAAGATCAAAACTCACACTTGCTGGCTTTTGTGGAGAGTGAGAATTGGCTGCTTCCCACATGTCTGTGGGAATTCTTCACATGGCTGCTCTGTGCTTGGACAGTGCCTCGCCCTTCCTTAGGAGCTCTACAGACAGGAGCTGGGCAGGAAGCAGCATGGCTGTGTGTTGGGCAGAAGCAGCACCTGGGGACCAGGAGACATGGAGTTCATTCCTGGCTTCAGGGTGATGAGCAGATGTGACAGAACATGGAGAGCAGCATGTGCCGGGTGCTGCTGGTCAGCAGCAGACTCTGTCCTCCCATCACATTCCAATGGCTGACCAGACCCTGCCTAACCCACGCTGCCAGAGTTGAGCCTATCCCACTTGACTGCAGCTCACAGCAAGGCTGGAGGAGGAGCTGTCACAGTGGAGCTCCAAACTCACTCTCTCTGAACTGACTGTGGGAGTTTTTGGCATGTCCTTGAGTGGGACAAAGATTTAAAATCCTTAACCTAACCTATGGGGAAAGCAATCAGGAGGCTTTCATCTCTGGAAAATGCACTGGGTTCTCTGGATGAAAGAGCTATTATTTACCTATCAACAACATAATCCCCCTGCCTCCTACAGATTGCAGGCAAGCTCCCGGGGCAAATGGCAGTGTAATTAAGAACAAATATTTACTATGAAGGACTAGCTGAGGCCTGGCTGGGCAAGCAGCCATGAGCCTTGTCTGAACTTGCCTTCTGTTTGTTCTCCTTTGAAAGCAAGGAGTCAGAGTCTTTTGCCAGAGGAGTGTTTGTGAGGCACAAGATGGTGGGTTGGGCCCCTGAAGCAGCCAGAAGCTATCAGGCTGTTTGTTCCAAGCCTAGGAAATCCCCCACAAGAGGAGTTCCTTGCATCCAGAGGCACTTCACTTTTCTGTAATGGAAGGCTCTTGGGTATATCTGCAAGTAAGGGTAGGTGTAGGCACTGCACTTGCTGCCATGCCACAAGCAAGTCTGTGGAAATACTTGTCTGCTCTAAAATCCCAAATTAATTCTGTGTTCATTTGCATCTACTTTCCCTTCTGATTTCTGTTGCAATTCATGGTTTTGCTTCCCAGGTCTCAAGCCCTGGTGTGTAAATGCAAGGAAGCTTGGCTTCTGGAGAAAGCATAAACTTACAGAATTGCTGGGACTGTTTCACAGCTCAGACTCTTAGCCTACTCACCTGCCTTCTGCCACTCTGATCAACAGCAAGGAGGGGTGACAGGGTTTATACTCATCTCCTGGCAAGGCTTGGCAAGCTGAAATTTAATAAATAAGTCAATTGTGAGTAATAGAAACAATTGCAAGGATGTGGTGTGTGGTTCAACCAGCTATCACTGCTGTGGTAATGCAACAAGGCATGTGATTAGACTGGGAAATTGCTGTAGCAATACCAAGATTTACAGCATAAGTCCCAGAGAAGGAGTAGTTGTGGGAGACACACACAAAGACACTCAGAGCTTGCAAAAGGACTTAGTAAAGTGTCTGAACAAGGCCAGCACCCTCTTCCAGAGTGCTAAGGAAGCCAGGGAAGTAACTGGAGAGGTGCCCTGCACCATGCTGGTATATATGTGCTTTAAAAGAGTTACAACTTGTCAGAGTTTTTGAGGAATATGTCACCAGCTAGGCTGATTTAAAAGGTCTTTTTTGGTTCTTTACTCTTTTTTGTAAGGATGGTCATGTATTATCAGCAGTGTAACAGCTGAAAGCAGGGTTCACAGATACCTGTGCTCCTGGGCAGAGCCTAACATGTCTGGAACTCTGAGAACTGCTTTATATATTAGAGATCTGGTTTGGTTATTTTCAATAAAGTTCTTTTCTCACAAAGAGACAAGTTTATTTGAGACTATGCTCTGAATGACAAAACTCCTTTTGTTTGGGAGCTTGGATGCCACACCAAGGGGAAGGAAGAGGTTGTCCAGTACACAGGGTCTGGGAGGCTTGGGGAGAGGAAAGGCTCTCAGCCATAGGAAGCCCCAGCAGAGCAAAGAAATGAGCTAGAGTTGCTCTTGTCCCTTAAGAGGGCAGGAACAGCTTCACCAGTGCCATTTGCTGTGGCTTTATCAGTGCCCACCTCCTGCTTTGACCCTTGGTGTGTGTGGGGAGGTCGTGGCTGCTCAGGCACTGCAGCTCAAGTGTGGTGACCAGTGTGTTAATATTGGCAAACCCCAACTGAACTCAGAGCTTGAGTGGAACAAAACTTGCTTGCTGTTTTTTGCATTAAACCCATGCCATCCTGGCTCATGAGTGTGTGCGGTTTTTGGCTTCACTGTCCAAAAGAAATGCCAAAAAAGCTGTTGGGTCTCTGGTTTTGGCTTCTACAAAGGTGTTGTCCATTCCGGTGTCTCTCGTGCATATGAGCTGAAGGAGGAGATCCCTGCTTTTGTCATTGTTCCCAGTGAGCCAGACAGAGCCAGTCCGTCTGCCAATCTTGTTCTGCTGTTCTGCTTGATTTTTAAAGGGAAGTTGATTTTCAAAACAGCCTGGAGTATGTGCTGTGCTTTCTGAAAGAGAACTAGGCAACAAAGTTCTGGTCAGAGAAAATATATGTTGGTTCTTTCAGGGAATGATTCCTGCCTTGTTTTGTTGATTCCCACTATTGTTGTTGTTTCATGGTGACATTTGCTCATTGGCAGGTTGAGGGACGAATGTCTTTCGAGTACTGTGTCCTGAAAAGGTGAGTGCATGCAAGAATGCCTTGGATGAGACCTTGTTCCCTTGGCTAGTGGAGGATGCTGAAGCCAGATAGGCTGCTAGACAGAGGTTGTATCCAGAGATCTGCATCATCCTAGTGCAGCAAAGCAGTAATCAGGACTAGGGAGACTTTCTTTTTAAATTGTGTTTGGAGTTTTATATTGAAGACAAGTCTGTGCTTGGGAGAATGTCTTTATTTCCTTAAACTTAACATGTTAAAGAGGGGGATTGCTGAAATACTTCCTACTTCTGCTCTTCCCAGTAGTTTAGAGACAAGTTTAATAATTATCACTTGAAAAGGACCTAAGGGAAGAACTCAAGATATTCTTTTCCACCTGACATTGCAAAGAGAGTTTCACACCTCTTCTCCAGGCACTGCCAACTGTGTTGGGTCTTCTGATAGTTATCAAACAAATAGAGGTTTTGTTTGTTTGACAAAACAGGTATTTCCTAGCACTGCAGGTATCCACTGAACATTGAGGTGAAGCACCCAAAGGAACCTGAGAAGACTCGGAGGATCCCCAGAGAGGCAAGTGTGAGCTGCAGGTAGCTGTGGCCTGCACATTCCTACACAGGAAGAGTTAACTCACTTCTGTCTGAGCTGATGCTGGAAGCAGAGGTTGATTGATTGAACATTGGAAATCCTCTCTTCATGTCAGGTGTAACAAGGATCATCTGGTAAAAATGTGTGTATGCCTGAGACAGATCTGCCTTAGACATGCATTAGCACAAATGGAGTTTGCTGTCTGCTGGAGGAGCCAGGTCCCCAGTTGAGCAAAGCCTAACGGAAATTGGATCCAGTCCAGAATGTCTGGATGGCATATGATATTTACTGAAATATGGCATTGCTTGTGTAAGCAGCATACCCTTCTCCCTCACTCTGGAAACCATCTGGGCTTCATATGTGAGTGGTTGAAAACCAGAGCAGGAGAGCATCTGATGCTGTGTGGCTCCTGTGATGTGTTCCCCACTCTGGCCCCCCGCCTGGGTGTCCTTGCATTTGCAAGCATGGGAGTCTCAGCTTTGCCCAAATGTCCTCTTCACCCACTAAGGGTTTTCTTCCTGTGCTCTTCAGTGATTGTAAGTGGAGCAGGTTTATATGAGGAGTTTGCAAGGGTCTTTACTGACAGGGTAGGAGGCAAACTCTCTTGCCTCAGCCAGGGTACAATCATTTTGCTGGCCAAATCTTTCATTTCTAGCTGGGTCCACAGCCAGTAGCTTTACTGACTCTACTGATTTTTATACAAGCTGGACTCAAAGCTCCTGGGAACAAGGGAGGATTATTTGGCATGTCTGTGCTCTTGCATAGTAAGTGTTTTTTCCAAATGCAGCTGAGCACCCTTAGCAGAGACTTGGGACTGGACAGAGCCTCCTGTCCTTGACATAGCCAGGCTAAGAAATTATTTGTCCAATTGTTGTGTTAAAAGGGCAGGAGGGGACAGGGGAGTAGAAAAAATAGTGCAAGTTCAACTGTGCTTTTCTTTAGCTTCTGGGAGGGGGGTCAGTTAAAGGTAGGACTTCTGGGGTGGGGTTAGGGTTTCCTCTGCTGTTTTCAAGGCTTTCCTTGTAGCTTCCTCTCTGTCTGTGTATGCACATTCTGTGGGTTTTGTTTCTTAGAGGGAGCATCATATGACAGCCCCAGCATCTCTGATCTTTCTGGCAGACTGATCCCTCTTCCTTCCTGAACTTGATAAACAGTCCAAGAAACTGTGCCTGTGTGTGAGTGGTGTGAGTGCAAGTACGTCTTTTCAGAGACCACAGCTTGTTTCTCCATTCTTGGTGTGGTTTTTCTATCCTTCTGTCAGAGTTTCTGGTGCTTCTCTGTTTTGCTTTCCCATCTCCCCTCCTGATGTGGTTTACCTGCTGCTGCCTAACTTGAAGATGTGGGTGATATGTGAACATTCTGTTTCTGAGAACGCTGGCTTGTGCTCCCTGGACTTGCACCCTGATGGCACAGGGTTTCTGAGGTGGTGGTCAGGGTTTCAGGCCCTCTTGACAAGACTTTGCAGGGCTTTCTGAACTGCTTGTGCAGTGCTGGCAGTTCCTTCCTGCCAAGTGGTTGCTGTGGCTTGCAGGTTACCCAGATGGCCAGTGCAGGCAGATGCCGTTGGAAGAGGGAAGCCTTCTCTGTGTGTCTGTGTAAAGCAATGTGGCAGAGCAGGACTCTGACATGGCAGCACAATGTGAATTGTTCCCAGATTCCTGCTGTCTTTGGCCTAATGTGGCTAAACGACAGAGAGCCACTGAAGCAACTTCCCTTGCTTACAACCCCAGCAGCTTGTGCTTTTGTGGCCAAGGAGCTGGCTCCAGCTATGTTACTCCTCCAGCTGAGTCTGCCCGTTTACTTGAGTGTAGCTGATGCTTGAGTGTTGTGTGCCCCATCCTCCAGGGTAGGAGAAAAGTTCCCACATCTGCGTTCTCTTCCTGTCTCTTGGAGCCTTGGAGAGATCCAGCAGCTTGGTGTTCAGCAGCAGCATTTAAACAGGTCACTTCACTGTGGAGGTACCTTTTCTGCTCCCTCCCTTCCTTTTTCCTGCTTCGGCAGATTGCCTGGCCTGATTGACTGCATTTTGATTCATCTCTGCTATTTAATCTCCTCCCTGAGAAAGATGGGCAAGAGAGATGCCGTTGCTGCCCTGAGGTAGGAATCAAGAGCTGTGGAGTGTTATTTCATTCAGTCCAAAAAAGCTCTCTAACAGCACAGAGGATATGTTGTGCTGCAGTGAAAGGCGGCTTTGAGGGATCATGTTAAGCTGCCCTCGCCTGGCCTTTTGCTGTCTCTTGCTGTAGGGCTGGAATCAAAATACCATCTCAGATACTGCAGCCCAATTGATTGGAGCTGTTTCAACCAATTCCATCTCTGTATTCTGGAGGAAGACCTTCCTTTCCTCCTTCCCTGTCCTTGTTAGCTAACATCCAGGAAACTTGGTGCTCAGATGAGAGGTTCACCTTTAGCAGGGAGGGGACCCTGTGAAGGAGACAAACAGCTTTCTAGCGAGTGGGGATGGGTGGGCTATGGAAGTTGGAAACAGGAGAGTGATAGGAGGGAGCAGATGAAATTGTCTTCCATTTCTTTCAGCCAGAAGGGTTGTCAGGGTCCAAGGGTTGGAATACAGATGAGCAGCTGTGAGGCAGAGGCTGGAAAGAGCTTTTTTTGTTTGTGCTGAATAACACTTGGTGCACTGTCTGCCTGTGTCTAGCTGTATGCTGTCCTACAGGGTTGAGAACTGTGCCCTGTCGTGTTTTCTCATTCTCCTTCCCTGGAACTTTCTACTGGGATGATGCCTCTTTAGGCTGAGCTGACTCTGTGGCCCCCCTCAAGGGATGCTGACTGATGACATGCACAGAGATTTAAGGCAGTGGGGTGTGGCCTCTTCTCTCATCTACAGAAAGGTGGTTTTCTTTCTGATTTGCCATGGCAAAGAGGGATGAGGGTATCAAAACTTCTCACGCTGGCCTTGAGTGAAACGATAGGGCTCAGAGATCTGATGTTGGTTGAGTTCTACCCAGTGAGACTTTCTGTACTCCTCCATGTTTCTCATGTCCCTTGGCAGGAAGAGAACGGGATGAGAGGTCCCAGTGAATGTGTTAATTTCTCTTGGGCTACATCTTTCCAAGGTCACTCTCTTGCAATTGCATGAATATGGGTGGTCTCTCTACCTATCTGAGCTCTTGGAAGCCCACCAGGAGAAAGGCCTCATGGGGCTATGAAATACAGAGCCTTTATACAGCCATTTCCGAACCTATTCTTTACCAAGACACAGCCTCCCGGGGCAGTGCTCTGAAGGGAGCCAACTTAGTTTCTTCTGGCCACTACTGTCCTAGACCAGCTCACATATCAAAGGCCTGTTGAGAGCAGGGTCCCATGATGGTTTTTTCTGCTCTAAGTATTTTTTGCTGCTGTGGGGAGTGCCTGGTCTCTTCAGGGAATGGTGGAAGGAGGTAATGCCCTCAGCTTTGGCTGTGGCTGTGCTCCCCCCGAAGCTCTGTACAATCTTCAGCAGTCCAGTGTTTGAAGGAAGCTGACTGCTGCTTTATTTACATGCCATAGGTGGAGATATAATAAAAGGAAGTGAAGAAGCCCACACTAACAGCAATGGCTTTGTTTGTCACCAGCAGTACTGTGAGTCTGGCCTCACTAAAAATCAAATACTGAATGGCCAGCTGCCATCCATCTTGGGCTCTGGCTGTAGGCTCTTGTCTGGAGAGAGGAGCAGAATCAGGTCCATTTGCTCACTGCAGGTCCTGCTGCACAAGGCAGTAAGAATGATGTGATGCTCTTCCCCAGGAATTAACACTGGATGAGGCATGTATTTAACCACAGAAGGTCAGGCTCTCGGAGAGTTCTCAGAGTAAGACTCCCTCTTCTTTCCAGATGCTGGAATGTCTCTGAAGAGTTCTCATTCTGGATAGACTTTATTTAACTGCTTGGCCTCTGCCCAAGGGAGTCTGTGTGGCTTTATGGGAATGGAGTTTTAGTTGAGCAGTGAGTTTTGTGCATTTTGAGCACGGGGACCCAGTGGATCATTCAGCTGGGGATGGAATTGCACTGAAATGGAATTGACCACAAATCTTTGTGCATATGCATTGATTGCACTTATCTGTAAAGTTATAGTCTCTACTCAGTTAAAACTTCTGGTATTATACATCTGCATGTTATTCTCTGTGCTCTGTGAGGCTCTGCTAAGCCACCTCCTGCCCTGCTGCATCCTTGTCTTTGTCCTCTTGTGCCTCCCACACATCTGGAAACTGGCTGTGCCACCGGACCTTGCTACCCGGCTGTGCTTTTGGAAAATAAGTGATTTCCTTGGGGTGTCTGAGGCTGGTGGAACAGCAGGGCTGAGGACCCAGACCCTCTCCTTGGTGTCCAGAAAGGATCAAGATTGTTCTGTGGCTCCCTGAAAGGAGGTATATGCTGGTGTCTGCAAGGAGATACACTACACCTGACTTCCAGGAGAACAATTTTGTTATTCCTATTTCTTCTTAATGTGAGGATGTGAGGGAGACAGGATGAGGAGAGAGGAAGAACTCTAAGAATTAAAAGTTGGTAAAGGCCTGTTATAAATGCAGGGCAGCACTTCAGGGTGTTTCAGTCACACAGGGAAGGAAGCATGTAAAAATAATCCAAATCCAGTTTACGGGTTGTGCATGCTGCTCTGAGAAAGATGGTGTAAGTTCAATGTTTGATATTCTGGAAAAGCATCCTTGGGGTGTAGGATTTATCAAAGTTTCAGGTCGTTTTCTAGTCCTAACCTGAACTGCTGTGTGACCTCCTGGAAACTCTCTGTTACCTGTGTGTGCCTCACATCTCTCCTTGTGTCTCCTTGGCTGGATCTGTTCTATCCATGACAGTAGCCTCTCTTGCTCTTAAGGCCTTCTGCTGAGCACAGCTCTGGTTTTGAAGTGGTAAAAAACTCACAGCCTTCGTGGTTAAAAGCTAAAGTTTCCAAAGGCTCTGAGCTTCATTTCATGCGTTCCAGGGAGGTGAATCTGGGAGGGAAGGGGAAGATGTAAGGAAGGTTTTGGCTGGAAAATGAAGTAGCATGGTTTTTTTTTATTCAGTGCTTTTGTGGGCCAAGCAAAACCTTAAGTGCTGCTGGTGCTTCTCTCTGTCAGCCTCTTCCACTGGAAACTGCAGTTCCTTTCTTTTGTCTGCCTTGGACAAATTACTGCCATCTCAAGACCTGCAAAAATGCTAGATGGAAAGTGTTCTCTTCAGGCTGGTTGGGCAAACAGGACTCATTTACAGCTTGCTGGCATGTGGTTGTTGTTCAGAGAGCAGACTGGGCACTACCTCCTCACACAAGCAGAGGGAAGCTGGGCTTCAGAACATAAAAGAAGTAAAGGAGAATGGATTTGTGTGACAGATGAAGGCAGCTGACATACCAGTGCTGGCAGTGCAAAGGTGTTCAGTGAATCCTAAACTGCAGAAAGACAGACTGCTCAGCCTCCTAACTGTGCTGGTTTTGTCCAGGCCTCTCCAAACAAGTGTTGGGCATCCCTGCTTTAGAACAGCCCTCAGAAACAAATACCTCAGAGAGGGAAATTTAACCTGCTTGAGGCTACAAAGTAGCGTGGCGTGGTTTGTAATATAACCAGAAGATGTAATTTCTCCATCTGTGCTTGGGCACTGCTAGGAACCTCTAATTTTCCTGGGACAGACATTAAAGTGAAACCCAACTCTGTTCTTGTATCCCATTCAGCTTCTGCCTTCTCTTCATACAACCTCTTACAGTGCTTTTCAAAGGAACAGGGAACTGTTAGTGGTAGGAATACCAACAGGAGAAAAGGCAGGGTGTGAAAAAACAGCAGGAGTAATATGGATGTCAGCAAGGTTCCCAGGAGGCCACCTGTGTACTCAAGCCTCTCACTGAGGCACCAGCAGCCTTTGACAGAATTTGGTAGGACTGGAGAAACGAAGTGCAGAGTTGTCCTAACCTACAACCCTTGTGAAAGTGGCAAAAAGAGAACTTGTCTACAGCTAAGCTTTTTTTCAAGTGATACAGCTTTTAGGTAAGTGTTTCTGGAACAGTGGCCCAGATTTTGCTCTTGCTCTATAGGATCCCCTCACCTGATGATATAATTCAGGTAAATGCTAAATGGCATTGTGATCAGTGCCACAGTCAGCTGGGCTTCCTGCGAGGCCTTCAAAGAGATAGAGAGGTGCCTTTGGATGTGAAAGGGCTGACTTTGCAACAACACCTGAGCTTTTGCCCAGCAAGCCCCTCTCATCTGAGTTTGAGGGGTATATCCTGTGCTGTGGTGGTAATTCAGGCAAGATGGGTGCTCAGACCTGGTCGTCCCCCACCTGCCCTGCCATCAGGTGTTGGGGTGTGGGCTTGGGACAAAAGTCTCTGTGGTGAGTTCAGCACAGTCTCAGACAAGGGGGAAAAGAGTTCACCCATTTCTGCCTCTTCCCAGGGCCCTGCTCTGACAGGCAGTGCTGTGCTGTCCAAGCTCTGGACTCCTGGGGCTGCTCAAGGCCGCCAGCCTTGCAGAGAAGATGGTTTTGTTTAGCTTGCTCATATGAAGAAAATAAGTCTGTCAACTAGGGATCTGGAAAGGAGAGGGGGGAGCAGGAAGCCTTCCTGTTGGCATTTATTAGAAGGGAAATGAATGGTTTATGTTCAGGGGGCCCTGTTGGATGTGCAGTGCTCAGGGACAGTGGTCTGGTGAAAGCCTCCTGACTTCTTGAGTCCGTGGTTAGAATGTGATTTGGAATGAGCAAGAAAGGGCTAAATATAGAAGTTGTTGGCTTCCATCCTGCAATGGTGGCTCTGCCCTCACTGCAGTCCTGGAGGCTGCAAGTTCTGCCTATTGTTCCCATCACATTCTTGTGTCCCACGATGGGGCCTCTGTGATGGAATAAAATGAAGAGAAGCAGATAGGAAAACAATAACCCAAGGAACAGGCCCTGAGTGTTGCTGGAAGCTTCCAAAACCCCATAAATTCCCAAATGCATTTGTGCTGGATTAGGGAATTGAAGGAAAGCAAGGGCCAAGTACTTCCCTTCCTGTATCCATGTGCTCTTACTGCCCAGAGATAACTGTCTTCGGGGGCTCTGTCTTGCAATAAATTAATGCAGTGGCAACTCTGTTTTCTCAGAATTATGGCAACTTCCCAGTCTGCCCTTTCTTTGCACTCCCTGACAATTTTGTCTTGCAGCTCGAGGGATAAAGTGACCAATTTTTTTCATCCTTCTCCTGCATTACTGAGCTGGTTGCAAACAAAACATGGTGGGAGCTTTGCCAGGCAGTGGTGTGGTTCCCCCGAGGTGCTGGTAAGTGCTCTACAGAAAGGGATTGGTGACTGGGAACCTCTTGGAAGTGCTCTTGATGAGTACTGGGCAGGGAATATGACCTGCCTGAAACATCATGTTGGGTGATCATGAACGTGTCAAAGTGATTGGAGATCCTAAGACAGCTACAATTTCTTTCTGTTTGTCTGCACTTCAAAGTGCAGATTGTTATCTACAGTATCCCTTCCTTAAGTGTGTGCTCATGTAAAACCCTCTGGGAGCAGAAGGGAGGATGGATGATTCCAGAGGTGAATGAAAGAAGTTTGGTGCTTTCTGCAGAACTCTGCTTTACCTAGCAAAAAGCAAACAACTTGTTTACTCACCTACCTGTCCGTAATATTTGCTTTGCTCACACTCAGCCAAAAGCCACAAGTTGTTTCCCTGACAGCCCATTTGCTGCTGTCTCTCTGAGATTGGAGCAGTTCCCCTGAGGATTGGACCAATGTTGCAGCTGGCCCGGGGGAAGAGGGAGGCTCTGCTTTGGGGAGCAGGGGGCAGGATCCAGAATGAAATGAAATGAGGTCTTAGTTTGAACCAACCATCTTGTGAAACCTCATCTTTTGGATTTTAGGCAGAAAGAGCTGCACAAGCTGAGTCTGTGCTGTTACAGCATGGGAGCTAAGTTATTTAAAGCCAGGAGGGATCTGTATACCAGCAATCTTCATCCTTGTTAAAATTCCATTTCTCTCCTCCTAATCCTTTCCCCAAGCATATATTCTTTCAGTCACCTTCCATCCTGATACATTTGCTCTTTCCAACCACTGCTTCATGTTAAACAGCTGTTGCTGCTCTTAATGGAGAGATGCAAGGAAAGGAATGATGAAACTTTTCATGAGCTGGAGTGGATTGGTCCAAAGCTACTGAGACCAACATCCAGGTTCACATTCTGTTTAATGGCCTTTGAATTAGGCTTAGTGTTACTCAGGTGGTTTCATTTGCAGGACACAGGTTTTCTATGTGGCTGGTCACAGTACTGGGAAGTATTTTGAACAGACAGATGTTTACTCTGGGGTTGTAATTATGTAGTTTGTTAACTTTATTGTTCCTTTCATTTGAGTGGGAGATCTTTTTCATTGAAATTATAGTGTGTTTATGCCCTTCTGTTCTTTGTGTACATAAACCACATAGGAACCTCCAAGTTCCTGGTAAAAAGTGAACTTGACATTGATACAAACCACTGTGTTGTGCACAGGAAAGTGCATTGCTTCCTTTGACTGGGTGTTGTGCTGCCAAATTTGTTTCATGCCCCACATGTCCTGCTGTGCTGCAGCATTGTGGTGCAGCTGTTGTGCTCTTGTGTCTCTGCTTCTACAGCTGGGGATAAGGAGCACACCTGACAAAACGTACTTCAAAAGCAAGGAGAGTCAAATACAACTCGTTCCTGCTCCAGTTGATATGTTTACTTGGAGGACTGTCCTCAGAAAGAATGCTAGAGGGAACTGCTTCTGCCAGCCTTGTAGTGCTGTAGTACAGGAAATGAATGTTTCTGTTTTGTTACCCACCTTGGTTTTAATTAGGGCAAGTTCTGCTTCCTGCTGGACAAGGGACCAATGGAGGTGGATTTCATGAGGGACATGAAATATGTCCTCCTTTCTCTGGGCTTGGAGCCACTGACAGCCTTTTCATGCTATCTGAATGGGATGTGGGAGGAAGCAAGGCAGGAGGAAAAAGACTCCAGGCTGATTTTCTCTTTTAGAGTCTGACTCCCATTCCTGTTGTCCCGGGGGAGAGTGGTTTAAACCACCAGTCAATGACCTTTTCTCAAATGCAGAGTAAATATTTTCTCAGCAGACAAGCCATTGTGAAAGCAACAGTAGAGGGCAGAGAGGGCAGGGAGGTGGCAGGTATCTGTGGATAGGCTGGGTGCCAGGGTGGATAACACCAGGAAAGCCAGCACAGAGACCTCCCAGCCATTTAGAGAGGGAACTGCCCAGGCTGCACAGAATGGGAGGAGCAGAGTGTGGCTCACACAGTGAGGAACAATGAAAGAAAGGCAGGGTCTTCAGTAGCTGTGAGGTCATCTAGCTCAGAGGTGAAGGAAGGAGAAAATTCTCCAGATTACCTTGTCTCACTTCCAAGGCACCAGCTAAAGCCTTTTGTATCTGTGTAGGTATGAGTCCTGTTGGTCAAATGTGGTTAATGTTAGGAGATAAAACCCCTAAAACCCCAGACCAGCACATAGTAGGGGATAAATGGTTGAATCCTCAGTTAATCAGCTGCACATGTGGAAGCAAAATGTTTCGGCTTGAATGAAGTATTGAATTCCATTTGGGTAGGATGGTGTTCAGTAATGCCACACTGCAGTGTTTTGTTTTGGAAAAAAAGCCGGAGTAATTTAATTCTTTCTCAACATTGAAGCTATTCTTTAATTTGCAATTTGAAATTGCAGCTTGGGGGAGCTGATTGCTTTTCTCAGTGCCTCATCCTGAAAGTGAACTGTTTGATTTCATGAGCCAAACTGAGTGTGAACAGAACTACCTTCACATTCAGAGCCCTACAGACCCCTTGGCCCTCAGGAATACAGTGGCTGGAGGGAGCTGTAAGCTGTTATTGCTGTTAAGGACAGGGGCTCTTGGCTAAGAGTAACTGGGTGTGATTGGCTTTGTATTGTATGGGCTGTACTGCTGGAAGAAGGAACATTTTATTATGTATTTTTTGAAAGCATTAGAACTTGCTCTAGCTCAGCCTCTGAATGCCCTCCCCACTTTTGATATCACACTGGTATCAAGTCCTCCTCCATGCAGTTTTGAAGTAGATTCTCTAAGGATGCTTTTGCCCTTGGTATGGGTAGTTTGGTTTGCTTTTCAGCTCCACACTGTCTCAGAACGGGTTTATCTTGAAGCAGGAACGACTCTTGCTGCAGTCCCTCGAGGCTTCATTGTGCTCATCCCTGTACAATCACAGCCCTTAGCTGGAGGTGCTCACTTTTTGGAAAGAGTAGTCAAAGGACTGAGTTGCCCCAGGATGCGGAGGTGCTTGGGGAGGCAGCCTGTGAGTAGACTGCAGCTCTGCAATGACTGGAGCCAAAGGCTCAGCCATCAGCAGCCTCCTCCCTGCTTCCTCAGGGAGCCCAGGCCTCACCTAGCACTTGTGTTGTTGATGCCACTGCAGTTTCTAGTTACAGCCTTCAAATGACCAGGTTTGTGAGTCCTTTTGCACTCATTTGGTTCCTGCAGTGCAGAACAGACAGAAAGGATTGAGGTTTGGCTTGTTCTATTTATAACTCTAATCACTCTAAGAACCCAGGTACAGCATCCCTTCGACTTTGGGAGACAGGTTCTCCACCTTCCTGTTATTGAACCACACTTGTAAATCAAGAGAATCCTTTGTCTTTACTGTTTATGTTGGCAAGTGAGTAATGCCTAATGTTTTTTTCAATATCATATTGATGCATATGTATTTTTAAAAAATAATGGCTACTGTCCAGTCCATTCTGCCCCTTCCCATACAGCAAACCAATCTCTCATACATCTGGCTGGAAAAGCATCTATGCATGAGACATACACAGGGCAATGGCAAATCCAGCCCATGATGTATGTTAGCAGCATGAAGAGCTTACCCCTTTCTCCTGCTCCCTGTCTTTTCTGACAAGAGTAATGGAAAGTTAAAAGAATTTGTTAACATTTGATAGATATTTAAAGAAACACTTCTTCCTGTAAAATGTGTGCATGGTTATCAACATCGTAAGGAGAGCATTTTGTCTGGCTCCTGAATGATGGGAACTCATAATGCAGTAAATTACACCAATATAGAAGTTAATGTACTTGGCTTTAACATGGATATTTTACTATTAACGTCATGATCAAAAGTGACATACATCACTGTGACATGTACCCATAATGGGAAAAAACCCCATGGTGTAGTTGTGTCTAATAACCCCAATTATAGAGCTTTTTCTAATGCCTTTTTTATAACAGTTTTGCAGCTCTGTATTATCTGCTGTTAATGTGAATTCTCTCCTATCTATACATTTCTCAGGATTGCCTCTTCCCCTTCACTTTCCGTAATCACCATTTATTATCCACATGCCTCCCATAAAACAAGACTATAGGTGACAGAAAGAGATTGATGCTGACCTAGATACAGGCTCACCTCCAGCTTTTTTCTTTCCTCCCCCTCAGCAATAATGTGCTCGCCACAGTGTCGAGGAGGCTTTGTTAAAAGGTTTAGTTTCTCCCAGCTGTCGGTGCTAAAAATAGCATCATTAACTGAAACTTTTCCTGATCAGCAATGAAGCTCCTGGGGAAGAGGTACCGAGGTGGGCGCAGGATGTAAATAAACAGCTTTATTAGAATTATTAGCTTTATTTATTTATTTATTTATTTCCTTTAGAGGAAACTCCATCCCACTGCCCTGTCATCTCCAGGACTAACTCGGATTTGCAAGGCAACACGCCAGCAAAGCTTTCTGTCTCCATCTCTGAGCAAAAGGAGGCTTCTCCATCCTCTCTGCCTGGAGTAACCTTGTACCCGAGGATGATTTTACATAGTTTTGGAGGTTTATTTTAATGTTTTCACACTGAGCCTTTTCCCTGGGCAGCTGAATGCTTTGGAGACCTTGCAAGGCTGCAGCACTTGGAAGTGCTCCTGGGCGCTTGAGTACTGAAAACCAGTTTTCTCTTGGAGGGGACAGGTATGGAGTGGTCCCTGGCTCACTGAAACCAAAGGATTTAGGATAATCTGTGCCTGGCTGCAGGCTGCTGTGCTGTGGCTCTTTTCAAACAGCTTTGTGATATTCCATGCATTTTCCCTGGAGTCTTCTGCGACTTCCCAGCACAAGTAGCTCATTTCTGCCCACCCAGGCTTCAAGAATTGAGTAGAGTGCACCTGTCCCTTCTGTACCTCTCTCTGAGCCACGGTCCCTGCGAAGCAGGATGCATCCATGATATCTGTGGGAACCTGGGACAGTTGTACAGGTTGGGGATCATGAGGAGTGCCCAAGGAGAGGAGAAAGCTACTTTGATTGCCCAGAGTTGGTTAATTTTTTGCTGTTCCCCCTTTGCTAGGAATGCTTGGCCCTGTTTGCCAGCACTGGTGAGGAGACAGTGGGTTTTTGCAGCTGCACCTTGCTTGCCCTTTGGTTTCCTCTGCTAGGAGACTCCTCTGCATAGCAAAGGATGTCTCATTATCTCCTGTCCAAAAGGGAAATGCAGCTCATAGAGTAATTATCTCTGCCATCCTCACTGCCTTATTTCTCACCATGTTAGCACACTCATAATTAACCACAAAGCCTTTTTCTTCCCCCTCCCTCTTCCTAGTTCTTGCAGTTGTGCTGTACTGAGCAACTGGGACATGCTTGAAATAAAGCTCTGCCTGTTTCTACATACTTGAGCTGAGTGTAATTCTGTTCCTTGTTAAAATCTGAAGCCTCCTGTTTTGGGGGAAGACCTTTGCAAACCATACATGATGAGGCTGTCCATGCAGCTGCCATGGGGGAAATGTGCTGCAGCTCTAGTTTTAGTGCCAGATTTTCATGGAGTATGATTTGTGGTTCCTTCAGGGAATTTTTGTAGTTTACATGTGTTGGTTTCTTAGTACCCTCACTTTGGTTTTGCCATCATTTGTAATGAAAAAAATTTGATAAAGAAAAACTCTGCTCCTGCTCTGGTGATGGACTGCACTTTAGTTAGTGATGGAAAAGCCTTCACCAAATGCCATGTTAGGAGTGAGCCATGGGTTTGATTGTTTCATTACTGCTCTGAATGTTGTTTATGTGGTCAATAAGTGAACATTTTGGACAGTGGATATACACAGCAATGTAAGGAAAGCAGTAGCATTGAGGTCGCTTAGTGGCCACCAGTCTGAACACCAAAACTTGTTGCTGATCCAATTTAGCCAGGGCATTGCCAGGAAGGGCTTGTTTCCTCCCCTGGTTTTCCTGCTCATAGCAGTGGTGGGAGGTGGGGAGCTGTTCGAGTCGTTTTTGGTAATCATCCATCATCGTTGTGAGCCTGATCCTGTCACCTTGCCTTGGGAATTGGATATGACTGGCCATACAGGGGCAAAGCCAAGGACTCGTGATGACCAGGGCTGTGAAGGCTGCAGGTACTTCTGCCAAACTGTGGCTCTGCAGAGCAGGAAACTCCTCCCCAAGTGGCCAGGAAACCAGCAGACAACTAGAAGTCAGTGAGCACAGACAAGGATCAACAGGAGTAGGTAGGCTGGAGGCAGATGGGCTGCCCCTGTTCATGTTGGCACTGTCAGCCCTGCTCTTTGTGACTTGAGCTGCATAATCTTGCTGGCCCTCAGAGAGCAGCTCCTCTTGCTGTGCTGGAAAGGGCCTGCTCTGGCCTCCTGGCACAGACCAACATGGCACAAGGGCACCTGGCTGCCAGCTCTCTCTGGGCAAGGGAGGCTCTTCTCATGCAGCAGGACAGTGGGCCCAGGATGGCAATGTCTGCAGGCTGGGTGGCCGCCTGGCCTTCCCAGGTGGCTACTTGGGCTGTGTGACAGTAGTAAAGAGTATGTCATTGCTGTGCTTCCTTGTTTGATATGGTCTCTCCGTGATCTGCTATGTGGGCTTGGGAGCCCAGGCAGGAAGAGTGGTTGCTGTGCAGCCAGATGGTTTCATTTTTTTCAGGGAGATTAATTAGCTCACATTGACTGACCCTGGAATCTGAGGAACAAGTACTTATGGCAACAAATGAGCTGTTACTTGTCCCCTCCTGAGTCTGCTGAAGGAGTTCAATAGACTTTTTCTCAGGCATTTGGTACCTAGATGTTTAGTGCTGACATATGTTACCTGTCTCTGTTCTTAAGGTGTCTGTTGAAGCTTGTGTGGGGGTGTGTAGGTATGTTAAGGGAGGATTGACCTATACAAAGAATAGCCAGAGTTTGGGTATATTTTCAGGAACCCCTACATCTGTGAGGAGCAGTTCTGCTGCCAACTTCATACCACCACCTCTTCCTCCACAGAGGAAAGACTTCTGAGCCTGCTAGAATTGCTGTGTTGTGTGGGATGGTGGCAGCGATGTGAGTACAGAGGAGTCCCTGTGCTCATCTCCTGGGAGCCCCCACAGCTCTGCAGAAGTGTTCTCAATCACTACCAGTGAGTAAATCTTCAGAGCATGAATTTCTTGGATCAGACACTGTACAGCTCATGCCTTGTTGGGCCCTTGTGAATGGGAAATATCATCTGCAAGGCTGTAAACTTGTCTGTACTAAGTGGATGGACCCTGAAAGTGAAAAATGGACTTCAAGACTATTCAAGCCATGAGTTGTTTAGGAGATGTCGAAGCCTGTGTAATGGGCATGTAGATGTGTTAAGGGAGATCTGATGAGAGCTGGGTACAATTTGAGGATCCACTGCCTTTATAAGGAACAGATCTGCTCCCAGCTTCATGCTCCTGACTATTCTGCCATGGAGGAGACTCTTGGAAGGAGCATTAAATTAGGTGCTCTTGCCAAACTGGAGTTTTTTTGGCAGTTGCTGTATTTGGAAGAAGGATTAAATAGTAATCTTGGAGCTTCAGAAAGAAAAGGTTCAGTGATAACACAGCTTCCCACATGTTTGTTCTGAAATCTGTGCCCAGTGCTGGAGCACATGGACCTGTCTGTTCAGATCCTCACTCAGGGGCAGTGAGGTTTACCTCATTCCCTTTGTGCAAGTCTCCGCTTGTTTCCCGTTCCTATTTGTGACCTTCCTGGGAGGGCTGGAAGCTCCAGGGTTTTCCCTTGAGGGATGATTGCTCATCCTTGAATAAGGTGTTTACTCTTGCCTGTAATTGCATGGGGTTTGAGCAGCACCAAACCCTAACTGTGCTTCCTTCCCATCTCATTGCTTTCATGTAGAGACATGGGTGTGTGCTTTGCTTGGAGACTTTCAAGTTGGAGCATGATAAGCCCCATCTCCAGGCACTTTCCCAGTCTAGTTTGTCAGGAGCAGATTTTGCTTTTGCTTTTTATTGTCCATTCATAGCAATCAACCCTAGGACTCATCTGGGTCTCCCAACCTTCCTTTACTGCCCTATCTCCCGTCTGGTTCACAGTACATTTGGAAATAATTTACTGATTTTAAAATTGGAGGAGAGACTTCCTTTATTCCACTTTGAAAAATGGGGAGGTTTGGAGCAAGAGAAGAGAAAGGACTATGGAAAGGACAGTATTTGTTTTGCTTATTGGAAAACAAAACCATTTACCAAACTGCTTTCAGAAAGCAATCCACAGGCTTGGTTTTCATTAAAAAGGCACTTGCTGTTTTCCCCCTGAGTATTTAGTGGCATTTTTCAAGATTTTCTGTGCACAATAATCGTATTTTTTGACAAATTTTGTTCTGACTATGTGACCGCAATAAAGTTTAGGAAACTATAATTTGTTATGGGTTAAAAAATATTCTATTAATCTGACTCCTTTCCTTGATTTCTGGATCATACTGTGATTCTTCTCCCAGTTGCAAAACAGCATTGTAAATGCTTCTTTCAGACTCTGTGGGTTGTTCCTCAAATGGCTTGGAGAGTTAGTGACTCTGTCACGCATTGCTCAGCTCTGTTGCTGAGACCCTGAGAGAGAGACTTTTTTGTCTCTTCCCCAGACTCCACAAATGGAAGTGTTTGTTTCTGGTGTTTTAGTTTTACTTTGGCAATAAACTTTCTTTTATTTTCCTTTTATTTTATATATTTTTGAGGTGTCTCTTCTTGTAACACTTCAGAACTGAAAAATAAGGTGTCCTGATGATGATGTTAAAAGTCCTCATGCAAAGCCAACCCTGCTACACCAACATTAGCAGAGTCCAGAGGCTGTTTATTGTTGCTTCAAGGATGGGGGTAGTGGGGAGAGAAGGTTCTCTCCCTCTGAAAGAGGATTCTCATCAAATCTATGCTTGGTTTGCAGACAGGGAGTTGGCATTTGCCACACCAGAGAATATCTGGAGATGGGGTAGTGCAGAGGAGCTCAATATTTGCTGTAGCCCAGTCTCCAGCTCTCTGAAAGCATGGGAGCAGAAGGCCAGGGCAAACTAGAGGTCCAGAGGGTCCTGTGTCCCCCAAAAACAGACCCAGGGAAGCTTCCACACATCATTGTAGATTCTGTGTGTTCATATTGAGGGGAAGGAGATGCTTAGTTTCCATGCTAGATTTGCTGCTGAGCTGGGGCAGGTA
Source organism: Certhia americana (assembly GCA_018697195.1). Lineage (NCBI taxonomy): Eukaryota > Metazoa > Chordata > Aves > Passeriformes > Certhiidae > Certhia > Certhia americana. The sequence continues at coordinate 5,902,974 of CM031868.1, read as the reverse complement.
TAGCTGTTTTCTAGGAGCTGGAACCATGGTCACTGGTCAGCTTTCAGGTAGTGGTGGCTGTAGGTCACTATTTAATTTACCTCAGTGAAGTCTGAGCTCTGGGCTGTGAGTGCACAGTACACACCTAGTTACCAGCCAGCTGAGTCCTACATGTCTTTTGCTAGAGAGGTCCTCAGGTATCCTCCAAGGCACCTGGGATATGGTCAGGTTTTGTTAACAAAATAAACTCTTGCATGGATGTGGTTTTTTTTTTCTTCATCCTTTTCCAGAGCTGCTATTGTCTTTCCATTCTCCAAGGACACTTGGTGGCATTTCGTTCCTCTGAGGCTGACTGATTGTGGCCTTAACCTAGCAGAGAACATGGATTCCTCATTGCCTTACAGTGAGACTGGAGGGATATTAAAGAACATGCTATAAATCATCAGTGGTTATGGATTATAAGGTGGAAGTGATGAAGTAAAATCTATGATGATCATGGAGGAGGGAACTGTGAGCTGCTGTTAATCCTAGAGAGGTACAATGATCATTTGCGATGGAAGTTCACAGAGAAAAGAACCTCAATGTATTTTTGTTTCCTTTTGTCCTTACAATGGGCATCTTGAAGCACAACATTGTTTTAAAAATCTAGTTTTCTTTTCAGTTTATGACCTGAATTTCATAACTAGATGTGTAAATAACACACAAAGTATCTTAACATTCTCCTGTGTGTTAAACTGGAGCTGCAGCCAGTGTAATTGCTTACAAATATTGTGTGCAGCAGCAAGGGAAAAATCAGGTTTGCTCTGTATTTATTGTATTTCAGCTTAGCCACTGGATGCAGTTTGAGTCAGCTCTGCTTCGTCTCTCTCACACCCTTAACCCAAAGCTGTATTGTTTAGGTTCCTAGGAGAATTGGCTGGGAATCTTTTGAGATTATTATTAGTAAATGCAACATTATGTAGATAACTTTAATAGAGAAATATGAATTTGGATTAAAACGTTTGTGGCTACCTCTTGTAGAGAGACACCTGCTCACTCCTGCAATGAGTCAGACACTTGGAATGAAGATGTGAAAATTCCTACCTCCAGATCCAGCCTCACAGATCTCAGCCTCTTTCCCTCTCAGCTTTGGACTGTTGGCTCTCTTGGACTGATATGTGGGATATAGGTATGCTCTAAGCTGAGAGAACACCTTTGCTTTTTCCTTGGTTCTTGTCTTTTGAGGGTTTTTTAATGGTTTGAATTTATGCCACATCAAATGTTATATAATCAGTCCCTGAAATTAAGTACACAAGGGCAGATATTTTTCTCTGGATGACTTTTAATTCGCATCTGAGAGAGAGGGAATTATTCCAAGAGATTAAGCAGGGAAAATGGTATTTGCCTTTGGATTCTGTTTCTTCTTCTGAGGGGGCTCTTTGAGACCCCTCTCAAGACCTGCCCACTGTTGAGGCTTGCAGAGAGTCAAAATGCTTCTTGCCAAGGTTGTGTGCCTACTTGAGGGAGCAAGGCCTGGACAACTGCATGAGGGTTTAGGTCTGATTTAGCAACTGCTAGCCCAAAATGATGGCACAAATTGAAGCACCTAAGAAATCTGGGACCGGGACTGGTAGAACATGGTTCTTCTTGAAAGTTTCTGAATGTACGGGCAAATGAAATAGCACTTTGCCTCAGTTTCTGTATCTACATTTGGGCAAGGCTTCTGGTCAGCAGGAGTGAGCCCATCTGGTCTCAACAGTGAGATGTGACATACAGCTATCTGTGCCATTTTTACTTTTTTTTTTTTGTTGACATGTTAGTCTCTCACCTTCAAACCAGAAAAGTTCTCTTGTATTTGTGTGTGAACAGCCACAAACTAGAAAGGCCAGATCTCTTGCTTTTCCTGTCCCCAGTGCAACTTGTAGGGAGCTGCCTTTGCTTGCCCACAGCCCTAGCTTCTATGTTTGCAAATCATGCCTGACCAGATGAGCTCCAAGTTGGATTTATGGGGAGATTGTTTGAGGTTCAGGCATAAAATCTAGAATGGCTGATTCTATTTAAGGAGGGATGGGATTCCAGGCTGCTAGAATTGATGGGACTGGCTTGTGTATCTTCCTTACTGAAGCTAGCTGACGGTTTTAAACCATCATTAAATCAAACTTCTGTCATTAAGATTTTTTGGGAGCATTTTACAAATGAAATGTAAAGTCTGGTGCTCTCCACGTGGAAGACAAATTCTTGAATCTGTCTTCCTGTATGTTGACAGAAATGTGGGGCTTTCAGGTGTATATTTACATGTACATGCTTATGAGCCCTGCAGTGGTGACAGACACTTCCAAATGGCCCTGCCTGGAAAGGAGAGGTATCTCAGTGTTTGAAGGCAGATCCTGCCAGCCTCAGGGATTTATTGGAATGAGGGCCCAGAAATAGGTGAATGGGACAGGTACCTATAAATACAATGAGCTAGTCTTGCACACAGGCAGAGTAACTACATCTAGATTTATAAATAACAGCAGTCTTTTGGGTTTCCTAGGAGGTCTGGCAGGCTTACAAATGAATGTGCTGCTAGTCATCTGAGACAAGACATCAGAAAGCTGTCCATGAGTGCTGTTGGCCCACCGTCTCATTTTTCCCTGCCCCAATTCCCTGTCTCTTGGTGGGGGTGGTTTTTTCATTGCTGTTTTTGGTTACTGCAACATGGCCCCTGCCTGGCCTGCAATCTCTCACTGTTGCCTGCTGGGATGAATGATTCATCAGACCCAACCTGATAAAATTGTGCAAGCCAGTCACCAAAGTTAATCAGACCAAAAGGAAAGAAAGGAGGGAAGGGAAAAACAAAAACAAAAGGGGCCCTAGAGCTAGTTCTAATTTTTGAATCTCCCCTGGGAATTAAAAAGTGCATCTGTAATGTACTCAGCCTGAGTTTTCCACCTTCCTTCAGCCTTCATTGGGAAATCGGAGAGCAGCCCAGGCGAGGAGTTTTAAAGTGCAGCTTCCGATGTTGCAATGCTGGGGAGCAGTGATTCAACAGGGCTGTGTTTGGGAATGGTGCTGCAGAGTGGGCGGCCCTGTCTGCAACTTGCTAATCACTTCCACTCGGGTTTGTTGTGTCACACTGGCCAGGATGGAGCTGAGGGGGCCGGGGAGCTGCTGACATGAATCATGTGGTGCTCTGCTGTGTAATTAGGAAGGAGCCCTGTGGTTCTCAGTGCACTGGTGAGATTTCTCAGGCCTGAAACATAATAAAGGCTGCCACCCACTTCAGCAAGGAATTAGCATCTTCCCAGCTGACCCTGAAAGAGGCTGAGAAGCCCGGTTGCTTGGGATCAGGGGGAACTGGGCTTTGGCTAGACAGGGCAAGGTGGGTAATGGTCATGTCACTGCCGTGGCCGCAAGGATGGATCTAGGAGGGAGGAGAGCACCCAGGGTGCTCTGTGAGAAATCCATCACTCCCTGCTTGGTGTGGCTGCAATAGTCCTGCTCACATCCACCTTGTGACTAAACGACACAGAGTTGCACAAGTGATTGCAATATCTCCTCTGGTTGCTGTGATGCTCAAGGGGTTCCCAGGGTGCTGCTTCCATGTCTGCAGCTGAAGAATATCCTCTATTTTCTCTCAGCTAGTTGGAGCAGTTCAGCTGGCAGTGGATGCTTTGCAGGACTCACCAGCTGCAAGCCCAGCAGGTCCTGCTGTGCTGCTAGGGGCTAGTGAGGGGATCACCATTACAGTCACCTCTCTGCCAGTTCTTCCAGCTGTGCTCTGCATCCTTGGTACTTTTAGCTGCAGGAATTACAGTGAAGCATGAGGAAATATGTTAAACCCTGAAACCTTCCAGAATGTACAGATTAATTAGTCAGTAAGAGTACTTCAAGGGATTTCATCAAATTGTCCTGTAATTTCTTTCTACCCTCTGAGTCCACAACAGAGAGGCATTCCCTTAGCTCTTTCTCATATTAGGTTCATTTTAGTTCAGTTCACATTTGGTATATTTAGCATTTAACAGCATTTTATCACAACAACATCTCCACATGATTGTAATTTAGAATTACATTACTGTGATACTGTCAGGAGAAAACCATGTGCCAGACCCTGAGCTGCTGTGAATGAGTAACAATCCATTGATTTCAGCAGGGCAGCACTGATCTATTCCAGCCAAGGATCTGGCCCACCCTTGCTTAAAAGGAAAACCCATTTCCTCACCCTGGTTACAGAAACATTGCATATCAAGATGGGATGTGTCTAAACCACCTCCTTTTGCTTTTCACCACTTGTGTAATTTTGTTTCTGTTTTCCATTGCTCCTCATTTTTTGCTGGGGCAGTGATACTTTTGTTGGGGATAATTTCACTTTAAGCTCACAAGCCTTGGCACAGCTGAGTTTTGGGAGGATGGTTTTAATGTTGCACTGAATATGAAAAATGAGATTATTTTCTGCAAATTAAGGCTTCTGGCTCTGATGCTTTAGTTCTTGTACATAACCTTCATGCTACACAAGGCAGGGAAGGGGCATGGGAGATGTTTCCTACTGTTTTCTTTTCTTTATATGATGCTCAAAGAAGCCAAAGGTTGGTGTATAATTGCACTCTTGAAGTCAGAGAGCATCTTAAAAGTTGGGTATCTCTTGAAACAAATTAGAGATCTTCTGACTGACTCTTGTACAATTTTTCTGCAAAAAATACCTTTTATGGGCTCAATGAAAGGTACTTAACTTTTGTGATTGCGCATCTGCCTTCCACAGCACAGTTGTACTTTCACGTTAGCACTGTCACACTGCTTTGTTTGAACACCACAGATGGTAGCTGCATTATCCAGTGCATCCCTTCCTTGTGAGGGGAGACATGATGGTTGGTGAGGGAGGGACCCCAGCTCTGATTTCTGATCCAGTCTCAGGAGTTCTAAGGCCTGGCTCAGGGCAGGGTGACCCTGTCTTATGCATCAATATAGTTGGCATGTTTGAGAGAAAGCCCATTAAAGTTAGTGGCTTCTGCCCAGCTGACATTGCAGCCTCAGGCACCTTCCCACTGTGAAAGAACCCCTCTTTTTGGCAGGTAAGAGAAAAAGCAGTGATGCCTAGTGTAGCAGACTGGGTGTAGCTGCCACTCTTCATTTACTGCAGTGGTAAGAAATTATTAACACTCATTTGTGGAATCAGGGATCTGAAACAATGGTGACCTCCACCCTAAGCACACGTCACTGCCCAAAACAAAGGCACAGCCCCAGCCTGCATAGGTGTGGACAGGTTTCCTTGGCAAGAGCCTGGCAGGAAATGCAGGGACACAGCTGGGGAAAGCCTCAGGCAGAGAAGCAGTCAGCTCTTTGTGGGCTGACTGATGGTGAAAATGGAGCTGAAACAGGAGCAAATAAACTGGGTCCAGCATGGGGAGGAGAGATTCTGTACCTGCATCCTACATGAGCAGGATTTCTGCAAAGAATTAACTGGCACTGCTGAGAGGCAGAATCCACATATGGAGTCAACCCAAGGCTCTGGTTATCCACTTGTCTGAAGTAAATCACTAAAGAAAATGAAATGAGTTGGAAAACAGAAGGCATTGGCATGAGAGCAGCCTGTTACCGGAATATATTTGTTGTATAGCAGTAAATGGAGGAGCCTGATTTTCCTGGCCCTGTGCAAATCCCGCTAGGCTTTTATAAACCCAGAAGTGATGACTGACACAGAGCAGAGGGGCAGCAGGGGGAGAGTAAAGTGCTTTGAATGTCTGCTTTTCATTTGACTCAGTTCCAGGATGACACAGTCCACCCCAGATTAAAAATAATTAAGTTTCAGGATATCTTTTGGGAGCATTGCAGGTTTGATTCAGCCTCCCTTTTTAGCTTTCATGCTTGCCTTTCTTTGGAATTGTGGCATTGTGGCTGATGTAATACTGTGGTGACTGGCAGCTGTGACAATGCCTTTGGCCTGCCTTCATCATTTTAACTTGGAAATGTAAGGAAGACCTAGCAGTATCCTTATTTTTACCCAGAAATGCTTTTCATCCAGAGGCCAGGGACAGTAGAGCCAGGAGGTGTGACTTCTGTCTCTCAGTGTGAGTTTTTGGGAGGACTGATGGGAGCAGGGACTGATGTTTGCTGAGGCTTTCTGTCACTTCTTTCAGTTGCCTGTGCAGGTGTGCCAGAAGAAACACCTCCCCACTGTCCTTTTGAGTCCTTTTAAGTGACTTCACCTAAAATTTTGCCTTTGTTCAAGTGGCAGCATATTATCTCCAAGTAACCTTGTCAACTGAAATTATCAAGCGTGGTTTAAAATGGCTGCTTCAAAATAGTTGAGGATTTCCAACCCTCAGACTTTCTATTGCCAGGATTATTTGGGAATTTGCAGAGTTTCATATGTTTCCCAGTGAATTTAGTTTTCTGTAAAACTAAATGAATTGCCCAGCTCTCTTGTGGTCAGATGGGACAGGCAGTGCAGCAGCCAAGGAGCCAGAGGTGCCTGGTTGGAAATGGCCAGGACTTGCTCTGCCATCTCTCCCCAAGTGCTGTAGGGTTTTGGAAATGCTGCCATCATCTGAAGGAGGTTTCATCCTGCTGAAGATCAGAGAAAGAAATATTTTCTAGGAACTCAAGCCTGAAAAATACAATGAATCCACATATTTGTTGTTTTTTCCCATTATCTCCTTGTGCTGCCTCACGGTCCTATCTCTCCTCCCACCCTTTAGGGTGACTACAGTTGTTGCCGTACTTAAATGAAGGAATGTTCCACTTCCTCATAAGGAGTGCCCACTGGCCTTACCTGCTGCTGCTTTGCCTTGCAGGGAGTGTGCCCTGCACAGACCCTGTTGCTTATCTCTTGTGGGAAGAAGACAACATCTTCACCCAGCAGTGAGGTCGGAGTGACCACTCGGATGTAGAGACGGACATTTCAGTGGAGGGCAGGGATTTGCAGCTGCTGTTTGTCACGATGTGCAGGGCCCTCCCATCAGACATGGGATCTTCTTGTGTGAGGCATGCACAGGTAGGAAGAGATTGTTCTAAATCACAAAATAAGTTAAAATACACAAGGGGAAGGTTGGGAAAAGCTGCATGACTGTCCCATTTTGGTGGCCGTTTGGTGACTAGCCCAGCCCACACAAAGTCTGTTCATCATGCACAAAATAAGTTTCTCAAGAGAGTAAGTGTCCAGTGCTCCTTCAGCTCAGAATTCCTGTTTTGGGCAGTCACTGCAATAGTCTCACAGGCACTGGGTGAATGCAGCCAGGCCAGGTGACTGAACCCATCACTGCTGCAGTGGTTTTTTGTACTGTTAACTTTTTGGTCAGTTGAATTCAATTGAGCTCATATAGGCATCTCCAGTGCTGGAAACATCAGCAGAGTACAGAGTAACAGTGGAATTGAGACTGAACTTTTGGGCAGCTGTTACATTAAGCCAGTCTGGTTTACTCAATCCTGGCTTTACTCAACCCCTATTCCCTTTGCTGATGGGACCCTGGGATCCCTGAATTTCTGCAATTTACAGCAGTCTTCCTGGTGAAGGAAGAACTGCAGGGCACGCTTTCCAGCTTGATCCATATTGTTTGCTGCTGATGGAGAAAGCACATGAGAAGTGAGTAGTTCACAGCTGGAGAGAAACTCTTGAAGTGAAAGAGGAAAACAAGGAATGTCTCCTGTGTTGGAGGGCTATTCACAGAAGCTGACCCTGCAGTGGGAATTGATAAAAACTTAACTTACAATCCTTCACCATTTTATTTTCCATGAATTTTAAAATTCAGTTTGTACTCTCTCCATCCTGGAGTGGAGATTGCAGCACCTCCTCAGCACAGTACCTTAAGCAGCTCTTAAATTTTTTGTCAGACTCCTATGTTTCTCTCCAGAGCTGAGGTTTTGCCTCTTGTTCTTCAGGCTGACTGCATGAGGTGGATTGAAATTGCAGGGTTTCCTTGTACTCATACTTTTTTTCCTTCTGATGTTTCATCACATCTCCCTTTTTTTGGCAGGCTGTTATATCTGATACAGCATGAAACTTTGGAGAGGGAAGGCTTTGTCAAGTAGTTGAGGATTATGAAGCAAGAGGTAGATTGTCTCTCAGAGGAGAGCTTGTGCTCTGTGCCTGGGACTTTTTACGAAGAGGCTGTCTGTGTGCTTCAGCCATGCTACACAAAAGTGGGGCCTGCTTTAAGATGGGATGGGAATTGCTTGTCCTTGCACTATTTCTTCACCTCTGCTTCGCAAACAGAGCTTGCTAAGATAATCAGCAGTGACAAATGCTTATGGAATATTGCAAGTGTGTGAATAACCACCTAAGAATTATTTGAAAATAGTTACTCTTAGTTTTCTGAGTCCGAGTTTCCAAACAAGAGCTCCAAATAAGTAAGCAAAGGAAGACACGTGTTCTCTTAGCTGTGGGTACCCTTTGCTGAATGGGTGTGGACAGCAAACCTATGCAGAGGCTGTTAGTAATCCTAGCAGGCTCTGATGTGGTCACACAGAACTGGAAGCTTTGTCTTATATGTGAATGCAATTACTTTATTTTCTAATATTTGGCTGGCTCTATAAACCATCTTCTTCTCTCTCCACTCTTGTTTTCTCTCATGAAGTCACCATTTTTTGTTGGTTTTGGGCTGTTTTGGTGACTTGGGAGGAATGTAGGTTTCTCAGAAGTGCATGAGCTGTTTTGCTCTTCAGCAGCATCTCTGCTCATAGATAGAGGAGAGCTGGGTGGAGAGGGTCAGTCAGGAGGCTGAGGAGAGGCATGAAAGAAAGCCTCTGAAGCAGGATGGAGTGGCAGAAAGGCTGCTTTTTCTCAAGGGACCTGTGAAATGAAACGATCCTGCTGTCATTTCTGCAGCAGGTAATTGCATGATTTTTGTGCTCTTTGCATGTCCTTTGTGACCTATGTGTTTCTCATCCCTTGTGCTTTCCTCTGAGTCTCTTGAGCTGTTGCTTCATATTCTCTTCCACTTTTGGGCATGAGGCACAGGCCAGAGGTGCCTGCTACCCCTTTGATAGCTTCTCAGCACAACTGATGCTAGCCAGGCTTTGGATAAGAAGCAGTGGCAGCATGGGCCCTCCCCAGCAGGTCTCCTGTCCTGCTTCTGTCCTGTCTCTATGCATCTGGAAGGACCAGTCTGCTGCATTGGACACTTACTTACTGCAGCCATGGCTGCAGCTCCAGCCAGGCAGAAGCCTCTGCAATTTACCTCCTGTGACACTGACTCACAGGAGGAGGAAGGTCTTGATTCACTGTCTCATGGGAAGTGCTCTGGCTCCAGGCTTCCCTTAGCATTTCCTCGCTTAGACCCCAGCTCAACAAAGCCCTTGAATGGAGTCTGTCTGCAGCTCACTGCCCCCCTGCAAGCATGACAAAAAATGTCCTTGTGGCACTGATGGCTGCTTCCTGAAAAAGTGTCAACAGTATCAAGCGGAATTGGTTGCTTTGATATTCCCTATTCATGGTGAATACTAAAAATTCTAAAATTCATTACTCTGGTGTCAGAATTGTTTTCCCTTTTCTTTTTTTTGTAAACTCTTTCACTTCAAGAGTAGGGAAATATGCCTGTATGATAGGGAGAGGATTCTTTTTCCCCTCTGCCAAAACAAATGTAAGCCTTTAGGGAGAGAGGAAAACTTCCCACTGCTTTCATGAGTAAGTGAAACTTCAGAAAAAGTGTCTACCCTCTATTATTTCTACCAGTGTGGTGATTTTCTACTTAGCCACCATCTTGGAGGTGCTGGCCAGCTCTCCCTTGGCTTTGATCCCAGAATGTCTCTGATCTGGAAAACCGTCCTGGAAACATCACTAGAATAGCCTTTCCTGTGAGATTTAAGCTTCCTGCTGGGCTGACAATGCCGCCAGATTCAGTGGGATTTCCCCTGTGGGGAGGGGGACTTGGTGTGTCTGCTCACTACCTCAAGTATCAGGCTCCTTCTGTGAGCAGAGGAGAAGCCTGTGAACCATATTCAACTTAAACACTTGAGGTTTTCACACTTGAGGGTTTTACTAGTAGATATTAAATCCTTCATGGGTGGAAGACAGCATTTGGATTTATTAATCTTCCGAAGGAAATTTAGTTTTTGGCGTATTGTGCTGGGAACCCAGAGAACTATTTTGGGAAAACTAAGAATATGTGGCTGGGCAGTGTTGCTTCACTCTTTTTTTCCTTCTTTAATCTGCTGTTGACTAATCTGTAGTACAGTTGGAGGTACACTAGTAATGTCACTCAGACATCAGGTGCTCTTATGGTGTTAGAGGCCACCAGATGCCTGTCCCAGACAGGCATGGAGAGGAGAGTTCAGACAAGTTATTTTTTCTAACTTCTTCCCTTCCCAAACAAAGCTCTGGTTGTGCAGAACTGGGTTGAGACTCAGAGAATCCATTCATTTTATGTCCCTGCACCAGCCATCATTTGAGCGAAGGGGTTCTATGTCACTCAAGTTCATGGTGAATCCCTAAGCTCTCTTTCTAAATCCCTGATTCCTTGTGTCTCTGTGAGTTCTGATGTGTCGCAGACCTTGCATTTATGGAATCTGCCAGGCTGGAAGGTGCAGCCTGCTGTTAGATCACATTTACAGAGGGCTCATGCAAGACTTAAGCCCATATTACATTTGTTCCTCTGTGATGCTTATATTTGTCTTGCACTTTGTCTGGGAATTCAGATTTTGTGTCTTGGCTGTGCTCTGTCATATATGTTTAATCCCAGTTTCTTTGCTTTCCCGCAGGGACTTGCAAGGCAACAGGAAGTAAATGGAGTGTCTTGTAGAGATGCCTTGTAGGGAGAGCTGACTGCCAGCCAAAAACCCATCCAGCTACAAAAGCAGCTGTTTCAGCCCAAAGAATTTGTAAGTACAGTTATTTTCTTAGCACCTCATCATGCTTCTTGCAGGAACTTCAGCTGTCAGACAGGTTTTCTGTCCTGCTAGGCTGGGAAACACAGGGTGACTAGTTGGTGAATCCAGCTTCGTGATCTTATGACTGATGGGGTGCGTGTGGGAGAGGTGGGAGAGAAAATCTTGAGGCATGGAAGTGGGAACACTTGGGCTGAATCAGTACTGATGTAAGTAAAAAGGGCCAGGAGACCAGCTCCTTTCAAATGGCCTTTATTGAAATAAGCTTTTTGGGGTGGGAGCCCGAGTCACACACACTGCCACTGCTCCCGTAGATGACACAGAGGAGGAGAAGTGTAACAACTTACCACAGGGCAGAGCTCGGGCTTTCATCCATCACAAGAGTCCCCAGGAAAACAATTGTTGGCTTGCAGTCCAGAGGTGTCACTCTGGTCGACTCCCAAGGTTATGGTGACCACCAAAAAAATGCCGTGGGGGGATTGCTCAGCCTTTTCTCAGGTGCAGTATGTTGTTGGTTTTTCGAGATGTCATGTAGGCTCATTGTTTTAGAGGCATTTTGTGTCAAATGGGCTCTTGTGCCCTTCATTTACATTAACACGGTAGTTGTGTCCCCTCCTCCTTAGTGGCAGGCACTATTTTGGGGAGCAGCGGTGGCATTTCCCGACGGGATAGGGAAAGTACCAGAGTGTGGAGGGGTACAAGTTGGGGGAGACAAGGTAATTTATTCTGTTAACAATTAACACGAGATTTGACTTACAGACTTAGGAACAGCATCAACCAACAACTAATTTAATAAACTTAGGAACTTACAACCAATTTAGCAAACTCAGGAACACATTCCTAACAAGTACTGAAGGTTTGGAGTCAGGTTTCAGCCTTTTTCCTGTGCCTACTAACTCCAAACTACAGCAGGTTTGCTTTGCAGCTGGATCTGGGACATGTGTGTACATGCCTCAGGCACAGGGGAAAGCAGGAATTTTCCTAGGCTGTGACGCACAGTCTACCTGGAGGACTGGCTGTGTCCTGTCTCTGGGCTGCAGGGGCGAGTCCCAGCTGTCCAAGCATCAGTCCTGTCTGGAGCCTCTCTTACACTAAGAAATACCTGGAATTAAAAATAAAAAATGTCATTTGGAAGAGACTAATCGGCACAGTGAAAGAGAGTGTCCTGCTCCCCATATCTCGCATGCCTATCCCACTGCCAGTTCTTTTATGGAAAAACTCCTTTACATCTTGACAACAGACAAGGAAAGTAGATTTGTTTGGTCTAACCTCACAGTTAAATGTAGCATGTTGGTTCCCCTTTGCTTTTTGTTTCTCCACTGGCCCAGTGTGGGGACATTCCTAATCTCAACACTCAGACGAGCCCTTTTTGCCAAGACTCATCTTGCCCACGTGGCTCATGTCAAGGCTGTGACTGGGAGAGCAAATCCTGGCAGCTATTTTTCTAAGACCATAGCAATCCATTGCTGGTGTCCAGGCATCTGCTGCAGAGTTGCTGCTTCAGGGATCTGGGATGGAGCTGCAGGGCCCTTCTGGGCAGGTCCTGGCCAGGGTTATCTGTGTTCCCCTGCCCCAGGCACTCATGCCTTCATGAAGGGAATGACTGAACTGCACAGAAAACAGCTCTGAGACAATTTACAGCCCAGAGTGTTAAGATAATGCCAGTTGGTGCTGCTTGGCTGCACCAGCTGCTTCCTCTGTTGTGTCATTACTGGGCTGGGGGGACAGACTGTTCTGACTATTGCTGTTACGAATATGTTTTTCCACTGTGATTGTGAAGAGCATCACCGTTCTGGAGATGGATGGTTGTACGACTCATAGAGAGCTGAGTTCTTCCTTTTCATAGAGAGCTGAGTTCTTCCTTTCTCCCTCCCTAGGCCCTTGCCAGACCCATGGGACTCTAACTTGCATTCACAGAATTCTCCATTCACAGTTTGGTTGGCTGTGTTGTGCCCTGCATCAGCCTGCAGAGAGCCTGTGTCATGGGACAGGACACCTTTCAGGTGGAGAAGTCAGCCACTGTTCAAGCTTGACCCAGATCCTGAGGTAAGGGGTAAATCTGATGTTGTTTCTCAAGCACAGCAGTAGCAGCAACAGAGTCAAGGTAATGGATGGCAGCACAGCCTCATGTGCAGAGCTGCTGAGGGGTGCGTGTCCTCACCCCTGCTCACATGTCTCCCCTTGGGGAATGGTTACAGAACTTTCTCTGCAACTTTGATGGCACTGGCTATCTATTATTGGATTCCCATATACTCCTAACTGTAGTTGATGATGGCATTAATTCAACAGCAATGCTAAAAGTAGTCAACTGCTGCCAGCCTTGCTGACTGGCTGCTTCAGGTCACCCCTTCAGAAAGCTCCAGAAACATCTGGGATGCTTGTCCTTATTGCTATAAACAAGCCTCAACTACAGAGTAGATGTCACCTTTCAACTGGGTTGTCTGAATTCAGTGGCAGCCTTTCACATGCAGCAGGATGCAGGATCCTTTCCTTCATGACCAAAACTGTTAAATGTCATGTGTTGTGTCAGCCTAAAATGCATTGCTTTACTCATTAGGTAAAGCAATGCCTGTGTTCGGATGAAAAACAGATTTGGGAAATTAGTGGGTTTTAATCGTTGTGATCCTGGAATGCCCATAGGCTGTGAAAGGAAGTCTGGACCTCTTGAAACACCCTGTGTTTCAAAACAAACACAACCTTACTGTGAAAGATTGTATTAAAGTAATCAAGATTTTGTTCGCTGAATCCTTAAAAAATGGGAGACACTTTCAAATGACTCCAAATGTTCATTTGTGGTTTTTAAAAATTTGATTTTACATGTCTGTAAACCTATTATCTGTTTGGTGCTCAGTAAATAAAAAAGCCTTCAGTTATTTCCTTTGACTTGCCGAACTTAAAGGTGATGCCAAAGCTGTAACTTAATACCAAAGCATCCCAGCACTATGGATGTGCTGATCCTCTTGACAGCCAGTGAATTCCTCTGGGCTAACCAGGGGGTTATATAATACATCTTAATGTGCAGCTATTCAGCAGAAATCTTTCCTTACCTGACATTAGCCAGGAAATCCCTCTGGCCTGCCCCAGAGGGAAGGAGTCCCTGAAACCCATGGACGTCTGGAGAGGTTTTGATGCCTGTGTTCTGTGTTCTTCTCCTCCAGTCATTACTCTGCCCTCCCTACTCTCCCAAATACCTTATGTGTAAAAGAAAGCCACAATTGCAAGGTCAATATTTCAAATTCCAAGGTGCTGCTTCTAAGTGCTGTTGAGTTGACCAAAATTTATTTGAGAAGTGCCCTGGATCTCCAAGATCAATCCAACAGATCAGCAATCAGGCAGACCTATGACACTCACAGAGAAACAGAGAATGTTGGAGGTCAGAGGTTTGCATCATAGGATGAGGAAGATAAAGCACCATGTCTGAGTCATGATCTTTTGTTTGGCTTTTCTGAGAAGGGGATTTTTGTGCTTTTAGAATAGAAGTTGTTCTTCTTTTAAAGTATTGCTTTTGATTTCAAATGAAGGAAAGGTGAGTTTTAAAAATGAATATTTGTCCGTGTTTTCTTTCTTTTCTGTAAAAGCCTTGTGAAAGCACAAGTTAAATTCACTTCTGAAGAACAGGGCACTCCAAAAGTGGGTATCTATCCCATATCCCAGCTACTGTGGGTGACCTTCTGAGTCTAGACATGGAAATGCCCATAAAAGAAGCAATGAAACTGGGATACTTCAACAATTTTGGGATACTTCAGCCTGGAAAAGGGATGATTTGAGGGGGAATGTAGCAGAGACCCAACAAAATCTGGAGAGGCATGAAGCAAATGGGTAGGGACTGCCTATTCCTACCTTTCACCATGCAAGAATTGGAGGCCAACAAATGTGGGCAGATTTCAAACAAATGGTGGGAGCTGCTTCTGGATGTACCAGGTAGGAGACGCAGGGAACTTCTCATCAGAGTGTATTGTGGGTGCAAGGTATATTCTTGTGTTCAAAGGAAGACAACAGTGTTTGGAACCAAGATTGTTAGGGATCACTGAACAGACAAACCCTCAAAGGCAAAAAAAAACTCTTCAGCTGAAAATGATTGAAGGTTTAAGTAAATAATTTATGTTTGAGACGGGAAGTACCATGTATTTTTGACCTATTCTTCATCTTTCCTCTTTCCTAGGTGTCAATCCATAGTTTATATTGTGGTGGTTTATATTTATATTGTTTGGATCCTTGCTGTGGACTTGTATGGCTGCTGTAGGAGTTCCGAGACACTTAAGCCTGGAGACAATATTGTTTTGGGTTTTTTTAGTCCTGCAGAAGAAGCATCAGCACAACTAGAGATTCCTAGAACATCCCAAGGATGACTGATCTCTTTAGAAATGGTTTCCAGGCTATTTCTAAATTATCTGCAGTCTCAGTGATAATTTCCTTAATGCCCTCTCTGACCATATAAGCAGTAAATGGGAAGGTCTCTGCTTGCTCAAGGAAGCTTCCCCTGAGGAATGGGGACTTTTGTGGAAGGATAAGGCACAAGAGTGTCCAGAAGGCAAAGGGGAGGTCAAGGGGGAGGCACTATGTGGGACTTTGGAAGTGTAATCTTTGGCAAGCTGTATTTTCTTGAAAAATTTCAGCTGTCTGTAAGTGATTAGGTGGATTGAGAGAGTTGGGTAGGAGCAGTACTGGGATGGGGTAGGAGCTGGTGATGAAAAAGAAGCTCTGTGTTGAAAGGTGTGGGAATGTCTCTGCCCCATTTGCTCTTGAACACAGCCAACCCAAAGGAGCAGCGCTGGCTGTTGGTTTTCTCAGAATGGGAAGCCAGATTCTTTATTTTCCACATACTGCTATCAGCAAGTCTGACAACTCCTCAGAGGGATTTTTGAGGACTGTTAAATGTCACATCTACGTGGAACTTGTATTGGGGAAATGCATATTCCCAGAGCTGTTTTTCTGAAAGCAGAACTGCAGGAGTTTTTCCTTTATTTTTCACTTCAAAAGGACAAAGTGCATAAATCTTTGTCCCTGGCAGAACCTGCCTCTCCCTTTGTGACAGCTCAAGTGCGTACACAGGGAATCAGAGAGCAGGTGACTTCAACTTAATCTTCCCTCTGAGCTTGAAGAACAAGCCAAGGCAATACACAAGGGACCCTCTAAGAGACTTGTGCAGCTGCACAGCCCTTATGTAGTCCCCATGATCTGTTTATCTTTTGCCTTCAAGGAAGTCTCAGAGTTAGGGGAAGTTCCCCCCAAGTGGGGTGGCTTAAAAGACTGTATCCACTGCTGGGAAATGCACACACTTCTTTCTTTATAAGCCATTCGATGTGTTTTTCTTCTCTTGCTCTCTCTTCCCCTCCTCCCCTGGCAGCAGGATCTCTGGCCGTTGCATGCTTTTCATTAAATCTTTCTGATTGTAAACTTGTATGTTCTGACCCAGGGTCAGAGAGTACCATGGCAGGGATACAGCTCAGCAACAAAATGGAAAGCTTTTTCTGGTTTGGATTACTGGACATCTTCAGTTATTGCAGAGTGCATTCTTGTCTGGTGTCTGTGTTAAATGTCACCTGGAAGGGAGCATTCCATGATGCTCCTGGAACACTGAACTTCTCCTCTTGAATGATGAGGGTGTCTGTGTGTGTGTGTGCCAGTTGTTTCTTGGCCAACTTCCAGCCTTTAATGCTGCTGTCACTCCTATCCCACATGTTCCATTTTTGCAGTATCCATTGAGGGAGGTTATTTAACTTTCCTCACTGATATCAACAACTGCCACTGTTGTGTTGTTCCGTTTAGGCTGTTTGTCTGCAATGAAAGCCCCCTGCTTAGCGCCAGCTCAAATCACCAATTGCTTACTCAGCTTCAAAGCTCTGTTATCGGAAGGCATAATCACTTCCTGCATCTTTATTTGTCTTTGCCTCTGCTGCTGTACTGATGGGCTGGGAGGTGCCCTGCTGCTCCTTCAGCTGCTTTTCCCTGCCCCAAGGCACATCAGCATGTGGGGAAAAAAAGCAGTTCCTGGTTATTGCTTCACCCGTTTGTGATGCCTCAGACACAGGCTGCTCTGTATTATGGAATATCATCCCTCTTACTTCTGAGGGAAGAGGTCAAGGGGCATTTATGCCTATTGTGAAGGCTGTGGACCTTGCACTTAGAGGGGACAGTGACAAAATCCATCCGTAAGTTCTGGGCTACCTGGTATGAACACTGGTGCTGAGATGTCATGGGATGTGCAGGCATTTCTCTTAGTGTCTGGCCATGATACTGGCCAGGGCTGTGGAGATGAAGTGTCAGGGCCCTGAGTGTAATTAGCCTGATGAGCCTGTCATGGGCCTCCAGCCACTGCCCTGCCCGTGGGCTCAGGGGCTCCATTTAAACTCAGTCCATTACTTTCCATTGCTCCCTGAGCTTTGGTGTAGATGTATCACTCCATACAGGGCCTCAAACTGGGAGTGACTGGTGACCTCCCAGTCTGGCATCAGACCTGCCTGGTGACCACTAGACTGTGTCTGGCTGTGGCTACTGACTTACCTGCACCTTGATCTGCTCTGTCACCACAAATGATCTGGGCTCTGAGTGGGTCCTGCTGCCATCCCCAGACTTGGCTGCTGGTCTCACTTATGTCCTGTGGGATGGGGGAACCCTGCCTTGCTGACTTTTATCCTCAACTCCTCATCCCATAGGGAACTGCCAGGCCTTCCTGATCTCTGACCCTTGAGACATCTCTATGAAGAGCTGGTTCTTTGGAAAGACTCATCATGGTGTGAAACACTTCCTCAAGCACAGCACAAGAGCATGTGTCCTTGGGGATATCCTGTCTGCCCATTGGGGAAGGTGACACTGTGCATCAAAGCTGTGCCTTCCTTCCTATCTCCAGTGTGGTAAATGTGTTATCACCAGCTCATTAATTGCAAAATTAATTAGCAATCCAGCCATGGGATGTGATATGTTTCTCAACTCAGCAGGCTGGCCACGCAGGAGCTTCTGTCCAGCCTCAGGAATGGATGTTTGGGGATTTTGGGGTTTATGTCTTGTTTTATTTATATTTCTATATTTTTTTTTTAATTCTATTTTTCAAATTTTCTTGGTTTATTCTATATTTATTTCTTTTTAAGCTGCTAATAGTTCTAGGGTCTTCTGCTGCAATAAACAAGCTACCCTGGACTGAGACATTTGCAACCTTCCAGGACAAGAAGAGAAACCATTCTTTTGCAGAATCCTTGCCAAACAGGTTCCCTGAAAAGCATGAGGAACTTGTGACTGCTCATGCCTTGCAAGAAAAGATCATGATAGATGCATTTACAGAGCAGAAATAAATCAACAGGCAGGGGGAAATGGCTCCCCCGAGAGTAAGAACAAGACTAAGGGAAGAAAAATGCTTAGGTTAAGTAACTAAGTTTTGTGAGAAGAGAGGGGAGAAAATGCTGAGAAAGCAGGGGTGGTAAAAGAGGGAGCAACCCGTGAGGAGGGGATGCACCATGGCAAGAGCCCTCCTGTGAAACCTCCTCACTGATAAGGCTGTAAAATGTGTAAAGAGAATTGCTGAAGCCTTGTCCCATGGGAGGCCAGGCCCTGCTAAGCAAATGATACCTCCTGCCCTCGGGCAGCCTCTCAAGGGAGGGAACAGAGGTTTCCTAGGAGAGGCACTGCCGCATCACCCCGCTCCTTGGGGTTCCGGACACAGCCGCTTGGTTCCTCCAGAAGGGCTGGGTAATGCGGAGGCATTGAGCTGAGTGTGGCAGCTCCTGCCGGCTGTTGCTGCCTTAGGGGGATGGAGAGAGCTGTAGAGATGGGACTGGCCCTCCCAGAGGGCTCGGCACGGGGCTTGCAGTGCAAGAAACCTCACCTATGGTGTGTATTCGCAATTTAGTACTAGGTTGTGCTGATCCCTCTTGCTCCCTTCTTGCTTCTTGTTGAACTTGTCTCAAGCTGATGGCACATAAAACTGTTTTTTCCTCTTTTCTGATAGGCTTCTAAATTCACCTATGTTGCAGATATTGAAGGTTGCAAGGTCTTGCCAGTCTTCAGAGATTTATAGCAAAATTCTCCCACGTGTGCTATGTACTTCAGAGGGTGATAAGGGGTGCTCTGGGGATGGCTGGGAGATGTCTGTGATGTTTTGGAGATCCCCATTTGTCACTGAAGGGAAAAGTGGGACAGCTGCTGCCCCTGGGAGGCCCTGCTCTCATTTCTTCCCAAATGAAGGGATTTGGTGACCCAGCAGCCAGCTATAGCCCAGAGGATCTTTATTGGGTATTCTACATAGGTCCTACAAATATTCTACACATAGAGCCTACAACTAGGTCCTTGTTAAAGTAATAATTCAAACAGGGTTCCTTTGAAGCTTTTCCAGCTATTGAGGAGAAAAATCAGGGCTGAAGAATCTTATTGTTACAGAAAAGAAATATTTTTTTCCTTACAGTAATGGAAGAGTGCTGTTGTGTCGCTTGAAATTCAGGGCTGGATTAAACTGGACATCTGAAGCTGGGGAGATGTGAACAATTGGAATCAAAGCTGAAGAAAATGTTCTTGTGATCCCTTGTGAATCATAATTCACGTACCCAGATAATGTGTGTCGTATGACTTAATTATTGTAAAACCAGAGTGTGTTTCTGCTCTTAGTTTGCTTTTTTCTTTCACTTTGTCTAGCAATTTCTCTCTTCAGAGGTCTTAAATACTGTCTATAATATTTTTGTCATTTTTCTGTCTAAGTCAAAATTTAAAGTAACGTATCCCTGCCCTGATTATAAGATCATAAAATTATCCCTAGCTTACCTAAGGTTGGATTTCTAATGCAGGGAAGGCATTGGAGCTGTCCTGGTGTTGGGAAAGTATTTGCAGCTCTTCAGGCACTGCAGAACTCCTCTGTCGAGGCTTGTTCCTACAGCCTGGACTGTTCACAGTGTCATCACCCATGAAAAACACACATAAAATACAAACTGTTTCATAGTAAGTGATTTCTTTGGTCCCTCCTGGGTGGGGAAGAACTACCCACTACATCCTGTGATGCTGAAGATGTGCTAATAGACCTTTTAATCTTTCATTTCCCTCTGTCCCACAAGAAGTTTGTACCTGTTGCAGGGTAGATAATTGAAACTCTCCCTTTTGGCACTGTGCAAGTTCAGGGGAACTATTGAAATGGAAATCAGATTCCCAAACCATCACCCACAGGAGGAAGAGAGGGAGCTTTGATTGATTGTGTTTTGTTAAACGAGAAGAGATAAATGGACTGAAGTTTTGATGTGGAGAAAATGGGAAGACTGTCTTGAGGATTATGGTTGGTGCTTCGGTCATGGGGAGACACTGTTCTTTAGCAGCATATGGAGTATTTTCCCAGTGAAACACCATTGTGGGGGTATGGAAAACAGGGTTAAAAAGATACAAATAGGGATGCCACTTATCAATGGCAAAAAAACATGTTTCTGAGGGTTGGGAAAAGATTGTAATTTGATTATTGTGAAAGACCAAAGCAGCCTAATCTATGTACCAGGCTTTGATAAGAATGATGCCATGTCAAAATTCCCCTTGCATTTTTTTCACTGTGTTTATTTTCTTTTCATCAAGAGTTTTGGGAAGTGAGATGTGGTTTTCATCTCTTAAAGCTGTACTGTTTGGAATGCAAATTGTTCAGGTCAGAGTTTTTTTCCCCCTGTAGCTTTTATCAGAACAGCTTTCCTTCTCTAGATCACCTTTTATTTCTACTTTTCCCTCTGTTCTGAGATGCTTCATTGCCATCTGTGCCCTGAAAAGCACCTGAGGGCCCTGTTTCTCTACCCAGACCCCAGATAAACCAGCCTAGGTTTATGTGTCCGGTGAAATTGCCAGTACCGGATCCTGGCCTCAGTTGTAGTGTCTTTGCCAGAGTTTCTTCTCTGAGAACCAAATAGATTTTCAGCTTTGAAGCCCAACCAGCTATGTCAGAATTAATTAGAAACACACAAGTGCGCAAGTTCTGAAGTGACATTTTGTTGTTTCTTACTCAATGAATGTGCAAGGAAGTGATTTTTATTATAATGCTGACTGTTAAATTTAAAATGACAATTACATTTTTGCCAGAATTGATAATAGGAACTAGAATAATAGAACTAGTTAATAGGAGGTGTTAAATGCATAAGGTGTTGCTGCAGGGCACGTCACACTACCTCTAGCTCCAAAACCAGAGAACCTAATTGGTAGATTTTTCTTGTCATATGAAGATTGTCTAACCCTAAAACTATACAAGAGCTCAAAGTTTATAAATATACTCCAAATAACCAAAAAACATCACTGAGTGCATCGCCCATGACAACACCCTCAGAGATAATTGTACTATTGAATTATGTTAAGAGAATTTCAGGGAAGGCATAGGTTAAACTGCAACTTCTGTGAGCTTGGGACATTGGCTCTGGAAAACATCCACCACACAGAGCTGCTTTTCTGTCCCTGGATCATCAGTAGGTGAATGATTTTTTTTTTTCTTCCTCTGTGATTCAAGTGGTGGAAAGCACAGAACCTGTGAATTTTGGTTTCCAAAATGTGTTTTGCAAGCAGAGGCTTGCAGACTAAATTCACTTTGATGGACTTGTTCTCTCAGTGAAACTGGTGGAAATGGAAAGGGGAGAAAAATGCTTCATTTTGAGCTGCCTCTTTCATAAAGCACTTCAGGTACCTAAACATCTTTAGATCAAAAAAGTCTGAAAGGGCAATTTGGCAACACAAGGGAGAAGAGGAGAAATGCAGAGCACTCATGGCTGGGAGTGCTGGAGGGAAAACTGTCCTGGAAAGCTCAGCACTTGTACACTGGAGAGGAAAGGGTGAAATGCAGATCTCCTAGACAATGTCTTCCAGGGAAAATTCCTTCTTGGCCTAAAGTTTGGCAAAGAGACAGGTGAGACATTCCTCAATCAGCCTCAATCAGGAGGAAATTGAAAGCAGAGATAGGAACTAGCTGTGGGCAATTTGAATTGCTTTCATTATTCAATTAACTTCGCATCAGTGTCGGTGATGCAGAGATGGACAGTTCTGATAATGCACTGAATCCTCTGGACTTTCAGGACTTTTCGATGACTTACCTGGTAAGAAGACTGTACTGAGATGAGGATCAGAATCCCTGGAGGAGCCTTTCAGGTATTGTGTTCAAGGAAGATGGCAACTAATATTTGGAAAATAGGTTCCCCTAAGCTCTTAGTCTAACCTCATCTTGACTTTTCGTCTTGCCAGCTACTTGTTACTATTGTAAAAATTTTACCCCTCAGGTGAGTGGGGTCAGCCTTAGGTTGCTTTCAGGCTGCACCTGCACTCTAGTTTTAAAAATCACTGCACAGAAATTTCCCTTCTTTTCAGAACAGAGACCAGGAAGCAGCAATGAGAGCAGGTGGCTTAGAATGTGTGAGCCCAAGCAATGACTATCCCTGGCTTTGCCAGCCCAGCAGCCAGGAAGAAATGGACAAGCCATGGGTGACTGAGCTGAGCTGCTTTGCAAAATCCTGGGCAGACACCTCTACCTTTCATTGCCAGGGATTGCCTACCAGCATCTCTCTCTTGGCTATAAATGCCAGGAGAAAAAAAAACATGCCACGCATACTTTCAAGAATTATAGGGAGGATCAGGTTTCCCCTGCTCTCCTTCATGATGAGCCTAGACCCAGGTACATGTAAATAGGGTTGTCTGAAATGTGTAGAAATAGGGTACTTGGAGGCCTTAGGGTTGTAAATAACCATTTATAAAGGCTTTTGAAATGCAGCGATTCTGGCAGCACTGCTGTATTTGGACTTTCCACCCTTCTCTTTGTTTCTTGTGTTGCTCTGTTGCAGAAAAACACAGAATTGGTGATAAAGCTGCACTGAAATAAAGCCTGACAAATAGACAGATGACTTTGTGGCCTTGGCCAACTAGTGCAAGGAAGAGCCACTGTGTGTTGACTGGTATGTGTCAGGCAGGGATGCACTGATTGCCCTGGCAGGTGGGGATCCTTACATCTGATGTGGGACTTGGGGAGCAGGGGAGGAAGCTCTCTGAAATTAAGTTAGAGCTGTCTTTCTGGGATAGGCTTGCAGTTTCTTTGCTTAGGGGAGCTTGGTCACTTCGAAAGTGTGAGAGGGGAAAGAAAGGAGAACATACCTCACTTCTCATGCATGTGGTAAGTTTCTATTTTTTTTTTTTAAGTCTCAGACCTATATACACCAAACAGTTTGAATCTGTGGGCCTGTGTGTGCCTCTAAAGGCTGTGGCCAAGCCATGAAGACACTTCTCAAGAGTACTTTAACTAGAAATTGGTAAGTAATGCATTAAAAAGTGCCTCAGGGCATGTGGTGCTGTGCTGGGTGCTGTTTGGAAGCAGCAAAGCCCTGAGAGCTCCTGAGTTAAAGGTGATTGAGAGTGAACTAGGGATTTGGATTTTATTGACTGGTTATTTTATCTATATATGGGGAAGGAGCTCTACCTTCCCCTCCAGCTCTCAGCCCTTCTTCAGGTGCAATTCCACTTCGTTGGTTCTTGCCTTTTAACCTCTTGCCCAACTTGATGAAGTAATAGGCCTCTTCCTGGCTTTTTGTTTCTGAGTACCTGCCCAGGTTAATGGGAAGTCCAAGCTTCTCTGGCCATACTTTCGTTTGAAGTGCTTCAGGAAACTGCAATGTCAGCTCATGTAGATAGGCTTGAAGAGAGCAGTGTTGGATGCTGGAGAGACAGACTTCATGGCAGCAGGGAAAGCCATGTAAGCTCCTGCCCAAAAGTGGCTGGATCCCAACCTGAGAGTTATTTATGCAGCAGTTTGCTTGCAGGATGAACAGGTTTATAGGATTGGGAAAAATTGTGCATACACAGGTGTTATCTGGATGAGCTGGAGTTTTCAAAATGAAGGAATTGAGAACTGGGAAAACTTGCCCTGTGAGAAAGTTTTGAGGAAAGAAAATGAGTTGCTTTTACAGGTAGCTTCTGGTCCTCTCCCAGTAAAGTGCTGCCAACAAAGAAACTGGGGTGGTGGAAGATGGTGCCCAGGTCAGCAGGGGAATTGCATACTCAGGAGTCCCAGACTTCTGTACTAAAATCCATGAGAACTAGAACAGGGCCAAGCAGGAGAGAAGCACAGGCTGTTACTGCAATCTGCTTGTAGCACTGAGATCTGTCAAACCTGTGTGAAACCCCTGCAGCCAAAGGTGTTGGCCAGGAAGTTCAGCAGCATTAGAGAAGTTCAGAGAATTCACGGATTGTGCTGAGATGGAAGGGACCCACAAAGATCATTGAGTCCAGCTCTTAAGTGAATGCACAGGGATTAAACCAAGTTCATTGCTTCCAAACAAGCAAATAAGGGCTTAGGCTATCTCCAACACAAGTTGATTTAGCTGACAGATGATGACTTCTTGTGGCCATGGGCAGGAGGTGGGATCAGACTGATTATAATTGAAGTTCTTGGGCCTGCTGGCTCAACTGCCTTGTTTCAAGGATAAATTGTGGTGTATTCTGAGAACATTGTATAGGCTTGAGTGTCGGCAGGTCAGTTGCAATAAATCTTCCCCAATGTACTGGTGAGATGATGATTAAGCAATGGCTTGTAATAAACTAAGATGCATGTACTGTACGTAATGATCAACAACAAAGAGGAGCAGCAGGAGGACAGGAGAGGAAGAGAAATGTTTCTGGTGAAGAGTATAAAATGGTATTTTGGTGGGTTTTTTTATTTTGCAGAGCATGTGGAGCACGTGGGTGGTTTGACTAGAATGTATTTAGAGTTCTATCCCTGTCGTGGCTCTGAGGGAGTGAGCGATGGGTGTTCTGTGCTGCCAGGCAGTTTGTTCCTCGCAGGCATCACTGTGTAGCGGATCTATGTAAGAGCCACCCTTAACACATCTGTTAAAATGATAAATCCCTGTATTGCACAGGGTTCAGTGCATTGCAGTTCATGCAACACAGGCAGGAGAGAAAATGAAGTTGCAGAGCAGGTCTACAATGTGCCCTAAGGAGGCACAAGGTCTCCCTGCTTCTCAGTCCCTTCTGCATGGATGCAAGGAGTTCTCTCCTTGGCCTACCCTGCCCCTTGGGGTTTGCTGGTGTTTTATGTGTTCCTCAAGAGCAGCCTTTTATACCTGAGCAGCCCAGCATGAGCTGTTCCATCCTCCTCTGGGATGTCACAGATATTTGTGGCATGATTCTGAGTCAAACTGTGTCACTCAGCATTTTCAGAGCACACACAAGGCTCATCTAGGCCTTTGCAGAAAAGATCCACAATTCCCTTAGGGCGTGTATAGATTTTTCCAGTGTGGTAGTTGGCTGCTTAGTCACAGCGTTATCTTTGTGTTTTAAGAATAGACTTGTCTACCATCTCCTTGGCTGTACAGCAAAAGAAAGACTTTATTTGTCTGACCACAAACACCTCGTATAAGTGTCAGATGTGCCAGCAACTATGTGCTTAATTAAACAGGCTTCTTAATAGGCTTTGTTATCATTTTAGTGCTCTGCACTTGAGCCACTTCTCTTAAAGGGCTGTTTAGTGAATTTCTGAGGCTATCTGACAAGTAATGTTCTTTGCTTGCTTGTTATGTAAAATTCATTAATGTTTCCCTTTGCATGGTGTATATTGAGTTACAAATATTATGACTTAATGAGCTTATTGCAATTTATGGGATGGTGGATGTAGGGTTTTTATTTACTGATCTTATGCAGAACTAACCTGTTTAAAACAAGCAAACAAATAGAAATTTGAGTTGTTTTGGAGGCTCTGCTGACAAATACCTCCCCTTGACCCTTATCATCTGGGGACTTTTTCATAGCTTGCTGACCCCCCTTTTTTTTTTTTTTCCCATAAAAAGGTAGAAAACATGCTAGAAGTAAGCAGAGCTTTAGTTTTAGAAGATTAGCAGGACTCAGCCAATCTCATTATTCTGAGCACAGGACTTTCCATGTGTATTTTCTTCTTACAAGCATGTTTCTAGTTTCTAGTATGCATTTCCTTTGAGTCTCACAGAAATGTTTTGGGATAATTCCTTTGCTGGTATACTTGGAAGTACTTCTCTCTCCACTTCTGAGAAAGGGACAGAGTTGGTTTTCCTCTGCTTCCTTGAGAGTTCAAATTATTCACACTAGTAGACAGAATTGCCACTTGTGGGCAGGCACAAATCCACAAGGTTGTGGGTCTCTGAAATGCCTGAGCTAGCAGGGTGAAGGAGGCTCAGTGTGGGCCAGAAAGGGAACAACATCCCTGGAAAGACCTACCTAGTGCAGGTAGCTCTAGATAGCCATCGAACTGAAGTATCATGTTCCAGTTGTACCTTCTGTTGATGTGTTTACTTTCCTGTGTCTTTACAACAGCCTGGTGTGAAGTTACCATCTACTCAGGCTATCCACATTTACTTTCCTAATCAACAGTTTTGCTGGATGGGAAAAACGTGCATTGGGTCAGAAATCACAGTCGAATGGTTTCTGCAGGATGACACTGGGTGTGAGGGAGGTCATGGTACCTGCTCCTTTTCAAACACAGCCTGTCTGGTTTGCACTAGGATGGAGATTGTCTCCTCCACAAATAATGTAGTTGTGCTCCTGTCTTGCTGGGCTGATACTGCACAGAGGCAAAATAATAATAACAGCTTGCCTAGAGCACACAAGAAATCTGTGGAAGAGAAACAGGATTCTGCCAGAGAGCATAATGGCAGAAACATCCTTTTTTCCATCTGTGTTGATTTTCAGATTGCTTCGTGCTCACTTTCTGAGTTTTACCCTCATTATAACTTGAGAAAAGTTGAGCGGCTTCAGTGGTTTCTCCTCTTCCACTCCTTTTCCTACAGCTGCTTCATTGCTATTTTTTGCTATGCAGGGCACTGAACTCCTTAGGAAATCACCTAGTGCTGGTGAAGGTTGGACCTGTTTGGAAACTGTAGCCACAAAAGCCAGAGTTTCCAGTGTAATCAGGTCATTCAATCTCCTGTGGGAATTTTTAAGGCTGGCTTTATCTGCCCTGCAGAGAGAAGTGAGGGGAGAGGCTGTTGCACCATTTTTCCTCCTGGTGATCATGCAGGCTGGAATTGCTTCTCCTTGAACACTGCCTCCATTGGGGTGAAGCCTGGCTCTGTGTTGTCCTAATCCCTCAGTCCAGACCACAGTGACCACATGAAATTAGAGGAGCCCTGAGGCTGTTTCCTTGTTCTAACACATGCCACCAGCAAACTGCTCAAAGAGATCAAATCTTTGACTAGACTCTGACCCAGTGTCTCAGCTTCAACCCAAAATGTTGATCTGGGAGCAGTCCAATTGAATTTGGACGTTACCAACATAAACAACTGCTTAGAAAATTCAGAGCTTTATTCCCTTACTTTCATATCCTTTGTCCTGTCTTCTGTCATAATATGTTGCAGCCCATTAGTGTGGACTTTGCTGGAAAGTCAGTCTCTCTGGGAGTTACAAATGTTCACGCAGTCTCATCCTGATTTTTGGATTGGAGGGATGGATTTAAAGTGAAGAGGAAGATTTCTCATGATGTAAGATTGTTTCAAGATTTTGATTTTCAGTATCTTCCTCCCAAACTGCAGCAAGTTTTATTGTAATTTTGTGTTTCCTGGTAATTGACAAAAAAATCCCAAATTGGTTGGCAGCAGCAGAAGAGGCACATAAGGTACTCAAATCTTCTAAACCAAGAACAGTTCTGGCCTGTTCCAAGATGCCTCCCCCTCCCAAAACGTTAAACTGGGAGATTGCTGAAGCTGTTCCGTTCCCATAGCTGGATTAGACCTCAGTGAATCAGCCCTCTGAGAAATCTCCTTGGGTAATTCCTGGCAGGCTGTACCCCAGATTCACTTTCTGACTAAGTTGGGACATTCCTCAAATGGTGCTGCTATGTAGGACAATGGGTCAAAGCCTTGGTGCCACAATCCTGGAGCCCAGCTGTGGATCACAACTCTGAGGATGGGGAAAAGCCCTTTCCCATCCTACATCACTTTTGTCCTCCAAATTCCTCAGGATGTGAGGGAGCTCACCCCTCTGCTGTAGGTGGTGGATCTGGGATGAAAGCACACTCGTTTGAGCTCCTGACTGCCCTGAGCCCTTGAGTGCTGCTCTCCCAGGAATGTCAGTGGGTACTGGGCTGCCTGAGAGAGTGGGGCACCAGGCAGGAGTGTGGGAGCCAAAATATGTACCCGCAGCCTCCCAGAGACTGGAAAATCTCTTTGCTGTGGGGTGTAGACTGTCCACGAAGCTGCAGAGGACAGATGAAAGGACTGTGGGGTTTGTGTTGCTTAGGAGCTCACTAAAAGTTGTTGGAATAAACTGGAGATCAGAATTCATCCCAGGAGGAATTAGACAGAGGTAGAGAGATTTTACTTTTGAGCTTTTAATTTGATTTCCCTCATGTGACATGCCTGCCTTTTCTCTATTTGGAGTTATCTTGTCCTGTTTGTACCTTTTTTAGTGCTCTAATACAACCCAGCCGTGGGGTCAGAAGCCTTTGACTTCTGGCTTGGCTGCCTCCCAGACCAGATGTAGCAATTTCACCTCCCAATCTGTCTGATTCAGCCCAGTCCCAAACAGCTTTTAACTAATGAAGAAAAGGAGACAAATGCTTATCAAAGTTGCTCTGTTTGAGAGGCAGAGCTGGACAAGTGTTTTGGCTCCAGCTTCCTGCCCAGTCAGGAGGGTTTTCTGCCTGCAGCGCTCAGTAATGTGTGTTTGTGTGGGGCCTGTTCTGCACATACTAATCTTGAGCTGTACATTTTCTTCCAGAAAATCTGTATTTGGCTTTATAACTTCCTAGGAATAGTCTGTGCATTGGAAAAGCCCCTCCTGCCATATGGAAAGGAGCATTCTCCCTTGCACCCTGTAAAATATGCATGAAGATTTTTAATGAAATGAACTTAAAATAGCTGCAGAAGTTTGGAATTTTCAGGGGCTATGGGTATAAATTTGTGATGATTTCTGAGATGTACCTGGCAAAAGAGTGCAGCTGAGTGGGTCTGTCCCTTGCTTGGTCCATGGTCCAAGACACAGACACCACCAGTATGGTTTGGTACCAGAGTAGCTGGTGCTCTCGTGGTACAGGGTCCATTGTTCAACACCCAGAAGTTGATACAACTTCTGTGTAGATGTCTTATGTCATTTCCCCATGTCCAGAGTCTGCAGCTGGCCCTGTACCATTGCCTTCATCCTTTCACTTCCTAGTTCCCAAGGCCAGATGTGCTTGGTTGGACAATGAATGACAAGGGAATGTCCAAGATGATGAACCTGTTCTTAATGTTCATCTAATCAGCTCCCAGCTACTCTCCCCCAAGCTGACTTTGCTCATCAGGCTGGGCACTCCTCACCCTGATTTTTGGGTGTCTTTTTAGTGTAGCAGAGCTAAACTATCTTCATGGAACAAGTGCTGGAGGAGAAACAGGACTTCAACAAAAATCACATTTTTTTCAGCTTCCCAGCAGTAACACCACCTTGAATGGAGGCTCTTACCTCCTTAGCAAACAGTTTACACTGGCATACCCTTGTGTTCACAACGAATGAGACTTGACAGAGGTCCCATGGGTAAAGCAGGCTTGAGTAAAATGCTGTCAGTGTCAAAAAATCCCTGCCCCTTCTGAGGCTCTGTTGTTTGTACAAAACTGTTTGGACATTGACTGTGCAGTATTCTGGTGTCCCTTGTGTGTATGAGGGTCAAAGCAAAGCAGTTAAATGACATTTTGCATCTCAGAACTGGAATTACCTTTTCCTGCAGCATGCTTCAGGTATAAATTTGCTGAAAAAGCCCCAACCAACTCAATGACTTGCCCAAAATTCCTCCCAGGAAGGAGATTTTTACCAGGAAGAGAGAGGAAGATTGGGTAATTCTTTTGTAGAATTCATAAACATTTGTTTTGTCACAGTTTCCTTTTACCTTCCTTACCTGAGCAGGCGGGTGGAAAACATGGCCCAGCAGTAACAAAAGGAGCTAAGTCTGAGGAGAAATAAATCCTCTCTGCAGCTACCTTGTGCCAGGCAGCTGGCCAGTACCACCTCCATGAACACTGGTGTCCATCCAGTGCAGGAGCAGCTGAGTATCAGCCCATCCTGGCATTTCTCCAGGTGCCAGGTGCTTTTGGGTGGCATCACAGATTGAATGTTTGCCGGCAAGAGAGAGGTCTGTGTAAACATGCTGAATAAACACAGTCATTCTCTCCATCCAGCCCCATCCTGTCAAGCATAAGGTGCAGATGCAGGAGCCAAGAGCTCTTCCAAATGAGTTCTTTTTTCCTCTTGCTGCCTCTCTGTTCTACCTGTAGTGTGCAAGCAAACCACAGGGCCAGGGCTTGGCAGGGCCAGACTGGCCCGGTGCTGCCTGCTCTGCTTCTAGCATCCCTGGAACCTGTGGACCTGCACCCAGTTCTGCCTCTTCATGGACTTGCTGGAATAGGGAAAAGGATTGCTGTTATCTTTGCTGAGGTAGAAACATGACCAAACCATCTCGTTTGGTTGGAGGGGAAGAGAGATGTGAAGTAACCAGCTCTTGCTCATACTGGTTATCTGTAGATCTTGGGGAAAAAAAAGTACATAAGGAAGAACTGGGACTAATAACTCTCGTGCCCTTCTTTAAGATGGCCACTAAATGCTCAGGAGTGGTAGAAGAACACCAGCATGTGACAGATCAGGTGTACAAGAGGGTTAGTCACTGCTGGTAGAAACACAGGTTTTGGAAATGGACTTCTGGCCATCCTTTGTCTTAGAAAATCTTAGTGCTTTTTTCTCTAAATCCAGCATGCAGTTTAGATTTGGGGCATTTTTCTGCGCTGCTTAAAAACTTACACTGTTAGGAGCATTTAAGAAACTGAAACTGAGGCTATAGGCAAATGTTTGCCACATATTTTTTAGTTGAAAAATGCTTAAGCAGCTCTTGCTTCAGTGAAAAACCCACAAAGCTGTTTGATAGTTTCTGCTGCATATCTATTACAAGAAGGCTTTGATTCTTTCCCCCTGGATTGCTCTGGAGCTTCCTGAGGACTTTTGTAGGACCATGGGCAATATTATTTCTGCAGGGAGTCTGTGAGCAGAAAAAAACCCAATCTCTAAAGTGGGATGAAGGATGTCCTTTTTGGGACATACATTTCACCTATGTGAATGGTATGGACTTAGATTTGAGAATTGGACTTCTCTTGAAGTAGGACTTGGAAACTTGAAAAAGCCCTAAGATGAATTTTTCAAGAGGAATTGTGATTTTTCTGCAAGAGCATAGTATACCCATCCCTTACTAGATGCCTCAGTTGTTTGCTCAGTAATATCCACCTGAAGCATAGGGTGATGATGATATAACCTGTGAACTCAGTTCTGCACCTGGTTTTTGGGGGGCTTGAGCCACATATTTAGGATTTTGCTGAAGGAAACTGAAATGACCTTGGTGCTGTCCAGATTCTCCAGCTCCCATCTGCTGCCCTGGCTCCCATCACACTGGATTTCTGCAGTGCTGGCTTCCATTCTCTTTTCAGGTTGAAAGAAAACTGTGTGTGCTGCTACCCCCCTTGGAGGTGAAGCCACTGTGGTGATACTGTGAAGGAGGGCTGTGTGCCATGGCCCTTTTCAGCTTTCTGGCTGGAGTGCTGTGAGGAGTCCAGCATTTTTTGTGTGAGAGAAATCCCCCTGGCATTCTGTGTTAGGGCTGGATTTACTGGAAGCAGGTCCTTGATGAAAACCTTCCTTGCACAACACTTTTCCCACCTACAGACAGTGGTGACTGGCACAGTCCAAAAGCCTTTGACAACCTTTGACAGCAAGTTCTTTTGTAGATGTCTGGCAAAGAGGCTCCAGATCTGGAGAACAAGGCTTAATTTGAGACTGCTTGAATTGCAGACAGTGCTGTGGGTCTGTGTATCAATGAGAAGGTGATGACTTTGTGAGTTCCCAGCCCTGCTCATTTGTAATAGCTCCTTAGGGCTGTGTTTGTAAGAGCATTTTTGGAAGCACTTGTTACAGAGTGACAGGTGTAGAGAGCTGAATTTGCAGCCCCAGATCCTGATAGTTTCTGGGAGGGAATGTTGTTTAGTTTTTATTGAAATGTGAAGGTGCACCTTCAGTATTGCTCTTTTCTAGTACTGTTTTCTAAATGGCTTGAGCTGGGGAGAGGCAGTGTATGTAGAGAATAGAATATGGCATTTCTGCCTTTTGATTTTAATAGTCCTGTATAATTTTGAGGAAGTCTGTGGCTGTTGTTTGGTGCTGTTCCTGCTTCCCATGCCAGCCAACACTGGCAGCACAGGTGTATGTCTGCATTCCTGTTGACTCAGCCCCTGGTAAGTTCCTGGTGAAGGCTTCAGTCTCTTCTCCTTTAATTGATGTGGTTTGCTGTTCTCTGATGGAGATTGTTTATGGACTAGACTATGACTTTGGCCCCAGCATGTTACTCATGTCTACACAGATGAGCACAGACAAACCTGAGCTTGTCTGCCTATGCAAAAATGGAGTTGACTGTGAGCCAGACACCTCTTAGCATGGAGTCAGAGCAGAAGTAACTGCATGCCAGGCTCTGTTTAACTCTGCTCACAACCCGTGGAAGTACCTTCTGTAGCTGCAATGAAATCCTTGCTGTGCAGCTTTCCTGTTGCACAATCATTTGCCAGTAAATCCATCCAAGCGTAAGCAGGTGTTTGGGATTTGCAGGTTTATGGGAGAGACCTCTCCTTACTCCTCTGCCTGGTGACTGCATTTTGGGTGACGGAACACAGACAAAATGCAGATAAAACATTGAGATAGGGAGGAGTGTAATGAATCTGTGGATGTGCATATCCAGGCCTGGTGTCAGACTTTGATTGACTTGATCTCCTGAGCTGGGGCTGGGGTGTGTTACCAAGGTCTGACAAGACACCAGGGGCTGCCTGCTGAAGGGGGCAGCTGGTCACAAAAAGGAGGGAGCAGCCCCTTGGGCTTTGGCAAGGAGATCCTCCAAGAAGCATTGTGTCTCAGAAAATGCCATTTGTCTGAGACAGAGCAACTTTGTTGGAAAATGTTGGTTTTGATGAATTTCAGTTGCTGAAAAATATTGGACGAAAATGTTTTGAAAACTGTTTGACCTTTTCTAAATGGCAAAGTTTCAATGTTTTTAGGTCCAAATGCTGCTTCATTTTGATAGCTAGCATTAATTGAAGGTTAAAAAAATGTTGGAACTGAAATGGAATTCCTGAAAATGAATAGAAACAAAATGTTCTCTTCCTCTTTTCCTCCCCCAGCATTCTTATTTCTGGAGAAATTGTGAGATTTGTTTTTTGACTTTTTAGTTTCTGTGAGCAGAGATATTTAAAACCTCACAAATTGTTGTGGGAGGGCATCCCATCCGGTTCACTATCCACCTGCTCCAATGCAGTTGCTTGTTTTGAAGTGTTTTTTGTTTCATTTCGTGACGGAGCTGCAAGCATTTTTCAGACATTCCAAAGGGAGAGTCTCCAGATCTGCAAAGGGACCGGTGAGCAGCCTGTCCCTGCAGCTCTAATCTGCCCAGCACCCTCTCTTGGCTTCCTGACAAGTCTTGCATCTCCCCATCTGAAAGGAAAGAGTGTGAGCAGTGTGCTGTGATTTGTGCTGTGGGTAAGTGACAAACACACTGTGTTTGCTAAACTAGCAGCCTGGGAAAGCATGGAATGGTCACACTAAATGCATCATGGCTAAAAGGAGCCAGTTGTGTGCACAAGTTCATGTCAGAACATAAGGAATATAAGGTAAATAGGACTGTGCAGGAGATGCCTTAAAAGCCTCACCAAAAAAATGCTGCTCACAGGTCCAGATCTACAGAGAGCAGGAATGTCATCTGGCTGAAGTGGCTGGAGCAAAAGCCTGTGCATTGTGACATTTGCACATCTTACAGCCAGGTGAAGGAACTGGGGTGCAGAGAACAGGAGAGGCTGTGAGCTTCCTCCTCCCCAGCTCTGCACTGGGGTGCAAGTGCACCTTTCCATCTCCTTTCTTAAATGGAAAGGGTTAATATAAGATCTGTCATGTGAGGTGTGATGGCAAACAGGCTGTGCTGTCTCCCCCAGCATCCCAAGTCTGTTGCCATGTCTCTGGCTGATGTGAAGAGCATTCATGGCTCCTCTTTTAGCTCTGCTATCTTTGCCTTGTCCATCAGGTGATGAGTCACATAATTGTGGTGATTTCTGACTTCCATATGATGTTGTACTGACTGTATTTGGAGGGCTTTGTTTCTCCTTTTGAGGGGATGTCTTATTGCATCTCTTGGAACGTCCTCAGTAAGAGCAAGAGTTTGCATTTCAGCAATCTTCATATCATGTAGGTGCCAGTTTGGATTTTGGCCTTGCACAAAGATGGTAGGATTCAGTTTTGCTTTTTGAGGGATGTTTGTGAAGTGCAAAGCCACAGGCTTCAGGAAAATTGCGAAAAATTACTGTGTAGTAATGGTAAAATGATCGCCTTGATACCAAGGGTGCTCCTAAAGCCCTCACAAGATGGCAGGGTGGGTAAGAGGAAGTCTGCAAGCAGTTTAGGAGCTGCTGGATGGTGAGGTGTAATGTTCCTATAAATAAGAAATACTGGGTTTGGGTTCCTCATAATATTGGGTTTATATTGGTCATTGATCTATTTCTGAAATGTGGGCCTTTCAGCATATATTCAAAATATATTTGAATATATTTTTAAAATCCTTGTCAAGTTGATTTTCCTCAAAAAGGGGTCCTCTAGGGTAGCCAGTACCCGGACCTGAATCCTTTTCCTCTTCTTTAATAGCTAAGCCCTTTCTTCCTTATTTCCCTGTTGGTGTTGGCAGAAATGCCATTGAAGAGGTTGAAATGTAAGCGAACTATTTTTAGTTTAGGTGACTATTTAAGAACAAAGAAATGGCAAACAACAACAACCAAACCCCCCAGAAAATCTGAAGGATTTATAAGATGTCTTTCCTCATTCAGATGGATGCCATTATGCTGGGAGAATGAGTGGATGCAAGTAAAGGGGAAAAAAATAAAAAAACATAATTACTAGAAGAAGAGCAGAGCTGAATTCTCTCTACTGTATGTATTGACTATATTCAGTGCATTAATTCTGAAGTCACTTCTTTTAACTCGCCTAATGCTTCTAACAGATTGCCCTGGTAAACCGCTGTTGTCAAAGTACTTCTTGCGTCTTAATGTGTCTCTAAGAAAGAGGACTGCTGTCATAAATGAACCTTGCAGGTATTTTTATTTTGGGTACCCATGTAACTTGTGCCTTGGCAACTATTCTCTCTGTTTGAATACTCCTCTGGCTGAATATTTGCTCCTTTGAGCAGAGTATAGGCAATGCTGTGTTCCAGTGGTGCATTTTTTGTGCTTCAAAATCACCTTGAGCTGAGTGGGTGAAACTATCTCTTATGCAAGTAGCTCATGTTCCTCTGGGCAGTTCCCTTGCTGAATAGGATGTAAGGCTTGTACCAAGAATTTATAACCCTTTCCCCTTCCTGCTGATTTTCCCTAATAGTTCACATTGCTTTCATTTCTGCTTTTTCTCCAAAATATGTAAATAGGCTTCTAAAAATTAGTGTCGTGAGCACTTACCACAAGAACTTATGGCTGGGCTGCATCTGAACAGAAAGATGGAATTCCCTTTTTCTTTACTATGCTGTTATGCCTTTCAGCCTTTCAAGATTTGTGTCTACATATTAAAAAAGAAAAGAAAAATTAGCCCAATTTCTAAAAAAACTGGACACCTGAATTACACCATCTTTTGCTGCTCTGGGTATTGCCTTTAAGAACTGGAATCCACTTTTCCTCCATTATCATGCGCAGAACCTGACTGTTACCATGAGAAAGGGCTAGAAACTCAGCTTCTGAGAAACTCAAAGTCTTTGGCTTATAAGGAACCCTTCAAATAATTTCAAAACGTCTTACAGGGTTTTACAACCATGGCATTTTTTTCCTTTCATTTTGGATTCAAAGAAATCCTCAGACTTAAATTTTAAAAACCCACTCACCAATCTATTCTTGTACCAGCTTGTCAGGTTCCATCAAAACTACTCAGTCACTTCCATGTTAATTTTTAGCTGCTGTATTAACTGGTCAGAAAATCTTGTGAAGGGTCACCACTGGCTACAAGAGCAAACACCAGGATTTTTTCAGACTTGTAAGTTTCTCAGTTTTTTGGAGATCACTGCAGAATTTGAACTGTAGCTTGAAAGGCTGAGGGTTGCATGTGTGTCAAATAAGCTGGGCAATCACAGATCTGTAATGCAACCTGATTCTTTGCATTTTTATGTTCCCAAAATGTGTTTACAGTCAAGAAAAAGTATAGTTTTTCCATGAACACACAGCTCTCGGAGCTATTTTGATTTTGTATTATCAATGCTCTCTTTATTATTTTCTGCAGATGTAACTCTGCATATGAGATTTCCTTAGAGAAATAATATCTTCTCTTTTGTGGGACTTTGGAAAGCAACAAGGAAAGCCAAATCAATCCTGTCCCCCTGTTGAGGTTCTCTTTGAAGAATGATTGCTTTGTGGTTTCTTTAGGGCACAGCTTCAAGTTTGGAAGCAAATGCAAAGTGAGCAGATTCTGGCCAGCAATTCCACCTGCCAGCAGGGTGCATTTCTTAACTTTTACTCCCTGTGTGCCCAGAACTCTCTGCAAGACACTAACGAAGCAATTAATGGGAAGGGCATGTAGATAACCCCCTAGAAAATAGTTGGTCTCTTTTTCATGTAAAACTCAGCATCCAGAGTAACATGATGCAGTTGGCTTTCTAGGATGACCCCTCATGAGTACCAGAGCACCCGGACTTTGGGCAGTTATCATTCTCTGCCTGTTGTAAAATGCATCAGAAGTGTGACCAGTCTAAAAATATTAATTACCACGAGCTCAGACCTGGCACTGCTGCAGGCAGTGCTTGCCAGGGGTATGGCAGCAGTATCTGGTAGAGCAGCAGTTCCCTTTTAATGAGAGGAGCTTTCTGGTTTGGTTGCTTTGAGCAGCTTTCTTTGAAATACTGCCTCCAAGGTGCAGGAAGAGGAGAAAGCTACCTCCTGTAGATGTGCTTGGAGATCACAGAATCATGGAATGGTTTGGACTGAAAGGGACCTTAAAGACTATCTTGTTCCAACCCTCTACCATGAACAGGGACACCTTCCACTAGCTCAGGTTGCTCAGAGTCCCATCCAACCAGGTTTGGACACTTCCAGGGATGGGGCAGCCACAGCTTCTCTGGACAACCTGTGCAAGGGCCTCACCACCTGAACAAGGAAGAATTTCTTCCTAATAGCTAACCCTGCCCTTTTTCCATTTAAACTCTCTGAATGAGGAACCACTCTGAGTCTGTTGGCAGCTCTGGCTCAGGTAGGAAAGCAGAGGTCACAAGCAACACGGTGCCATGAGGCAGCAGAGCACTGTCAGTCTCTGTCACAAGATTTAGTTAAGCTACTCGAGTTTTCACCAAGTTGCTGCCTCCAAAGGAAAGAAAGCTTCCAGACACAGATGGGAACAGAGCCTGAAGCTGCTGAAGTGTGATGCCACTGGGTGTCAGGGCTGTGGACTGGGTTGGGAATGCACCACATCTGCATGAGGCTTTGCCAGAGCCCAAAAGTTGTGCCTCTGTTGTGTCTGCCAGCAGTGCTGGCTCTTCTCTGACACCTCTGTGTGTGCCTGAGGGAGAAGTGTTCTCTGGTGAGAGGGTTCTGATTGAGAAGGGTAACCTCAGGAGAGTCACAGCTGCCTCCTTTGTAAGCTACCCATGCTGATGCAAGTTTAGGGTCAAAACTTGTCACCCAGGATTTTGTTGGTGTGTGTCCTTTCCACCCTCGG
The DNA here is from genome assembly GCA_018697195.1 of Certhia americana. Taxonomy (NCBI): domain Eukaryota; kingdom Metazoa; phylum Chordata; class Aves; order Passeriformes; family Certhiidae; genus Certhia; species Certhia americana. Next base: position 5,865,558 of record CM031868.1, on the reverse strand, counting down.
CTGCAAAGGATCCAGCAATACAGAATGGTGGGTTTCCCATGGAAAAACTGTAGAAGATACAGGTGGTTGTATATTTTCTCATCTCTGACTGTATTGACTCTTTGCTATCCTATCCCCATTCCAGGCCAAATCACATTTTCAAGAACTCCTTGGTCATGATATTGATTAAGACAAATGGATAAAATATTTTAAAATCTGGTAATTTTAAAAGTGAAGGTTATCCAAGACACAGGTTAAGATACTTGAAGATGTGGTGGTGGTAATTTTGCAAAGGTAAGCAAAGGAAGTTCTCTCCCAGATGAATTACAGGACAAATAAAAGTAGCCTGTGTGTCCAAATGCTCCCCAGGGCTCTGGTGGGATCTGGATACATCTTCCTTCCTGTCTGAATCTGCAGCATCACTCTGTGATTATTTCAGAGGTCTCTGTCAAAGCTGGCCCTACCCTTGGACCACCTGTGCCTTCTCTCCAAGCTGTGCTCGCTGGGTTTGCATGTCCTGGACGAAACCAAAGCTGAGACTGACACAGTGGTGCTTTTGGAATGCTGTTCAAAGCCTGAAATGAAGCTGTCGTGCTTTGGTGCATCCTCTGTATCTGGGGGTTCTGGTGATGGTGGAAAACAGATGTGGGAAGAAAAAAACAAAGGTGGGAAGCACAAAAGGTTAATGTGCTGGTGCAACAGGCCGGTGAGGGGGAGTGGCAGGAAGGGGTTTGCAAATGCAGCTTTTCTGTGCTCTTATCTACCCCCTCTGGCAGCAGCCTCAGCCAGACTCGGCTCTTTGGGAACTGGCCCAAAGCTTTAATGAAGGCGGGCGGGGAGGGCAATGTTCTTGGCTCTCAGGCGGCCCTTTGTCTGGCAAGGCTATCGGCTTTCTCTGAGGAGACACATCATCACCCAGCACTGAGCTGGATAAGGGCTTTTGAAGTTTTCTGTTTGATATGTGTCACTGCCTCCATCACACAACAGAGAACTTCTCTGGTTTTATCCTTTCCTGCTGCAGTTTCACCGACCTGGTATCACAACCAGAGATAAAACAGAGCTGGCCTCACGTGTCTTGAAATAACTGGAGTTTGGGGAACCTGGTTTCCTAGAGGGAGCAATCAGCACCTTCAGAAGGTCTTAGCAGGAGTGAGGATGATGAGACTCTCCCTCCCATGCACAATCTGGGCTTTATTTCATGTTACCAGCTCGTTTACAGTCTCAGCTCTTCTCCCCAGATCTGGCTGTTGAGCTGTACTTTCTGGGGCTGTCCTGGCTTCAGATTTTTTGCCTTTTTTTTCATGTGTTTGGCTGTCCCAGGTGGGAATGGGCAGCTGCAGAGTCCTGCCCTCTGAGCTCAAGCACTGCTCGAGGTCAGGGCATCCTGCGGGTACCTCTGGAGGCGGCACAGCCCCCACGATGACAATAGTGCTGACTGCAGTAAGGTATTTGTTATTTAAGTTCAGGTTTCACTAATGCCTGGTAAAGACATACAAACAGAAACCAATCTGGGCTTTTGTTAATTATTTAGGGAGGGGGGGGTTCCTGGTTTCTCTATCAGTGGCAGGAGGATGCTTAGAATGTGTTCACTGGATTGATGAGCAGGTAGCTGATAGCTCTCCTGTCTTTCTCCCAAAGGCACATGGCTCCTGCTAAGGGATCAGTAAGAGCAGTCAGCAGGGCAGTACCTGAATGTGCTGAGTAGGATGACCTACCTTGGTGACTCCTGAGCCAGGATGTGTGAGCAGCTGGTGTCCTGGTGACACCAGGGTGCTTGCAGAGTTAATGTTTGACTGACCTGTGTGTCAGGTGACCTCTTGCAGTTTAGAAGTCAAGTCATGCATGGAGTCAACCAAAGGAAGAAGTCATGTGGAGGGGTGGGGTGAGATACTTAGCTAAGAGGCAAAGCAAACAAATGATGAATGAGTTAAAACAACACTTCAGGTTTTAACCAGAAGGGAGGCTCTGCTGAGAAGCTGTCTCCAGTCTCTGATTGTCTTGCCATTTCTGAGGGAATTGTGAGCACAATGAACTGTGCAAGATCGATAATAAAATACATTCACCTTAGATCTTGTTATATCTGCAGTGCAAGCAAACAGTATTTCCCATGATTGCTGAGAGGAAAAAAGCTAATTAAAAGAGCTGCTATTTAATTGGCCTAGGTTCATCTTTATCTAGTACTCAACAGAAGAAAAGTGAGTCTGAAAAGAAAAGCTCTGGAGGGTTGAATTGACTTGACCAAGATTGAAATAAACCCAGCTTGAAATCAGCTTTTGTAATTCCCAGCAGAAGGAGCCTGCCCAGCTGACTGAAAAAAGTCTCTTGCTTGTGCTGCTGGCAAAGATCCTCAGCTCAGAGCAGAATACAAATGCCTCATTTTAAAGAAATTACTTCTGTTAAGCTTGTCCACATGAGTGGTGGCTTGGAGAGGGCTGCAGCAAAGCAAACTGAGGTGAGATGCAGGTGTGCAAAGAACCTGGACAGTAAAATTGCAGTGAGAGGACTGCACTGAGCTGCTGGGATGTACCCAGCAGTGTTTTTATTCATTGTGAGGTGGGGAGTGAACCTGTCCTGGGAGAGAATTCACATCACATGCAAGGGAGTCGAGGGCAGTCTTCTGTGCCTGTTGGTGCCTCTGATCAACACGCCACATTTCTGCAGATTTATCGCCAGGCTTTCCTCCTTCAGAAAATTCAGCCTCTGAAAGATACATACAGTACCCTGCATACAGTAGTTTTAGGATCAACCCTTGTGGATGCTTAAAGTGCAACACGGGTGTCATTCCTCAGCCACATGTGAACTCTGTAGGATAGAGGCAAGGCAAAAACCTATGGATAGTGCTTTAATGGCAACTGTGTGTGTATGAATGAAGTGAGAGATGTAACTCATCCCCCTCGCCTTTTTCTAAGGGATGGTACTGGCCAGATAAGCTGCTGTCAGGATTGCTACTGGCAGTTTCCCCTGTTCCTTGGAAGCTGTTCCTGTTCAAAACTGGGAAAGCTCACAAGACAAAACCTGAGAAGAAATCAGGTTTCAGCTGCTGACCAAAACCACAATTCTGTGTCATGTCTTGGTATCTGATGTTTCTGGGGATGCCAATATATTGAACAGCCTGTGACTAAGTCTTGACTTCTGTTCTCTCTGGTGGCTTTGCAGTTGATACCCATGTCTCCTGAAGTCTGGCATGGTGTCAGTCAGCCAGGCACTGATCTCTGCTGTCTGTGGCTCAGGTGAATATGCCCATGTAGCTGACAGGGCAGCCAGAGCAGCGTGTGTTAGCAATGGTGTTCTCCAGGCTGAGGGGAGATTGGCTCCATGTCCTACAAGGAAATTTGTGATTGACTGACACCAGACACAGCTCCTGGGATACTTGTTTGTCACCTGAAATCCTCCTGCACATGCCAGTGGTACCTTCAGAGCAGACATTGCTGTTCTGAGAAGGAAGGAATCAGGTCAGGCTGTTTCTGGGGAAGCATTTACTGCACACTCCTGGGGCTGACAGCTTAGCTCCTCTGACAAACTTGTGCCTGAGATTTAAGAGACAAAAATACAGTGTTTGTTACAAGTGATCGCCTTTGTCCTCTTCAGAACATATAATTTTCCAGTCTGACATAGCCAAGTTATTGAATCAGTGCTTTTAGAGGCTGGATTAATTTTATTTGTGACCAGGCAGTCCTGGTGACACAAGCTGCCAAGAATCTGTCAATAATCAACCAGAGGATATCTTATCTTTTTTTTTTTCCTTGGCTAAACACATTGTAAGGGCTAACACACCATGAATAACAGATAGTCATTAAAAAAACACATCCCCTGTAAATCTGTCCCAGCTGTTACAAGGCTGAATTTATGACAGCAATATTTAATCAACTGTTTTCAAGAAGATGGTTACAAAGTCACTGTACTAAAAGTGGTGGGTCTAGCAAAAGTTTTCTGCTTTCTAGCCTATAAGAGTCCCGGAAATGGACAAATGTGGGAGGTGATATGGACAGACTTAGGGGCTTTGTTTTTGTTTCAATCCACAGCCATGCTGGTATGCTGTCTAACCTGAGACAACCCACAGAAAATGGATTTACAATTCTGTTTTGTACCGTGTCTGTCTGGTAAAAGCAATTCTTGAGAGGTCTGACACTGCTCTCGATAACCTCTATCTCTTGCTTTTCAGTTGTTTGTTTTTCTCTGTATTATGAGATGTAGATAACTCATTTGCTGTGGTGGTTGAGATGTTAACTGCGGTACTTTTTCCTAGGTGACTCCCCCTGCATTAAGGAAACCTGAATTCCTATTAATTTCTATTTGCATTTGGGCTTGAGGCCAGCTTTCTGGTCATCTTTGTGGTGTCACAGCTCATCCTGTTGTCTGCTGGAGCTCTAGATTTTAGCCTTTTCTCTGTTCTCCCAATTTTTCACATGCTGCCTGATTCAGGAGTCTGGTAAATCATAGGTCAGCACTTTTCTACCCTTAGAACATCCTATGTGAAAACAATAACTTGAATAAATGAATAGAAATTTTCTTTTCCATTCCGGTGTTTGAGACTTCAAGGCCCATTTTTTAAGTGTGTAGGAGAGATAGCTGTTAGTTTTATGTAACAATATGGCTCCATTAGCTACAGCTCCAAGAAAAGGTTAATAAACCTGGTGGAAGACTGAGAATCAGAAATTGTCTCAATTCGAAAAGGGATCATGTCAAGTCAATGTGCTGAGATTTACAAATGTTTTCTTCACATTGCTAGGGAGCTTGGAGCAAGTATCTGAAATGCCTCTTCAGAGCCTAAGCTCAGTGCTTAGAATCCAGCATTATGGGAAGTCATCAAGGTGATTTCTGCATCCAAGCAACTCTGGATACAAATTGCATGCAGGTTCAGATAAGGGTAATCAAATTGAATGCCCCAGGCTGTAAGATGATATCAGCAAGGGTTGGGAAAGCTCTGCTGCCTAGTCCTTCCCAGTGCTCAGCACTGGGGCTGGCCAATGGCTACAATTTACCATTGATTTGCCTGTCAGACTATTAGGGAAGCAAAGTTCCATTCAGTGTTAATAACATGTTAACAACAAAATCCATTGCTCTGCTGTTTGCTTTTCTTTCTTAAAAGCATTGTGCTTGGAAGTAGCCAAGAGCACAGGTTATAGAATGCAATCTCTTCTTCTGAACTTTCTACTCTTAGGCTCTTAAAAGTCTTTTGGGGTGGGTTAGACATCCCAAAAGTGCAGTTTCTCTGGGCACAAAACCCTTTTCCGTCTTTGACTTCGGCGTGTGATTTTATGAGAGAGGATCTTTCCTGGCCTGTGTGGTATTTGATTAACAATGAAGATATATTCATACCATGCCCTGGAGAAATGGCTGCTGAAGTGAACTGTCAGGCCAGTGTAAGACTTCCTGCCATCTGAGGGGATCTGGGCAGAATCTGCAGCCACCAAGAAGCAGATTTATACTCAGTGCTACTGCATCTGCAGTAAATCTAATGTCAGCTATATCATGCCAAAGGTAGAGCTCCTCAGGCATGTTGCAAGGATGACTTTCAGTGTGGTACAGCAGCCAGCTCTGGTCCTAGGTAAACAGAAACTAAAAAGACACTCAGAAATTAAAAAGAATATGGAGGGGGGGAGGGGGGTCGCACCAAAATATTTTATTGGGCTGGGGTGCAGGAGGGAGGTGGGTTTGTTACCAGATTTACTGCTGCTTTGCTTGGTGCTCTTGCTGATTTATTGTTTTGTTTGTGGGGTTCCTTTCCCCCTCCAAAGGTGTTGTGAAGTGTGTATCCTTTCCGAATATTGTACTTAGTCTTTTGAGCAGAGGTGAAGGACCAAATATTGATTCAGTTTTGAAATGTAGGTAAAAAAATGGCCATTCCTCCTCTTTCCACCACTGACAGCTTGCTTACAACATTGTTAGCTAGGATAGGTTGCAGTGCTGTAGACCTCTGTACCTTGGACTTCCAGGTGTATTTTGCTGATCCCACTGTCCTCCGGCACAGGCTGTTAGCAGCAATTTTGTTTCAAGGGAAGGTTAAAACTCATCTCTCCCTTCACACAGGAAAGCTACAAGTGCAATGAGATTTGAGCCTCTTGGGTTCATGACTTATTTTTTATTGCTGGGTTCATGATTCACAGGTTCTGATCAAACCAATTCCCAGCAATAAACAGCAGGAAGGGAAAAACAAATGTGTGTCATGTTGATAATGGGATGAGTGAAGGGACCAATGACCCTGAGAGGAGGGTGAGCCAGTCCTGTTGCAAAAGATATGGCTCATCCTGTTCATAGCATGGCACTGCCAGGAACCTGGGGCAGAGAGAGAGGAGATACAGCTTAGAAGGAGGAGAGAAGGGCGAGTGGCCACAGGCTCCAGGTCGGGGAAGTGCAAGTACCCTCCCTGCCACTGCACGACAGACCACCAGCCACGAGGGCAGTGGGGTCAGCCCACTGAGTGTGTGCCCATCATGTGAGCCCATGTGTGCCCATCATGGCCTGGGCTCTTCGGTTTCTGTCAGTGGCCTGGACTACCAAAACCCCCCCCAACATGGTCTCTGGATCCCTGGTATGAAAGGAGATTGATGAGGGTGGGGGTGATGACAGGGCTATTTCTGTGCACCCTCAGCATATTTCCGTGAATCTTCAGCTCTCCCTTACAAGAGAAGACATCAGTGCACACAAGTACAAGAAATTTTGGTTAATGGCCTGTGAGGTCCTGTTGGTTTCTCAATGCCTCTGCCTTGCAATTTGGGGCCCAGCCAGCTGAGTAGCAGTGGTGCAGCTGCCACATGCTCGTTTGCCTAGTGAGCCTCAGCCATCAGAAAGCAGCCAGGGAAGGGAAATGTGAAGCTGAACTTCGACTTCATGGGCTCAGTAGTATAACTGGACTGAGCTGCAGATGTGAAAACAAGCACAAGCTTGGTAAAGCAGTTCAGCTGTATGGTCTTGGGTCATTGTGTGGGTGTTCCTGTTGTGATTAGAAGGTTTATCTCCAATTGCCTTGCTTTTGACCTCTTTTCTTCCTTATGGTGCCTGCTTTATCTCCCTACTGGAAGATGTCCTCACCTAGGACTAGGTGAGGATGGTGCTTTCATGTCCCAGTGGCTCCTGTGAGTTATCTGGTTTCCTCAGGTAGAGCCTTTTCCAGCCATTCACAGGTCCAGGGCAGCTCTTGGAGCTGGGCCCTGCTCCTTCTTACACACAAGGTTCCACATAGTCACTTGCTTTTCTTGTCCCTCTGCATGACACACTATCATGAGACATCTCATCAACAGCAGAGCTGCCTTGAAGAGAGCTAATTTATGTGATAAGGCCTTATTGCTCGTTTCTCAATCTGTACCAGCCCTTTCTGCTCAAAAATAAGATTATGGTGATCAAAAACCTGCAGGACTGTCACCTTGAATAGTGTCGTGCTCCTGAAAACGTTGTATGTGACATAAATCTTTATCAGGGTGTCATTTAACAGGGAGAGAAACTATTGTACTTCCACCAGCTTATAGTGAGTGCTTAACGTTTTTATTATGTGGAGTTTATTATTTTAATGGATCACCATGATTATGCAGCTGCACTGTTCAGCAATAAAGAGAGAGATGTTGCCTGGCTAAGTCCACTGGCCCTGGGGGAGGTCTCAGTGGTGGCTGCAACCACCAGCAGTGCTAAAGCAGCCACTGCTGTGGCCGCCTGCTGTACAAGGGGCTGAGCTTGCTGGGAAAAACTGACAGTTTGTCCTGGCAATACTGACTCTCAGGACTTTAATTGTGGCTGGTTTGTTGTTATGAACAAGCCAAATCTCTCTAGTTCCTCTTTAAAAACAAGATGTTTAATTAGGCAGTCTATTTATGGTGAGATGTATATCTAAAGTGAAGGGCATTTCTTCATCACCTTCAATTTTGCTAATGATAAGCACAGCTACAATAGATTACCTGCCTTGAGAAAAGTATCTCCATAGATTTTTTGATTTGATATGGAGGGTGCCTTTAAACTTGGCTTAATGTGACCTTGTGTGGTTAATTTTTCCCACCATGCAAAACAGACACACACACGCACAAAATGGGTAAGAAGGTATAAAGTTGATTTCTCAGTTGCTATGAACTGGCATAAACCTTAAAAAATGCATTTAATGCCTGGTTGGTAGTAGAAAGAAATTTATTTCTGGGTGTGCTAACCTAGCACAGATATATTGGCTGGGTACTGTCTCCTTACAGTGGCCACAGAGCTTAAACTAAGAGTATTGGCAATACTTCCTTCTGGGATGTGCTCAGCAGTGGATATGTGTCCTGTGCTTAATAGCTTCCAATAGGCTTTCCTATGAATTTGTCAAATTGTTTTTGGAATCCTTGGTAAGCCCTTGATATCCTTGTCATCTGCTGACAATTAACAGTTTTAGAGGTTGTGGTTGAAGTCATCTGTGATGCTTTGTTGTCCTGATGCTGGGTCCTACTCTGAGAGCTTTAATCAGCCTTGTTTTCTGGCAAAGCCTGTGCTTTTGGATCTCCTCATTAGCAGGTCTCTCTCCTCCTTTTTTGTTAGAGAGAGGTGAAGTGCCCAATGTCAGCCAGGAGTGTTCTGTTTGGGAGCAAGGATATGAGTTAGCAGCACAGGAGCAGTCAGATAAGGCTTTTCTATGCACGATTATTGCAGGGGGTTTGTAAGTCACCGCTGTATTTGACCAGCTCTGCTGACTTAAATATACAGTTTCTCATTTACAAAATAAATTTCAAATGCCTCCTTATCTCATCAGTAACTGAAAGAGTGATCTCTATAGGAGGGCACTGAAGGAGATGTGGGCTGTAAGTAATGGCACTCCCACAACTACATCATGAAGGATATAACACCATGGCTTCTCTGCTCTTGCTTCCCAGAAAAACTGATAAGATATCATTTTGTGCTGGCTTTGGATTTTTCTTTTCTTGTCCCTGAGAACTTGCTCCTTCTGAGAAGCTCAGCAGAGACTGTAAGCAGAGCTGAGCCACCCTGGGCCATGCAGTCAGGCAATAGGGCGCCTTCAGCCTGAAACAGCAGGGAAAGGTGTTGGGGTTTTGCTGTCTGGGAGCCTTTGCCCTTGGCTCCATGACTGCAGTCACACAGGCCAGTTTGATGCCTGGGATGGGGGCAAGCAGGTTGTTTCCCCTTCCAAGAAAAGGGGATGCAATCATCTGCACCAGGCAAGATGCTGAGGGGACCATTGTATTTGTGTGCAGCTGGTCTAGACTGTAACATGGTGGTCTGTTGTTACCAATAATTTCTAAATGGCAAAATCTACAGATTGTTACTAAGTCCCAGTTCAGAAATACACATAAAAATTACCAAATAGTTTAATTGTTTTGACTCCCAAGTATGTTTTTAAAATCCACTCAGGGTTTCTGTATGCCTGATCATAATTTGTCATTAGGGATCTAAATGCCTCGGGAAAACATTATTTACTTGCTACACCCTGCCTCTTCTGGGAAATCACATCCCAAACCTCCAATTGGGTCATATTGGAGTCAGTCCTGTGAAGGGAGCCAGGAGGAAAAAGTGGTCCTTGAAGCTTGGTCAGTCTGCCCAAGGCATCTCTTGTTTCCTGGGCAGTGAATAAGTACCTAAGCAATGGCCCTTTAAAGTAACCCAGAAAACCATGGCACTTGCCTACGCAGCACACACAGGGACAAAAGAACATTTCATAATTGTTTGTCCAGATAAACAAGTGTTAAGCCTGCACTCTGAATTAGTTGTGGTGGCTTAAGTTAGCCTTTATTATGAGCAGAAGAACACTTGTTATTTGATCTCTCAGAAGAATGCTTGTGCTGCTCCTTTGCTCACTTGGTTAAGTAACACATGATAAGGTTTTTCTTATGTCATGTATTATTTTATACCACCTAGAGAAACAGATCATTCGATTAAAAAGAAAATCAAACCCAGAAATTAACATTGCTTCCTTAATGCCAGTGGAGATTATTCAGTTTAAACCAGCTCTAGTCCTGAAGTTGTAGAATGAGTGAACTTCAGACAGGGTTATGTTTTCTGCAGTCAAAGATGGTGAGTAATATGACTTGAACATTGGGCAAGGGAAGCTCGTAGCTTGTCAGAGAATTTCCAGTTATAAGGAATAGGAAAGAAAGCAGGTTAGCTATATTTTAGGATGATGATTAAGGATAGAAGAATGACAGATTTGTCTCAAAACCCAAATCTGAAACTGCCTGTCTTTAGTATCTCCTCTTTAGTGTGTATCAAGATACTGAAGCTGAATGGGTGGTTCCAAAATAAAACAAACAAGACCCAAACCAAAGCCCAAAGTGCTGGCAGCCTGGCAGCCTTTCTCTTATCTTCAGTGAAGAAAGAACTGCTTGTTCGCAACCTGTAACACATGGGGTCATTTGAAGGTGGGTTGCAAAACAGGGAATGAGAAAAACAAGGACATTTGAGTAGGTTTTGTGCCATGAGGATACCAGTGTGATCACCTAATCGAATAACTCTTTGTAGAGTGTAAATTGAAACAACTGCCTTTCTGGTCCTAGATCAGACTTGGATATGCTAATGGAGATAGTGAGGGTTTCTTAGCAGAAATGAAAAATAAAATTGCAGCCTTACTATGGTCCCAGTCCTATATTGGCAGACAGCTGTCTTTATTGTGCCAGTGGGGCTACTAGATTAAGCTATTCTTGCTGGGTAGTTTAATAATGTTGATGCAGACAGGTGTATTACCTTCAGAAGGCTTGATCAAAGGCCCATAGTCCTTACAGATATGTTTTATGCTTCTGCAAAAGGTCAGTGTTAACCTGACTATTGAAAAAAACCTCGAAGTCCAGAAGCATATTCAGTTTAAATGTATTCTGCCTGCCAGCTGGTGATAATTCCTAGTTGGCCAATATATCACTACTGGTGTCTCTTATCTGGTCAGTTATGTAGACCACTGTGGGTCCTGCTTTGCCTAATAACCCCAAATTGTTATGCAGCACTTTCTATTCATAGGTCCTGGAGCACTTTGCAGAAGTACATCTCTGCTTGGCAGAGGGCAGAAAAGGCATACAAAGGGCAGTTACTCTGCTGAAGTGTGCCAGTGGTGAGCTGTAGACTAGAAAATGAGCTCTAGCCTATTATGCTAAACCTTTGAGTCTATCTAGTCTATTAGACTAAAACTCAGTGGTTTTAGACTGATACTTTCCAATAGTTACTCCTAATATGGTAACTGGTCAACTATTATTTAGAGTGTGTAGGATAGGGAAAATTCCAACGTCAGTCTGATGAGGTTCTGTGCTGAAAGCTAAATGAGTTCAGGCAAGGAGAAATTCTTAATGTATGGCACTGGAAATGAGCATTATGGATATCTGAGTGGATGCCTGAGCTCTAATTCAGTCCTGCATCTGGGAAATGTGTCCTGTTTGTTGTGGAAATGAGGCCCCTTTTGCCTGGTTAAGAAAACATGGGGAGCAAGTGACTGTTAGACCTGTCCTGCAGTTAGGGACTTAGGGGTGAAATAAGCTTCACTTTCTTTTTTGCTTTCCATGGAAAATGTAGGGACAGAGACTCTCCTGAATCTCCCTGCCTGGAGTGTGTTTGTTGTGGCACTGCCAGGAAGGCAGAGCTGAGCAGCAGACTGAACCCAGCAAGGGTGGTATCCCACTGAGCAGTGTCCCAAGCCATCACCTCTTGGGAAGCCAGGCAGGGGCAAAGTCTGAGACTCTGGTGAGAGAAAAATCAGGCCTGGCACTTCTGTGCTCCTTGGGGGACGTCCTAAATATGACAGCCAAGGAGAAAACCAAGCCAAAGAGCACAAGATGTGAGGTGCAAAAGGTTTCCTGTTTAGCTTTGGGGGTTGTTCTAGGTGTTGATACAGAGAGGTGAAAGAAGGCAGGATGCCAGGAAACATGGATCTTGGTTTGTTTTGGTTTTCCTTCTTTAAGGTAAGGGACAGATATCAAAAGGTCAGGAAAAATTAGTCACCTATTCACAGAAATAATACTGCAGGTTTCTGAGTGACAACAACAGTTCCAGCCAGAAGCCCTTATCTGTATGTGAGGAACAGCCTTCACTGTTAAGAGTTTACCTGTGAAAGATGGGGCACAAAGGGGAAATTATCCATTTCCATTTAAGGATGCAGAGCAGAACACAGGGGGATAACTGGTCTGCTCCAACCCACACAGGTGACAAGTTAGAGGAGACCTGGCCCCGCTCCAGTGCCACTGGTTACAGACTGGAGCCAGCTTTGTGTCCCCCCCCCCTCCTACCCCTCCTCCTACCCACTGCAGGCTGTAGTAAAAGGCTCTTGGAGCTGGTCCATGAGCTGGGGAGAGGCTCACAGCTTGCTGTGCCAGGGCCTCTGCCAAGTGGCTCCATTAAGAATTGTTTTCATGATTACAACGCTTATGCAAGCAGGGAGCAGGCTGTTGGGAGGATGTTTATATTGCACAGATCCTTTATCTGGCTTGACTATCTCCTCATTACCTGCATCGAAGAATTGCCTGCCTTAGTGGCCAATAAAACTAAGTTGCTAAATCCAGCTTTGTGTAACCCTATTTACCTTTTGTACCAGATTAACCTTTATCATATTTGCAAGTGTGTTGGGAAAGTAACATAAACAGAGGTAGGTGGTGGAGGCAAAGGCCAGCCTGGAAGAGCCAGCAGTGCCCTGTTTGCCAGGGCAGCACAGATAAGAGAAGGCTTGTGCCAGGCAGGGAGTTGAAGAGAAGCTGTTGCCAAGCCAGTGCTGATGAACGTGATATTTGAAAGAGTCTTCCACGCCTTCTCTGAATTAGCAATGGCTGGGGGTTAAGGTAAACAGTGAGGAGCTCAAGCATTGCAGAAATAGTTAGTGGGGAAATGAGTCCTTAGGGCTGGCACTGGCAGAGAGCTGTCCTGGTGACTTGGCAGCAGGCTCAGTGCCAGCCTGTTGGTACCATGCTCTTCCCAAAGCACAGTCACCACCCTGCCGTGCTCAGCCTATACGTGAGGCAGGACCAAGGTGCTTGGAGGGATCTCAGTTTTGTGAGCTATGGAAGGACTTCAGGTGTCAGGGATGGGGGCTGTCTGTTTGGAATAATGCTGCAGGGGACCAGCTCTTGGGTAATGACATTGTGGCCTGTGCGTTTGCTGGTGTATCCCTACTGCTAAAGACAGGAGGGTTTCCAGAAGTTCAAATGTGGAAACTTTTTCTGAGAGCCTGCTCTGTGGGGCTCACTTGGAGCAGATCTGGTTTCTTGGTCATGGTACCATGCTTGGGTAGCTCCTTCTACCTTTTCAGTAGGAAAAAAAACCCCATTATTTTTGCCTTGAGAATATTTATCAGTAAACAAAACAAGTACTACCTGGGCAAATGATCCCATTCCTTTCCCACTGCAGAATGTATTCCTATGCCTTTTTCCTGATGATGTATTTAAAGCAAACCTGTCTACACAACTTCATGACAGTTACAGCCTTGGCAAAAAATTTCTAGAATAGATTAGTTTTACAAATGGATCTTGCATGCAGTTTGCACTTTAGATTGTGTTAAGATCTTGCTGCTTTAAGTTCGGATGTGTTTCCTGGAAAGTGTGGCTGTGCAAGTTTTAGACTGAGCAGCTGAGAAATCCATGGATTAGTAGCTGTATGGATACATTTCAATTTTTCCCCTAGGGTTTTATCCTCTCTAAGATTCAGAAAAAGAACTGAAGGAGAAGAACATGAATGCATTTTTTCACCATGTTTTAATTTTTATTTTGTATCAGGATTTCTGGACTCTTGGAATATTCAGTGACATCAAGAACAATTTTTGCAGCATTTGAACAAGCCATTGTGGACTGTATTGTATCATAACTGACTTCACAAGGCTGTGTCCCATTAAAGGGAAACTGGAGCTCCCCTTGGTTGTCACTCCAGTTTAGTTGAAAGGGAGTACTTGTCCCTTTGATCTCCTCAAGAGGGCCTGTTAAGCTAAACCTTGCCATTTCAGTTGAGTGCCTTGTCTCATCCTTAGAAAAGGAGGTCCCAACCCCCTTTTTTACCAGTTAGATCTAATGGGCCATGAGGAAAAGAAGAAAAAGGATGGTACAAAGCACTGCTTACCTTTAGGGCAAGGTTTCAGGGTCCTGCTGTCCTGAAGCAGAGAGCAAAGAGAGGTAATACCAAAAGAAATCCTGGGGGTGCCAGTGTTTCCAGTGAGAAGTGGATCAGAAAGTTCGTTCTCCATCCCTGACCTGGAAAACTCAGCAATGACCATGCTCCCTGCATCCAGGCTGTGCATCCTGAGTGGAACTGAGCTTCACCAAGTTCTGAGCCTGGGATGCTGTTTGGAAATGGAGAATTGAAGCAATGGGAATCTGGTACCCAAGAATAACTTGCACTTGATTATTTTGAACTCTTTCCATCCTACTTAGCTGTCAACAGCAGGAGTGTGACTTGTCTGTAACTCCTGCTTGGTCACAGCCCTGTGCCAGGTGTGGCAGATGCAGCCAGGAGGGAAGAGGTGGAGCAGCAGAGCCCATGTTTCCCCTGAGCCTGGGGTTACATTGGGATACATCTTGGCTCCTTAGCTGGGTGCTTGCCTTGCCCTATTTATTGCTGGTAGCTCTTGAGAGAGAAGCATTTGCTTTGTTCTGAGACACTTGGAATGCAGAGAAGCTGAAGTTCCTGGACACACAAAAGAAGTGTTGGGTCTCAGAATTTCCCCAAGAGACATTACCCCTGTAGAAACAGGCACGTGTTTAATCTATTTGTTGAACAAAAGCCTCCAGTCCCCCATCTGTTAGTGGACTGTGACAGACCTAGTCACAAGTGGCACAGTTTACATAGCATTTTGTCAGCAGCAGGTCTGCAGTTTTGGAATTTTTTTTCCCCTAAATCATTTAAGAGAGTTACATCACAGAAAATACAAGTTCAGTGGAAATTTTGCTGTCCTGGACTTTGCAACTTCTACAGAGCAAGCAGCAGCCAAGCAGATAATCTCATTTTCTCATATCTGTGACTTTGTCCTTCTTGGCTGACATGAATTTGATCGTGATGTCTGTTTATCTGCTGGCTCTTTTAGATGCTGGTGAGGACAAAGATGTTGGGAGGGTGCTGAAGAGGAAAAGAATGATGACAGATACCTGCAGCTGTTGGTTTACTGGTCTCGCTGGTAAAGGAAGCCCATAGCAAGAGGGAACTGTTAATAACTCCAGAGTCCGGATGTTTGCAGGACTGGGGTTTGCTTGAGTGGTGAAATGGTGAAATCATGCCTGAACTCTGTTCTGAAGCTCAGTAGGCAGAGGTATTGTCAAGCTTTTGTTCCCCATGAAGTTTTGGACATCTTTGCCAGCAGAAATCAAATGTGAGTGTTTCCAATTGTTGGGTGAAAGGTCCTTAAGCAAAACTGTTGCTCACTAAAGCAAAAAATTTGCCTGTTCCCTCTACAGTTACCATCTTGTTTCCAGCCCATAAGGTGCATGTCTTAGGAATAAAATGCAAGTTGGCCACAAATGTTTCCATGAAAGTGTTTTCATTAGTAAATTTTGTTGAAATTGAGACCTTTGTGTGAAAGGATCAGATTTAATGAATTTCCTGTTCTGTAAGTGGTTGTGAAAACAAGCTTAAAGTCTTGGACATATGTTTCCTTTTTTTATGAAGAGGGACTTTATATTTTTTTTTCCCCCATCTCCCATTTTGGCACAAAAATCCATTTGAATGAAACTTTTATTTGAAGTTTTAACAAGTTCCTGGAAAAAATGTCAATCAAATAAGAGGAAAAGGTCAGGCCTTTGTGTGTCTGGCTACTGCCAGCTCCCTTTCAGTGCTGCACTGAGCAGTCACTGAGGTCTGCCCCATGCCACTGGTGACATGTTGGTCAGAGCAGGGAGAGGAGTACAGGCAGGGCCCTGTGAATGCAGTCCTTGTGCCACTGAAGGGGTAAAGAGTCTGTGGCTGCCTTAAGTCATGTAGGGGACAAGCAGGAGCTGGAAGCCCTTGGGATGAGTACTGTGAACAGCTGAGTTACCTGGATGTGCTTTCCCACCTGTCTCAGGTGCTGAAGGCAGCTTCTAAGACTGTGAAGAGCAAACCCCAGGAGGGGTTTGTTCTACTACATGATTTAACCCCCTACCACAGTGCTTAAGTGGCCTTTTTAACACCTGACAGTTGCCATTGTGTGACATGCTCTGCTTTCCTGAAAACACATAAATGTGATTTATGGCTGCTGTCCTGCCCTCTTCAGCATCAGGCAACGTGGCTAGATCAAAGCAGCTCTAAACTCTATGAATTCAAGAAGTCGGTGATCTTCTCCCCCTTTTCCTAAACTTTGGCCTGATAATCAGCCTGCTGAAGCCAGAGAAAAGGCTCCTGTCAAATGTAATGAATCCATTACACAGGCCAGATTTGCACTAGCTGTTTCAAACTTGTCTCTTTAACATTCAGAATAAGCCTGTTCACCAGTTTCCCGGGATATGAGGGCTTGAGAAAATTCAGAGTAGCACAGGTGATGTGTGTGTGAGTCACTTGGTGTGTGAAGCCTTTGCCCAGCCATCCCCAGATTTTCCACATGGTTTGGAGCAGACAGGCTGTATTATGGAACAGGAGCAGATGAGTCAGTTGGTTACTGTGACTGTCACTTGCAGACATGGGCCTCCCTTTGCCCCGTGGTGACTGTCCCCTTCATGTGGGGTCTGCAAACCTGGACAGATCTGGCCTGGGACCCAGTCTCAGCGGACAGATTAACTTAAATAATGGGAGACGACTTCTCTTTGCTTCTGTCCTGATTGCAGATACACTGAAAGGCCAAAACCGCAGACATTTGGGGAGTTATGTCAGAGTTTGAGTAGACTCTTACCTCCTTCTTGCTTATGTTCTGTGTCTGCTCCCTTCACCCAAGGGTTTTGGGTGCGTCCTGAGAAAGGTGATGTTCCTGACCTGAGACTGCCACAAGTCTAAAGGCTCTTCATGTGTCCAGCCTGACTTCCCACTGGCACTGTTCTCTCACTGTCAACCTGCAATAATGAATACCTTAAATGACATTGCCACTGCCAGAACTGCTGCTGCCACTGTACAGGACCTCTCCTGGAGCTCATTGCAAAAAACTGCAAAAAAACCCATTAATAATTTGGAAATGTATCCCTGCTTATGCTTTGCTGCTACCTGTATTAAAGCCACATGATTCTGAAGCCAAAAGGCAAAGCTCTTGCTGTTCCCTGGGGCACCAGGGTTCACAAGGGAAAGGCTTGCAGATGAATCTTGCCCATTTCTGCTTTTGCTTCTGGTATTCTTCCCAGGTGGCCCATCCTGAAAGAGGGCATGGACAAATTAGCAGGGATTGGTGCTACTGTGGCTTGTTGTTAAACAGAATTAGAGGGGCTCTGTCAACAGCACAACCCAGCAGTATGTGGAAAACAGTTTGTTTCATCTCCTTTAGAATAGCTGAGAAAAGGATGGGATGCTCTGAACTTCCTATGTTATGTCTGTCACTTGCCTCCACTTTTCCTTGCACACTCACCAAGCTTTTGGTATCTTGACTGTAACTGGTCTGTGGCAGGAACATGGAATTTGTCCTGAACCTTCATTTCCTTTTTATTGCAGTCCACCAATCTTTTCTCTCCTGTCACACAGAGATAAATATTGGTTTCAGAATTAAAGACCATGTCAGGGGTAGACTCCAGTTTGTCTTAATAAGTGCATACAATTTGTTTCATATGATTATTTTAATAAACTTCTCTCATCTCAACCCATACTCTGAGCATGGGTAGGAAACAAAGCCATCCTGACAGCCACAGCTGTGCTATGCTCCCCTCAGCTTGGGGAGGGTGTTGCTGAGCCCCACAGCCTGGCCAGAAACCTTTGCCTTTTCCTAGGAAAGTTCTCTGCTCTGGACAACACAGATGCCTTACTGGATTGGGAAAGTCTCTGTAACTCCATCTTTTAAATCACTGCTCTATGATTAGAAATTTTCACAATTTATCCATTTAAAGAACAAGAACACCAAAAATTTTGTGTGGATTGAACTTGATTTAGTAAGATAGAGTGCTCCTTGTCACTGGAGACTTATCAGAGCCTGTAAGTGTTCTGTGAGGTTTCTTCTTTCTCCCCTCAATTTTGATACTATTTATTTCTACCCGACATTTTATAAAGAAAATACTTTGCAGCAGCTATAGAACATCTGTTTGAAGCAGGAGCTTCCTGCAGTCAAGTCAGGCCATCACTGCTCTGCTCAGTCTCACTGTTCCTCTCCGAGGGGGAAAGGAGCAGAAGCCTCTTCCTGGTAGGTTCCCATTACCTGGGCTTCAGCATGTAACAGTGCTGGGGACTTGTCCTCCCTCTGCCCACAGTGCTGGCCCTCAGCTTTGGCTTTTGGGGGCTGAATCCACCTCCTCAAGTTCTGCCTCACTGCTAGAGAGAGCATAAGGAAGTGAGATATCCTGCATGAGGAGAAAGATGAGGCCATTGACAAACTGACATGGCCAGAACTTGTCCCCTAATTCTTGGGGCACAGCTGGAGCCCCTGTTTGATCCTGAAAGAAGACTGTTCCTTGCTCAGACCAAGCACCCTGGGAGATGCTTGGATTATTTCTCTTGCTTCTCCCTGGCAGTTCACAGGCAGTACTGCCCTTTGTGCTGGGGGCAGAGCAGGAGAGAGGAAGAAGAGTCTGAAATGGAGGTGAGGTTATATTGTGCAGAGAACAGCACTGGATCCGTGCCTGGAAGCTGTAAAAGAGTCTGTCCTGGGAACGGCACCCTTACCCTACTTATGGATGCTCCTTTTCCTGACCTCTGGCTTATCTCCCTACTCAGTCCTAGCCTGCATGAAGTCCTTGTGTGCTTTCCCATTCCACAGCCAGAATGTGACCTCTTCCAATTCCACCTGGCCTGGGCTTTCCTTGTGCCTTGCTTCCCCATGAAGAGAAATCTGCCTTGCTTCCAATGGATTATGTGTGACATAAGTGGTTTGCATCATCTGCTCTGCTTCCTACTGCATTGCTGTACCAGCTTCTTCCTTCAATATATTTTATCCCAAAAAAAGTGTTGAGAGACAGAAATAATTTCAAGTGGTCCATGATTAATGAGCCATCTCCAAGAGACATCGCATAAGGCCTGTGACTCCTGTCTTCTCTCAGAAGACTCCTGTTCCACTTGCATTCTTTCATTCCCGCAAAGTCCCCTTCAGAAGGGACTGGTGGTCAGAGGCAGCCTGGAACAGAATTAGCAGGACTGGAGAGGGAAGCAGTTTGACTGTCTTGTCCTGTTTTATCCGTTGCCATTAAGTTATTTATTCTTCATGCTGTTTATCTTAGGACCAACTGAGATAATTAAGAGTATGCAGACACAGAACTCCATTCATCTGAGGTTCTCTGCAGCTTGGAAATGGTGTTGGCTTGTCTTAAGGCACCTCTCCCTCACTTTGCTTTAAGTGTTTTCCTTCTGGCACAGGTTATATGAAGGGTTCTACCTGACCTTGGCCAGGGACAGGAGCCAAGTGCATTGTTCAAGGCCCCAGAGTGAATTCATAGCATGGTCAGAGCCCTTGGCTATGAATCCCTGTTCCTCAGCTCTCCTACTCCCCTTCTTCACCCAGGTGTTTTGTACCCTTTCACAGTTATTATCTTCTGTTTCTGCTGCCTGTTTTTCAAGGTGAGTGTCAGGAGATGTGCCGCATAAGGGAGTTAACTCCACTGGAGAGTTCTGCAGATGGTTTGTCTGCAACAGTGTAGGAGAACTGAAAAAGTGTCATTATTTCTCTTCTCCTATGTAAGTCCTTGGTTTTCCAGAACAGAGCCTGGGATGTGCTGCAGAGAATCCATGAGTGGGCTGTCATATGCTGCAGTGTAGGATCTCAAGATGAGGAAATCCCTGCAGGATAATGCTGATATTCCCTGGGAGTGCTAAGCCTAAGTGCAATGTGGTATCCCCCTAAGGCCGTATTCTGTCTTCCAAGTAGATCAAACCTGCTTTTTCCAGGCCTCACTTCTATCATTACATCCCTGTACCTTGATTTATTTATTAATTTTTGTCCAGTTTAGGCTTTTCTGCTGTAACAGAAATCTCATGGAAATGAAACATTCCTGGTGGATTTCCAGTCCTCACAGAAAAAGTTCTAGTTCCTTGAGGTCCCCATAGCTCTTAAGGTATCCAGTCATGGGGTATTGCCATTTAATGGCAAAATTGGTGCAAGTTTTGCTCTCCAGTTCCCTGCAACAACTGCAAGCACCAAGGCTAAGACAGTCAGAGGCACTTGTTGAATCAAGGTCATCTCCTGAGCTGTGCACCTTGAGGAGATCAGGACAAAGCTACACAGTGCTCCTGGCTATGTGTGTATTTTGGGCTTGTGACTGCCCTATAAGACAGTGTTATCCTATGAAGGTTTATGTCCAAGTTCTACATTTTTAGTACTTTTATTTTTCTAGTAGCAAATGAAAAAAGCTCTACTTAGAGAAAAACTGTCCTGGCAAAGCAAATCCTTTTCCAGCTGGAAGAAGCTATAAAGCTGCCACAGTCTAACTTTCTCTCTAGTGCAAATCAATTCTTTCTGAGCCATAGGTGTAGGAACTTGCCATGCTGGCTGATGTGGTTGCTAGAAAGCACACACAGCACCAGGAACCTGCATTTGGGGAATATATATATGTGTAGTTTAAAAACTCATTCAGTCTTTCTGGCACTGCTAGGAAAGGGAGTCCCTGCTCTATAGCAGTGATGGTTATTCCTTTGACAGCCTGATTACTGGCCTACAGACGCAAAACCCCAAGTCATTGACTCCTGAAATTTTTGCAAAAACACTTCTGCCAAAACCAGACCTGGGTTTGATCTGCAGTCTGAACTAGAACATCAACGTGAGTCTGGAAATCTTGCAAGGGTTACTTGATAGAATTGATGTTGCAATTCACCTGATTCTTTTCCAACTCCAGATATTTCTGACATTGATGTTGTAATCTCATTTCTAAATACCTCTATTTCTTAAATATTTGGCATTTGGCCTTGTTTTTCATTGGATTCTTCTGAAAAGTTAGTACTTTCCTAATCCCTTTGATATAAACACTCAGTGAATCATGGCAGGGGTCTTCTATATAAATTTATATATGCTTACAGGAAATAAGGCCATGATCTAAAGGCTCTTCTGATCAGTAACAGTGTGCAGGAAGTTTAAATAAATATCTTTTTGGTGGTTTTTATAGCAGAACTGAGCTCTTAACACTACTGCTCTTCCAAGTCATGACATGTGCTTACAACTCAGCAACAGCAATGACATCTTAGTTTGTTCTGTTGGTGCCCATTGCCTTGATCTGCTCAGTTTAAGGGCCCAATCCATCTTGAAGCTGAAAGATATTTTGTTTGGAATTGACTGATCCTTATAGAAGCAAAGTTCTTTGGACACACTGGCTGTAGTATTTCTGCCTTGAGCAGAATTTTTTAAAGGTTGAAGATAAGGCTGAAAGGTCCATTTATAAGGAGACTTCAAAGATTTCTCTCTTCCTACTTTCTCCCCCACCCCACCCACAAAAGAGAACAGCAACTTTTCTGCACAGCTTGGAGATGGTTCTTTTAAAATGAGATATAGGTTTATCCCCAGGCTACTGAGACTGGGAGTTATGGGTCTGTTTGAATATTTCATGAAAAGAAGCTGGTCAATACAACATTGAAACTACCTTGGGTTTGGAGGCCTCAGGGTACTTGCTTGGTGACAGTGGGGACTCACAGGAAAGGGAAGGGACAAATGAGTTTGTGTGCAGGAGATACCCTTTTCTATCCCACAGTCACTTTGTGGAGATTCAGTCCCACCTAATGAGGTAAAAATGGATCTCTTTTCTTTTTTTTGTAAACTTGCTTTACATGCTGTAATCAGATATATGTGCACACAAATTGTAAATTAAGCTCTCCATTATTTACAAGGCTTATATATAGTCAGCAAAGCAGTCTCTGCTCTGTCTCTCTGGAACAGGGTACAACAGAAGAAGCAAGGCTGGGAGGGTTGGCGGGATATTGGGCAAAGCCTGCTACAAAGCCAATATGTTTGTGACCATGCACAGATAAGATCTCGCCCTTCAGATTCAAAGAGGTCGCTGAAGAAATTATATGCACACAAGCTTTATCCTGCTGTTGGAATGGAACTCTGAGGCAATGCTGATAAACCAGGTGATGGTTTTTTGAATGGTTTATGAAGACAGGAAGTGAAGAATGCTTGATGATGAATACTTGCTTAAATTTCCAGAGTGACTAAGCTCTGGAAGTACAAACAGCAGCTATTTGCCTATCACCATATCACTGGAAATAGGCCAGTTTCCAAGAGCAGCTACAAAGTCTTTGGTGACTGCTCTGATTTGGGCTCTGTGTGTGAAATTACTTTCAAGTCCTAGTCCCTAAAACGGTGCAGTGCCCCAGTGCTGCCTGCATTCTGCCTTGTTGAGTCAGACCCCACCTCCTGAGGAGCACACGGGTTTCTCCTGCAGGATCTCTGCTCAGCACTGTCCACACCCAGCCCTGCTGTGCTCCAAGAAGGGGAAAGCATAGCCTGGGGCCAGGTGGTTGCTAACTGTGCTTATGGTCTTTGTTTCTATGTCTACCAAGCTGATGCTTTCCCATCCTAAAAGCCAGATGACTTTCCTTCTATCCCCTTTGCCTGCTTGTGCACAGCAGTACTGGTCAGGACCTACCTCTGAGTAATCCACTTGCCTTCTCTAGAAGGTGTCATCTCCAAAAGAACAATGACACTTGGTTTGATACAAACTAAGAAAATAGGTCCTTTAATAACCAAGGCAGGTGTTGAAGTCTTACTCCTTAGAGCTGTAGTCTTCAACATTTTTGATGGCATACTTCTTTTGCTTGAAAGTTGTCTTTAGGAAGAACATCCTTGGTAGATCCATCATGTAAACATTATCCATTATTCCAGTGCCCCAGTCAGGAATTTTTTCAGCTGTGTGTTTCTGATACCTGAAGAAATGTCCTTATACTCTGTACTCTTTGCCATCTTTTCACTGAGAGTGTCTGTAAGGAAATACCATGCAAGATGTTTTGGGTACTTGATCTGTGCAATGATGAATAGCTGCAAGTGCATAGTATGTAATGCCATTTCCTCTTGTCCTGCCTCTTGTTACCTAGGAGCAGAGGTTCAGGGAGTGGTAGAGGGTGATAAGATCCCCCCAAAACTCCTTTCCTCCAGGCCAAGTCTCTTTGTGAGTTTCCTCAGCCACTCCTTGCAGGACATTTTCTGTAGATCCTTCACCAGCTTTGTTGCTCTCCTCTGGCACAATGTCTTTGTTGTAGTAAAGGGCCTAATACTAAATCAGACCGAAAGAATGAATCTTGTAAGGCAGAAATGTAACAGGATCATCATCTTACACCTTTATACCATGTAATGCAGTGAAGAAGCATCTACTCCAGAACAAAGAATCCTTTTCCTGACCTATCCTGTTCTAGAGGTGCCACTTCCTAGCACAAGACAAGGGACAAGGCCAACCTGTTGCTTATAGCTAATTTCTGCCATTTCTTGAATTGAACCAGCTCACAGTACAGAAGTGGCTGAGGCCATCTGCTTATCAAAGCAATGTTGAAGGGAGCAACTTTATTCTTGGTAGTCTCAGCTGGCAGAAACTACCTGTCTTTTGTTGTAATTAAGAAACAGTCAAGTTGGACAGTCCAAGACAGAATTTCAAATACTAATTTCTCCAAAGCATCTGTAGTCCAAGGAACTCTAATAAATTTCTCTTCAAATGAGAAGGTGTTGTGCCACCACCAGCCTGCTCGTATTTTAAATAGTGTAATCATTGACACTAAAGGTATGTTGCAAAAATTTGGTAGTTAAGACTGAGTTGTAATATTTATACCAGATTTTATGCAGTTATAAAACCTACATTTAATGTTTCTGGCACAGATTACACTCACAATACAAGCAGAAAGGAGTTCTTAAAAAGCTGAACAAATGGGAGGTTGAGGGAGGGGGGATGCTGCTCAAGAGGGTTTGAAACATTAGAGTGGAAAAGCAACAAAAGCAGAACTGAATTCCCAAGACAGTGGAAAAGTTGAAATATTGACAGAATAATTGACATAGCTGACTCAAAAATATTCTGTCAGCTGTTAACCATTCTAATGTCAAAAAAAAAGCATTCAATTCTTGCCTGAGAAGCTCAACAGTCCAATAATGATGATGATGATTGTGACTGACTAGAAGCAGCAATGAGGTCCTTGTCCTAAGACATACTCAAAATCAGTACTTTGTGAAATTAGGTGTTTAAGGAGGACGTGAAAGGCACAAACATTTCATGTAGAGTTGGTACAAAAATACTTTTAGATAATGTTCATAGTATATAGGACCAGAGTTCCAAACAATATCTGATATTGCTAAAATATTTTTCTAAATACTAGAAAGGCAAGTATGCTACCAGCCCCTTAGGAATGTTCACCAATTTTACAATTCTTGTCTTTCTAGACAGGAAGTGCCAGCACAGTTAGCATCAAGCATGGAAAATGAGGAAAGAGCTGAGATTTAGGGAATGTTTTCTAGGGTGTTTGGGTCACCACAAGTCAGGTATTCTCAAACAAATCTTGGCTAGAAATGTGGTGTAGTAGGTCTGGGTTTTGTAGTTTTGTAACAATAGTGAAAAGTACAGGTTAGAGACCATGGAAAGGGGTATGGCCTGTTAGAAGGTACTTGGATGTAAAAGCAATTTTAATAGATCAATGCAAAGTTTTACATCAGCAGAATTGAGAAAGCCTTGGAAAAAAAATCTGCACCTTTGAAGTGTGTTTGCTGTTTTCAAAATATAGTTAATATGAGTGAGTGGGAGCAGTAAATATTGTACATAATGATGAAGAGTAAAAAGAGAATCTATTTGTATTTCACAAATCTCCTACCACTGTGTTACAATAAAACATGAATCTTATATAAGGAGGTGAGCTAAATAAAGAGCATTTTTTTTTTTTTTTTGTTGCTTTCGGGAGAGTGTGGGTTTTAGGAAAAAGAATTTAACGTATTTTTATGTAGTATGCATACTGAGTACATGATGCATACAATTTATATCTGTAAAATATTAACATTTTCATTACAATCTTGCATTTGACTGAAACCTCTGAAGGTTGATCAAAAAATGGTGGGAAATGGAACCCTCAACCCCCATACTTTCTTTCGTTTTCTTTGAGGACTCTCCTCTTTTTTCTCCCAACTCTTGGTTTTGATAGTGTGGTTTTTTGTCCAAACACCTGTTACCACAGTATCTGAACACTGGTGAGGAGCTGCTGCTCCAGGATGTGGTCAGGTTCAGAGGCACACAAGCTGATGAATATCACATTCCATGTCCTTAATTGCCACCCCACACAAATCTCTTTTTGGCAAATAAATCAAGTAAGGAGGTTGGTGCATGATTCATTTACATAATGCTCAGCACAGGGAAGGCAGGAGCAGGCAGGTGGAGACAGGACATCCAAATGCTGTGGGAGCAGTTGTTTAAAAACAGCCTGGAGATGACCAAAGATTTCTTTGATCCTGGCAGTAGTTTTCCTGTTCCATGTTTTAGTGAAGGATCTGGAGCAGAAAAGCACAATGTTTTTGGAATAGAGTCTCACTGTTTTCCCCCTACCCCAAGCCTTACCCACCTCTAGTCTCCCTGTCTTTCATACCCAATCCCCTACAACTGCTCCTGCCTTATTCCCAACTCAGGTTTGAGCTTTCTAGCCCAGTCCTGCTGTCAGGTGCAATCAGGCAAATGGAGATCCCAAGCTGGTAGTTCTGGGGAATGCAGCAGCTTAAGCCCTGCTCTGCATCATGCTTCAGTTTTGGCTTAGGTGACCCCAGGAACCTGCCTACTGAAAAGAGAGGATTCCTGTAGCTCCCAGCAAATTTCAGAGCTAGCTGAAAAATCATAAGGAGGACTCCTAAGATTCTAAGGATGTGGGAACAAGAAATAGATGGAAATGCTTAACTTTGTTGCTTAAATAACTGCTCACAAACAGGAAAAATGTGTCTTTGCTGATAGTAAAATGTCCATAGATGAGCAAGGAGAGCCTCACTGTGCCAGTCTTTTGGTTGAGTGGGGCTTGACAGAGTAGCACCTATGCCTGTGAGTTCCTTTCTCCTTTCTCCTTTCTCCTTTCTCCTTTCTCCTTTCTCCTTTCTCTGTGTCTCATTTCTCCTTTCTCCTTGTCTACTTTCTCAGTTCCCCCGTTCCACTTTCCCCTTTCCCTTGCCCCTTTCCCCTTTCC